>JAVKPL010014635.1:0-600000 GCA_032173675.1 Gastrolobium villosum
TCTGGCTGGCGTGATGCTGGTGTCATCCTTATGCTCATTCACCAGGTCCATCTATGGTTTCCCTCCCCTGACATTCTTCACATTTACTAATTTTACTAAATAATAAACAATTACCTAACCGAATGACAAAAGTAACGAAGTGTATATGTTGCTTTAGGTTGTTACTAACTGATTTGTTTTCTATGTATTTGACAGATTATCACCTTTGGGTTTGCTTGTACACCATTGTATTTTGTGTGGGAGAAAGTTATAGGAATGCATGACACAAAGAACATATGTTTGAGGGCTCTAGCCAGGTTACCTGTGGTGATACCAATATGGTTTTTGGCTATTATTTTCCCATTTTTTGGGCCCATTAACACAGCTGTTGGGGCCCTTTTGGTCAGTTTCACCGTCTACATCATTCCTGCTTCTGCCCATATGCTCACATACAAGTCTGCCTCCGCAAGACAGGTAAAATGGTCCAATCTACCTGATATGTGTCTCATCTAACTAGATTTACTGTGTCCTCCGTGAATTTCTATTCTCTATTTATATTTTATAACATATGCTAATAATTAGAGGACCGAGTTATGGAGCAGCGATAAGATTGTTTCTTCCATGGCCTGAATGTCATTGATTTAAAGGGCTTATAAAGTTGGTAACATATGCTAATAGAAAATTTTATGAGACTAGATGAAGTTGGTGTCATTTCTTTGTCATTCAGTTATATGCCATAGTCATACTACCACTGATACTGTGCTATGACCAATCCACATTTTAACAATGAGAACCTAACGCTCTTAAGTGACCCTACACAGGTGTTCATGTTCATGATCAGTTCTATGTTATCATTGTGAGCTGACAATACTTTTTGACGAACAATTAAAAACACAAGCTAACAATTTCAAGGCTCTCGTGGTTATTTATTTTTTGGTCTTGTGTGAACAGAATGCCGCAGAGAAATTGCCCTTCTTCATCCCTAACTGGACGGTCATGTATGTGGTGAATGCATTTATAGTGGTGTGGGTTCTTGTGGTGGGCTTTGGATTTGGAGGGTGGGCCAGCATGAAAAACTTCATCAGACTGTTTCGAACATTCGGACTATTTGCCAAGTGCTACCAGTGCCCGCCAGAAGTTCTGGCCTTTAACCATACCTTACATCACTGAAAACTCTGTTTCTTAAATTTGTATGATACATATATAGGGTGGCATTAGCATTTCCCTTTTGTGTGGTGTGTGCTGTATTATATTATCCCTATATTTTCTGGTTTAATCTCCATATAGATACATTATTGTGAATGCCGATGTTCCCTTAGCAATGCAATATTGTTTTTTTTTAATCATTTTGGTTAATCATATGCAGCACTATCGCATGATGTTTGGCATAAAGTGATATCAAGTAAAGCGTTCAAGTAATTCTTTCTAAGACCACGTAATCATTTTTCGACTGATTATGTCCATCATTATAACTAACATTAGGACTTGGTGTTTGGGAGAAAATTATTAGTACTACCGTTCCATTGAACTCAGCGTGACGGTAGTTCATTTATATAATGATGTGTAGGTGAATTTTGAGATTTTTAAAATTTGTGCAGAATTTATCTACGTATTATGGAATAAATGAATTACTGATGTACTGAATATCAGTAGCACCGAAGATTTTTCCGGTGTTTGGATCTAAAGGAAATTAACAGCGTTTATTCATCACATGAGTTTATCGTTGGCTCAACTCTTTTTTTGGAAGAAAAAAAAAATCAATAAAAGCATTGTTAATCACCAAAAAAGCAAATCAATAGGGGTATTGTAATCTGCATCACGAGGCTATAGCATATATGTGGGGAACTGATAAAGGTACTGCCATGATTAACAAGCTAAACATAAACAGTGAAAGTCTTTGCTATGCTTTTTATATATGGTTAATTTATTATTCCCTAGTTCACATGAAACCACTATCAATATGTCCTTGGTTGGTGGTTAGGTTCAGTTCCATTATATGATTGACTAGTCAAATTGGAATTGGATCAGCTAAATGGTATCTTGGAATTTATGACTTGGAAAGTATGAGAATTTTGGGGGTAATAATTTAGAGTTTTGGATATGGAGGACCTGTAAAGGCTTCTTTTTAAGTTTGGTGTTTGTAGCTTTCACCTTTATTTTTATGAGAAATATTACTTTCTTTTCACATGAGGTAACTTATCTCATTTCGATTTTCGCACCCCACCTTTTTTTTTTTTTTTTTCAAAGGTGGGATCCATTCATTTTCTCTCTACCACATAAGATAACTATCTTATGTGGAAGGAGATTAATAAAACTTTATTTTTATTCTCTGAATCTTAGCCTTGCTTATCCAGAGCTCTTTAGTTAAGCATCTCTTTTATTTGGGTCTTGAGGCTTGTTCAGAAATATAGAATCCTAAGATGGACCTTAGATTAATTGGAAAACATTAAAAATATAGAATCCTAAGCTTTCACCTTAGCATGTTTGTGTTTGATACTATTTGATCTCTTACTCGTATGAATTTTTCTTTTCAGTGTGATGTTTCATTTGTATTTTGGAAGTAGTTGTTGTTGTTGGACTTAAACTTCGGTAGAAGAGTAAATAGATTTGCTTTTGGGCTTGAATTCAAAGACCGCTCCCAAAATTCCTTTGACAAAAAAAAGTCGAAAAATGACAAAATCTCTGCCAATTAGTGAATGAAGAGCTAAATAAGAGTGCAAAAATAAAGATCCAAGAAAGTGGAGGCCCATCAAGACTGACCCAGTGGACTACTCAAAGAGATAATATGGGCCACTTGGTAAACATTAGAGGTGTAAATGGGCTGGGCTGGGCTGGGCTTTGGTCTTCCTGACCTAAGCCTACGTAAAAAAGATTCAGCCTATTTGGCCTACTTGCCTACGAAATGCTTTATTTATAGGCAAAGCCTGACCTATTTTAAAAAATTAGAGAGCCTAGATATGGCCTACAGGCCTTCTAGGCCTCCCTCGTGATATATTTTTTAAAATATTTTTAACAATTTTTAAAATATTTGCTTGACATTACAAGTCACTAACGTATTCATAAATTACTACATTTTTTTACACGAGATATAAATTTCACTAGTGAGCATTAAAAATTTTACAATAGTAAAAAAAAATACTAAAAAAATACACTGAGCAAAGTTCCATTTATGCGTGCATTAGTACTTCTCATAAGAAATAAAAAAATGACAAACAAGAAAGATTCAACATAATACCTCAGCTCTATGATGTATATCAGAGAGGAATAGAGTCAAAGAAATGGGGAAAATACAATTACTAAGTCAACCAAAACTGAAATAAAATCTACAAGAAAATATCATTCATTGAAATATCTTTAAACCACCATCAAGACAAGGGTTGGTACTAATTGCCACCTAAAATAAATATATTTGTTTATTTTATTTTTTAAAATTAAATAGGCCAGCCTACAAGGCTTTAGGCTAGGCTTGACAAAATTGGCTTGCGGTCTGATTGTTAAAAAGGTTTTCTTATAAACCCAAGCCTACTCTACTTTTCAACGTAGGCTGGGCTAGGCCAGCCTGACCCATTTACACCCCTAGTAAACATCAAGCATGGATACAGTGGTCATATTTGTTATCTGAAATACAAATGGGATGAAAATAAAATAATAATAATAAGGGAAAATATGTCTAACGTTATTTTAGATAATTTTATTTAATGTTCACCAAAATGATGTCATTTTGGGTTAAAGAAATTAGAATGATAAAGACAATTATAATCCTAAAATAAATTAAAATTACAAACACACAATGATTTTCGCCCAAAACATTGTTTCGGTGAACATTAGACGAAGTTATCTAAAGTACCTTTAGAAAAAATGAACCCTAATAATAATAATTGAGAAGTTTTCTTTTATCACATAAAAGATTAGACAAAATTTTCTTGTCAAGTTACAAGGAAAAAATGTTTGTTCTTTTAAAGGATAGTCATTTTAGTTAAAATTAATATATTTTATTTAAGGAAAATAGTAGTCTTATATCACATAAGACAATTATCTCATGTTACACACTCATAGAATTTTGTGCTCAATTTTTTCTTCTTTTTTATTTGTTTTTTAAATTGTGGGCCCCACAACTTTATTTCTCTCATGTGAGATACCTATTTTATGCAACATAAGATTAATAACTCCCTTTATTTAATGTTTAAATTAAAAAAAATTCCTACTCTTTTCCACCATGATTTCTATTAGGGTTTTATAAGAGTTATGTCGTAGGAAAAGTGATTGTGTAATGTTATAGCGATTCGTTTTACGTCCCTTAGTTTTTTTTTTGCTTTAGAAAATGCGGGCCCCATAAAATATTGTGTGTGTAGGAAATTTTTTTGTATCATGTTAAAGGACAAACTAAAACCCCTTTTTATTATATAACTGTTTCTTTCACCATAAAATACACTATTTTGTACTAAAATAACAATTTTATATCTTTTAAAACCACACACACTTTTTTCATTTTACAATAATGCCAACTCATCCTTAGTATCAATGGTGGCGAATAATGTAATGTATATGGGATACATGATATGCTTGAGTTGGAATTTTATTAGCCATGTTACCACTCATAGCACACTTTCAGAAAAATTTAGACTGAAACTAAAATTAAAATTAAATGTAATATATTTTTAGAGATTAAAAACATATTTAAACTCTAATTACTTAAAAGCTAAAAGTAATACAGATTTTAAAATAACAACAAAATAAATAAATTGAGGATACATTTGTAATAAAAATTCTAAGTTAAGATCACGAATTCACAATGCATTTTAAATGAATTAGGGGTAGAAATGTCCTTGCTTATTCACTTATAAATTTAGGGAACAGTGACCATTTTGCCACACCTCAACAAAAAATTTACAAAACTGTCATGTCAAGAGTAAAATTTGTCAAAATGCCACGTGGCATAATTCGCTACCTTGTGTAGTGAATTATGCTTGCTGATGTGGCAAGTCACAATTGGTTAGAATAATTCGCTACACAATGTAGCGAATTACCTGAACCAGATCAGTCTGCACAGTCAGCAAAAATGCCACGTGTCAAGCAAGCTGTAATTTGCTACACTGTGTAGCGAATTACGTGTAGTCCGGTCAGTTCTTATCCAATCATTGTCTGGACACGTGTCAAAACCCCACATAATTCATTATAATAGGTAGCGAATTATGTATTCAAATTTGCTATGACTCATAGCGAATTAGGTCCAAACCTGACACATCATAGACAAATGTCATCTCCCCTTGTAATTTGCTAGGGGTATAGCGAATTATGTGCAATAATTTGCTATTTTGCATAGCGAATTACTTACTATAAATTGCCAAAACATTCCATTTTTGGTGCCTCACTACCAAGTGCGAAAAATTTCCTTTTATATTCAGATTTACTACTTTTGTGTTATGTTTGAATGTTAGTTTTTTTTCTTCTTTTGTACAATGAGTGAGGGTAGGAATGATTTAATCGCCACTATTTATTATAATGGGAGAAAATATTTGGGACCGAACGAGCAAGTTTTTGAAGGTGATGCAAAAATATTTCGCATGAGTTCAACATGCAATCTTCATGAGCTGAAGAAGATAATATACAAGAAGTTGAGATTACAACATGGTCAAACTCTAACTCGATTGACTGCTAGATGTGTTTCGGGTAACCCCGTGTAGTGGGTTGGTGTGGAAATTATTGAAGATGAAGATGTAGCGTTAGTAGTAGATGCAAGCACTTTGAAAGCCGGTGGGTCAAGATTTATTGAACTGTATGCAGAAGTCAACTACGGTGGACAATCAAGCAGTCAACTTTCTACACCATCCACTGACTTCATCGACGTAAACATGGAGCCAGTGGTCAATCCGGAATATGAGGACTCGTCACCCACGCTTGCACCACCAACTCAGCAAATTTGTGATGAATTCATGCCGGCCCACGACATGTACGATCCATCTTGGCGTATAGATAGTTCTGAGGAATATGTCGACGAAGTTCTTGTTCTGGACAGCTAATCATCGGATACAGATGTCGATAGTGATTTTTATTGTTGTCCATCTACTACAGTTGGTCAACCAATTCCATCACCAGGCATTGTCGGAATGCAGGACCCGCCAGTTGCAGGTGCGTAACCATTATTACTTTATTAGTGTTTATCTAATATAAAATTAAACTACACAAAGCGGGTGTTCGATAATGTTATTATGCAGGAAATGAAAATCTACCATTTTGGTCTGGAATAAGCCATTAATTGGGAATACCCAAATCAAGAGTTAGATGATATGCTTAGAGCACAAATACTAACTGGCAGATGGGCCACGAGCTATATAAGGATCAAGTGTTTGACACCAAGCAAGAAGTACAGATGGCAATCAAACAATATTGTCAGAGTCTAACCCAAGATCACAAGCAGTTGGACTCAAATCTCATATGTTCATTGATCTTAGGTGCATATAATTTTATTTATTAAGTTTATAAAATTTTGTCCACCCTTTACTAATACATTCTTGTTTGACCACATACAGAAATGATAAAAGAGGAGCCCAGTGTCAAAATTGGCCTAATCTAAGAAAGGATAGCAACCAGCCTTGGATTTCATATATCATATAGGAAAGCATGGAAGGCAAAGCTAAAGGCTATTGTAAAAGTCTTCGATGACTGGGATGAGTCGAATGCGTTCCTACCAAGATGGTTGGATTACATGTTGCGTTTTTCTCCAGGATCCGCCTATAAATTGGATTTGCGTGACCATTTTGTTGATGGATGCATAGACCAAGCTCACAAGGTGTTCAAAAGGGTGATATAAACATTTAAACAGTGTTGTGAAGCTTTCAATTATTACAAGCCAATTATCCTTATCGACGGTATCCACCTATATGGCAAATATCGGGGAACCCTAATGATTGCTATAGCAGTTGATGGAAACAATTACATTCTTTCAATTGCATTCGCTATTTGTTCTAGGGAGAATACTGACAGCTGGTCTTGGTTCTTATCACTTATTCAAATACATGTCACGCAGAAGCATGAAATCTGTCTCATTTCTGATTGTCATTGGGCATCTTGTCCACAGTGAACAATGTTGACCTAGGATGGGCTCCACCACAGGCATACCATGTGTATTGCCTTCGCCACGTGGGTAGTAATTTCAATCACAGGTTCAAGAATGTTATGATGAAGAAGCAGTTGAAGAAGTTAGGTATGTATTTTAACGTATGCATTTAACTATTTAATATAGTATATAATTACTATTCACTGCTATGTGCAATATTAATGCGCGAGTATATCTCATACGGTCCACCTCAGTGGCGGTGTGGCTAGCATAATGCTGAAACTTGTCTCGTAGAAAGTGGAGACCCAATAAACCTTTAGACAAATCCCTACCGGCCTGTGGATCAACTCCCAAGAAGTCATTAACCATCTGCTTAAATGAATGTTGTCCATGTCGCCCCGACACAACCTCACCATCCGTGGGCAATCCTAGTAGATGATGTACATCCTCTAGGATAATGGTGACCTCATCCATCATCATATGAAACGTCCGTGTCTCTGGGGCGCCATTGTTCCACAAGCAATGGATAGGTATTATTATCCCTGAACCATATTACAAGGTCATATAATAAAAAATTACTAACCTCATGGTTGCGCAAGCGCGCAATATGGTAGAACCCAGCCTGCATAAGCCATGGAAGAATCTCCTTGGGAATATCATCTTGATTATCTGTCGCAGCATGTCGCACATTAATCACACGATCTTGAAATTCGGATCCTCACGTGTGGATATATGCTTATCCTGTAAAGTTGTAGAGTACGTTCTTCGGGCTCATTGTCAATCACGCTACGCGGAAACCCCGGACGAGATGCATCATCATGCTCCATAGGTCTATCTAAATGAATAATGAAATCAATATTAGCGATAATTTAAAAACTAAGAAACCATGATAATATAGTAAAAATAAATTAGATAATTAACAAATTACAAAACAATAAAATAAGTAATGTTCAAAAACTAAGAACGCATAAATAATTAAATAGTTTACAACTAACAATCAATGCATTAAATAAATTAAAAATTTTTCTAAACTAAGGTTTCAAAAACCAACATTAAATAATATTACAAAATTATTAGATCATAAATAAATACTTAAATAATTAGACCAAACCATTTATGCGTCAAAAAAGTTAACACATTTACTAACCTAAGGTTTAAAATACCAACATTAAATAATATTAAACAATTATTAGAGCATAAAAAAATTATTAAATTAGACCTAACCATTTATGCGTGAAAAAAATTAACGCATTCCTTAACCTAAGGTTTCAAATATCAACATTAAATAATACTACAAATTTATTATAGCATAATTTAAAAAATAAATTAATTACACCTAACTATTTATGTCTTAAATAAATTAATAATTTTGCTAACCTTAGGTTTCAAATATCCTCATCAAATAATATTAAAAAAATCATTATAGCGCAAATAAAAAAATAAATGAATTACACCTAACCATTTATGCATCAAAAAAAGTAGTTCATTTACTAACCTAAGGTTACAAATTTCAACATTAAATAATATTAAACAATTATTAGAGCATAAAAAAATTAATTACACCTAACTACTTATGTGTTAAATAAATTAATAAATTTGCTAACCTAAGGTTTCAAATACTAAGATTAAATAATATTACAAAATTATTAATGCATAACTAAAAAATTAAATAATTAGACCTAACCATTTATGCATCAAAAAAATTAACATATTACTAACCTACGGTTTCAAATATCAATATTAAATAATATTACAAAATTATTAGAGCATAATTTAAAAAATAAACGAAATACTCCTAACCATTTATGGATGAATTAAAATTAACACATTAACTAACCTAAGGTTTTAATTATCAACATTAAATAAAATAACACATTAAATAAAATAACACATTAAATAATGCATAAAATAATAAATTAAATTAAACATTAAAGCAACGAAATTTATGTAAATTTGAAAACTAACCTTTTAAAGAGAGAAAGCATTTAGAGATAGAGGAACTGAGGGAGAAAGTTAGAGGAGATGGTCGGGAGGGTGGGGGGAAAGGGATTAAATAGGGGGAAATTGCACCAAGTTCGCTACCCTGGGTAGCGAACTTGTGCATGAATAGCACGTGGCAAACATGTCCAGTGCAGCAGGTGACCGTTGGGCATAATTCGCCAAATAGTGTAGCGAATTACAGCTTACTTGACACATGGCATTTTTGCTGACTGTGCAAGCTGATCTAGTTCACGTAATTCGCTACCCTGTGTAGCGAATTATTCCAATCAATTATGACTTGCCACATCAGCAAGAATAATTCGCTACACAGGGTAGCGAATTATGTCATAGGGCATTCTGGCAAATTTTGTTATTGGCGTGGCAGTCTGATAATTTTTTTGTTGAGGTGTGGCAAAATGGCCACCGTTCTTAAATTTAGTTAAGAAGAACTTTGTTCGATATTAGTGATTGCTTGTTTGGTAAGCTCTACAATTTCTTGTGTGTTTACACGAAAATGAGAATGTATTCATTTGTGGGTTATAATATCATTTCTGAATTATGTTGTCTTGCAGAATTCTTTACAATTTATGTGTATTTATACGACAATGGATATGAATTTTAAAATATCATTTCTAATGTGGGAGTCTTGCAGTTGAAATCTTAAAGAATTCATGTTGCATAAGATAATTTACATTATTCAAAAAGATAGTTTATGCTTTCTGTCTTTTTTAATTATGACCATTTTGTGATTTTATCATTAGATATTATTTAGGTAATTTAGAAATTTTATGACAGATATATTATTTACGAATTTGATATATTTTTTATTTTAAAACTTATATATCTTATTCATACTGATATTAACATAAATTTTATTTAATTTTTAAAAAATTAGTACCAAATTAAGATTGGATTGCTTTTGCATAAAAATTAAGAGATTAGTGTTTTTCATATATGTTGTAGGAGATAGTTTTATCTCCTATATACATATAAAAGTGTTCATGACCCATGTTTTATATTTTTTCTTTTATCTTTACATGAGTTTCTTACATTTTTTTGTGTTTGTAGTTATATTTTACAACATGAGAAATATTAATTTCATTAATTAATTACCCCTTTAGGTATATTTTTGTTATAAATTTTTTTTATTGAATAAAAATGCAAACTTTCCTTCAAGCTCTGAGTGACTTTTTTATCTTTAAGGCTTTGTTGAATGCTCATTCTTTTTCTTTTTTTTTGGTGAAAGAAAGGGCTTAACAGCCCAAAAAATAACTAGACAATATAAACGTTCCTAATGCTAGTAACAACGCAAATATCAGCAAAAAATAAACAGCTAAGCCATGGAGGAACATGACTAAACTCCTTATAGATAGAGTTCTAGCTGGGGTAAATCAAATGGTTGGCAAGCCAATCAGCACATTGATTTCCTTCACGGTGAATGTGTTGAGCCTTGAGATCCCATCCCAATCTTTGTTCATCCAAGTCCGAATGCGAGTAACAATATGCGACTCTCGGACATCATTACCTTGACTGGTAAGCAGCGTGATCACCGAAGTGGAGTCACTTTCAAAAATAAGTTTCCTAAACCCTCTGTTCCAAGAAAATTCCAAACCTTTCATAATACCTCATAATTCAGTTGTCAAAACTGATGCAATTCCCACATGATAAGCAAAACCCCCTAGCCATTGACCATCAGATCATCTACATAATACTCCGCATGCAGCTACTCCTGGAGTTCCTTTGGCTTCACCATTTGTGTTTAATTTTATCCATCCATGATCTGGTGGCTGCCATGCAATATGTATCTGAAATAACATGTCAACCTTCTTCTTGTTGCCTTTATCACCAAAAGCTTGCTCGATATCCGTAGCCATGCGTTGCACCTTATGCACGATAAGAAAACCAGCAAATCCTTCCTTTCCATGATAAACAACATTTCTATCATTCCACAACTCCCAACAAGTTAAAAGGAATATTGTATCCCAATTCAGACTTATGGGTCTTGACCTATCATTACATATGTTGAAGACACCCAATCCACCCATTCTAAATCATAGAAAGAAGCTTGTCTCCTAGTTGATAGCATTTTATCCCACACTATTTTTGCCATAACACAATCTCTCAATACATGGAATTCTGTCTCATATGCGCTAAGACATCTAGAACAGATTGGATTCACGTCTGACCATTTAGCAGCCCATGCTCTAGTTGGCAATCTACGGTGCAGACATTTCCACATGAAAATCTTCACTCTCTTTGGACCCTTCCAATGTCAAAGGGCATTCCACACTTGATCTGGAATAATTTGATTTTCAAGTGGAAATCATTTATGTAAAAGTACCTGATAGGCGTCCTTAACTGTTATTGAACCATGACCCCCAATACTCCATCTTTCTACGTCTGATCCGTCATTTACTGCATGAGGGAGGAAACCAGTCACTATCTCTAAGATGTTATGCGGCAGGCAAGATTGAAGCATGTTCACATCCCAATAGTCATTTGTATCTAGAACTTCATTAGCTTTCCTGGCTAGAACATTCCCACTAAGCTCCTTCATGCAAACATTCACTAAGGGACCCACATTGGGGATCCAAGGATCTGTCCAGAAGTTGACCGAAGCTTCATCACCAAGTTCCCACACGACATATTCTTTTAATTCCAACCACACCTTGCAAATACTCCTCCAAAGAAGCTAGTCTTCAGTTCTACTGGTAAAAAGATCCAGCTGATTTCTTCTACCGTTATATTTTGCTTTTAGAACCCGCACCCAAAGCGCATTATGATCAATTTTTACCAAGCTAACTTACCCAAAAAAGCATCGTTCATAACATCAAGACATTTAACTCCAAGACCTCCCTTTTGCTTTGATTGGACTATAGTACTCCACCCGATCAAAGCATTCCCTCTTTTTTGACCAGATCCATTCCAAATAAACTGGCGTTGTACCTTCTCCACCTCATAAAAAATGGATTTAGGCAACTTAGTACTTTGCATTTGGAAGAAAGGCACAGTTGAAACTGAAGCGTTGCTCAACTTAATCCTACCTACCATAGATGGGCACTGTGCTTGCTAACCTTGCATTTTTGACTTATCCTTATCAACAATATCATTGAATAAGGCATTGGAAACTCTTCCGTGTTGCATCATCGCTCCAAGGTAACGACCCAAATTCCTTGTCCTTTTGAATCCACTCAAACTCGCGATCTTGTCTGCTTTGATATCATCAACATTCTTAGAGAAGTATATGCTGGTTTTGGCCAAGCTCACATTAAGACCAGACATTAAAGCAAACTCATTCAATAGATGGACAATCACACTCATTTGTGCTTTACTAGCCACCGCAAACAACATCAAGTCATCAGCAAAAATTAAATGAGATATCTCAGGACCTCATTTGCCAACCCTTATTGGATTCCACTCCCCTTTACCAACAGCATTAGCAATAATATGGGAGAGTTTTTCAATTCCTAGCACAAATAAGAAAGGAGATATGGGGTCACCTTGCCGCACACCTCTAGAGGGTTGAAAATCTAGCGTTAATTCACCATTCCAAAGCAAACTAATGTTTGACGTTGTAATAGCAGCCATGACAATATTTAAAAAATTACCTGGCAATTTTATTTCTGACAAAATCTCTCTAAGGAAGCCCCAGCTAATTCGATCATAAGCCTTTTCTAAGTCCACTTTAATAGCCATGAAGCCTTTCCTACCTCTCATTCAATGCATAGTGTGAACAAGCTCTTGAGCAACAATAATATTATCTCAAATATGACATTTCAGAATGAAGCTAGCTTGGCATGGAGAAATGATCCTCTGCATTATTTGTTTTAGCTTATTAACAACAATTTTACTGAGCACTTTGTAGAGAACTGAGCAGAGAGATATAGGGCGCATATGATTCTTTAGAGTAGGTGCTGGAACTTTGGGAATTAGAACTAAGAGAGTTGAATTAATTCTCTTAATGTCCGCTAGATTCTGCAACAAATAACATAAATCTTGACAAACTTGATCCTTAATTCTATCCCAATTATGCTGGAAAAAAATTGCTTGAAATCCATCAGCTCCTAGTGCTTTAAAGGATCCCATATCAAAAACAGCATGACAAATATCTTTCATGGAAGGTGGCTTCTTAAGGTCCTGCAAAGTGTCTTGTGCTATTAATGGCCACCAATCCTCAGTTGCAATCCATCTCCTATTTGAATCCTCTTCTTTAAAAAGTTTCAAATAGAAATTACGAGCCAAATCTTGAAGAGCACTTGGATCTGACATCCATGTTTGAGTATCATTCTTCAACCTCAGAATTTTGTTGGTGTTCCTACGGATGATTGTCTTCAGATGATAGAACTTAGTGTTCCTATCACCATCAACAATCCATTTTTCCCTTGACTTATGGAACCACAACAACTCTTCTTGTTCTAGAATACTGGACAACTCTTCTTGTAGCTTGTTTTCCTTCATAGCCAGATAATGAGATTCCTTTATCATTCTTTGCTGCTGAACCCGATCTATTGACTTAAGGAGACCCTTTTTCTTTGCCAAATATTCCCAAAAAAATTGGTGTTCCATTGTTTTAATGGAGGGACCAACCTCTTGAGCATGTTATTGCACGTATCATTATACTGCTGATATTCATCAAGGAACGAATTGAACATTGGGTGTTGCTGCCATGCTGCTACAAATCTAAATGGTCTTTGCCCCTAAATGAGCATGATTAGCATGTAGCTCTACTAAAAGAGGATTGTGATCGGATTGAATCCTAGGAAGCACCCGAACATTTGCATCTGTGTATTTCAATCTCCAAGCTTCATTGGCACATACTCGATCAAGTCTCTTAAAAATATGATCCAAGTGTCCCCACTTTGGACCTTGCCAAGTAAAGAAAGCACCAGCTCCACCCAAATCTATTACTTTACAATCATCTAGAACTTCAGCAAACTTTTGACATTTTGTTATATCTACAATAGTCCCTCCTTTTTTCTCTGATGAATGTGCAATCTCATTAAAATCACTCATAATCCAAGGATCCGCTACCTGAGAGCTCAGTCTTCTAAGATCTTGCCATAATGAGTTCCTCTTATCTTCACGGGGACTTGCATAAATAGCTGTAAGGAAGGTGAACAGTTCCCCATTTTTAAGAATTTTAACGTGGACAAACTGACTAGATTGCTCAAGCTGCGTATAAGGATTTCCTCCACCCCACACTCGCTAGTCGGGTTTAACGGGGAGTGAATTTTTTTTTATTACGAATGAATTTTATTTTAAATGTATATGAGTAAAAAGGCTTAACTTCAAACATTGAGCTTCCTAATATAGATATGTTTTCAAAGAATATATGTCTAAGAAGAGGAGGAATCTAAGAAGAAAAGCTTAATTTCTCAAGTTTTTATAATTCTGTTGAGGCCTTTTCTCAAGTTCACTGATTCACATGCCTCCGTTTGTTTCTTGGAAGGATGGATGGACGCCATGTTGTATTTGGAAAGGTACTTTCCGGTATGGATGTTTTGTACAAGATTGAATGACTTTTTGACTTTAGTAGTCTCATTTTTATAAGGTTTTACTGGAATAATTTCTTGGTCAATCGTATTACCTATATAATGCATAACGACGCGGTAATGTGGCAATCACTTTAGGACGTGACACTATAGCAACCGCGTTCTTTCCATTTGTTCCACCACTGGAACGTGATTCCCTGACAATCACGTCCTACGCGTGTCAGTGCGTCTCACCATTGCATCTTGGGAATATGACGTAATTGCCGGGGTATCACGTTCCAATGGTCAGGAACAAATGCAAAAGACGCGGTTGCTAAAGTGTCACGTCCTAAAGTGATTGCCACAGTACCGCGTTATTATGCATTGTATAGGTAATATGTTTGACTAAAAAATTATTGCACTAAAATCTTATGTAAATGAAATTACTAAGGTCAAAAAGCCACATTGAATCATATGGAAGTGAAGGTTGTCATATTAGACAGTGGGGAATTAACTTCATGACATTGTTTATATAAGTTGAGACTGATTCTACTACAGTAACTACTCAGCTTTGCCCTCTACCATGATTCACAAATTCTGTGTGTATACTTTTATCATATAGTAAATAAACAAAATTTGCAGACAAAAAATTTGTATTCATGTAATTTTGCTATTTTTCTCGTCTAGACATCATGATGAAGAAGACTATCCTCTGAACTTTTAAGATGATTTTTTTATTTTTTTCTTAACGGGCACAAGAATATTTAATAATTTAACTTTATAAGTGCATCATATCATGTCCTCTGCTACAGCTTCCACTGCTGCAATTTAAATCCCAATTACAAATGGAGCATAATGAAATAAAATAAAATGTTCTTCTCTTTCTCCCTGTCCTGTGTAAAAGCCAAAGGCCATAAATATCCAGATTTCACAAGTATGATATTGCATTCCAAGGTGCCAAACTCCAGTCAAAAAAGTAATTTATATCTCTTTCTTATTTTAGAAGTGTTTTTTATAAAAGTTAATGCTACTTATATTTTTATAAAAATATTTGGCTTTTGATTTCTGCTTTTTTTGGAGGTTAAAATTTTAGTCTTCTTAAAAAAAAAAATAGGTTTTTAGCCTTTTTGTGACTTCTGTTTTTTTTTTTTAAACAGACATCTAGACGAACTAAAAATGAGAAGTGAATAGCTTTTGAAGAAAAAAAAAAGCTCATCCAATCAGGCAAAAAAAAGCTCATCCAAACAGGCACTAGTCACTCTGAATATCAGGTTTCAAAGAAAGGGTATGTAACCTCTCAGATCTTGAAGATTCTTTAGAAATAGCAAAAGCCACATAGATTAGCCTAATTACTAATGCCTATCAAGCATGTGGCCTTAACAAGATGTTTACTACTATCATCATCCTTTTAAACAAGAAGATAGTACAAGTATAAAATATTGAAACAAGCATAATACTCTTAACTTTGCCACACCAAAAGAAAAATTGAAAAGAGCGCAATTCACACATTCATTTGCAACCACTAGTTTATTGAATTACATAAACTAGAATCAGAAAACTTATTGTAAAAGGAGGTCAAGAGGCCATCAATTGAAGATTATTAAACACCTCACTATGTATAGAAGTGAAATAGGACGATACAATGATTCGCCTTCATAGTCCTTATTGACATGATGACAAAACAAAGTCCAAAATTACCATCACAATTTTTCAACTCCAGCAAACATCACATACATAACATTCTAACCACCAAATTTTTTTACTATTAGTTTAGTACCTATCTAATCACCATTGAATCAAAGAGAGAGAAAACTAAAAAAAGTTTGAAAAAAAAATTGATCTAATGGTAATAGAAGATTTTGATAGTAAGACTATCTCTTCTGCATAACATAATATTATAAATAGCCACTTATTACTATACCGTAAGGGAGAGGGAAAGAGAGACAAAGTAGAGTAATGGTATAAGAACAAGAACAAGAACAAGACCATTTTTTATTTGTCACGGCTGTTATTAGCAGAGTTGTTGGAACACTGATGACACACGTTTGCGAAATTGCAATTGAGATCAGAGTAAAGAGAGACAACCTTGGAAATGTTCCCGTTGAGTTCCTGAATCAAAGACACGTTTTTTACCATGTTTTCGGCTATCCTTGACTGTTGGTTCTCGTTCACCTGCTGAATCAGCTCCCGGTTCCGATCAAGCACCGACTGCACCTGCCGGAAGCTCTTGTTCAGGTTCGCCCACACCTCGGGGTCCCCGTCCTCCGCCTCCTCCACCTCCCCGTCCGACTCCCTGGTGGTGGTGTTGACGGTGGTCGAGGGGTGGCGGCGGCGATGACGGTGGTTGTTCTTGGGGCGGTGGCGGTTTGAGGGGTCTTCCATGGTGGATTCAGCGGCTGAGGAGGATGAATGAATAGTGGTCATATTCATGAAACAAGAGGCTCAAGTGTTTTTGGGTTAGACATTTGCATGCGTTTTGTGTTTGGTGATTTCACTGATTTGTGTGTTAGAGGTTCAGAGCCAAATATCTTTTTTATATGAGGAGGCTTACTACCAAAAAAAATTTACTACCAACTTATTACCTATCTAATCACCATTGTATCAATATTTTATATTTTTTCAAAAACTTTTTAATATTCTCTCTCTTTGATTCAATGGTGATTAGATATGTAGTAAGTTAGTAGTAAAAAATTTAGTAAGAGTATCTCCCTCTTTTTATATAGCGAAAGTTATAAAAAAAAAAAGTTTACAGACTCTTACAAATTATACTAAGTATTCAAGTATGATCGGTCATATTTCAATCATTCAATCAAGAATGTATGACAGGTCATATTTAGTATAATTTGTAAAAAAAAATTGTAAACGGATCTTTCTCCATATATATATATATATATATATATATATATATACATATATGGTAAAATCATTTCTGCAGCCGTTTTACGTGATAGGTATATGGTTATGATTCCTCACATTTAATGCTTTCAAGTATATATATGGCAAGTATTTGATTGAACCATATATATATATATATATATATATATATATATATATATATATATATATATATATATATAGGGTTTAGCGGATGTACAGTGACTGCACGTAAGGATTGGTGCAGTCATATAAAACTACGTCATTTATAGTGTGAAAGCGTGAAATATGGAGAATATAACCATATAAAAGTGGAAATAAATATAAAGAATTAATTGTGGAGAATCATAACCATACAAAGATAGAAATAAATATAATATTTATATTTTATATAATTAATTTTGAACGCGAACTTCTTTTATCCAACCCAAAAGAACGTAGTTTTTAAGTGACTGCACCAATGCTTATATGCAGTCACTTTACAAATCATTTTGCCATATATATATATATATATATATATATATATATATATGGGAAAAACTACTCTTATGCTACATATGATAATTTTCTCTCCTACACACCCATCGATAACTGTGCCACATTTTTCTTTTGTTTTCTTTTTATTTTTCAGGTGATGGAGCTCACAAATTTATCTCTATGAGATGAGATAACTTATCTCCTTTAACATGAGATTAATAAAACCCTATATATATAGAGGAAAAAATATTCTACAACAACTTTAGATAAGGTTATCTACAGCTACCCTAAAACTACGTCATTTTGATTAATGAAGGGTGTTTCTATAATTTCAGGTGAATTAATAAAGAGTATTTCAGTAAAATATATATGATAAAAAAAATAAAAAAATTACAAAAACACCCTTCATTAATTCACCTAAAATTACATAAACACTCTTCATTAATCAAAATGACATAATTTTTGGGCTAGCTATAGATAACCGTGTCTAAAGTGACTGCAGAAATATTTACCCCATATATATATATATATATATATATATATATATATATATATATATATATATATATATATATATATAACTCCGCCCATGTGTGCTTGCATGCATAGTCTGTCCCAAGCCAGGATAAAGGAGGAGGGTTGGCGTCAGGTTTTGCAAACCGGCCGTAAAAAACAGATATATTTTTATGTGATGAACCTATATGATTTTTCGTTGGGGCGTACCCTTCATAGCGACGCGTTGCATCGGGCCCCGGGTGTAGCGAAAAATGGGCTAGGGTCCTTGCCACAAGGCAAGGCGCTGCATCGGGCCCGGGGTGTAGTGAAAAGTGGGCTAAGGTCCTTGCCCCAAGGCAAGGCGCCAGGTCTTCACCCGGATTTGGTGAGAAGTATGCCAGGGTCCCAACACGCAGTCGGGCGAGCGTGGCTGGCAAGCACAGCCCAGGGGTTAAGGATGAGATTGGGCAGCTGGAACATAGGAACCTTAACGGGTAAATTGAGGGAGTTGGCAGATGTTTTTGCTAGAAGGAAAGTGAATATTGTTTGTTTGCAAGAAACAAAGTGGGCTGGAGAAAAGGCCAAGGAAGTGGATGGAACTGGTTTCAAGTTATGGTACACAGGTACTAACAAGAGTCGAAATGGTGTTGGAATTATGATCGATAAAAGTTTCAGAGATAAAGTTGTGGATGTCAAAAGGAAAGGCGACAGGATTATTCTGGTTAAGCTTGCTGTGGGTGATTTAATCATGAATATCCTCAGTGTGTATGCACCCCAAGTTGGATTGCAACCAACTGACAAAAGCCAATTTTGGGAAGACTTGGAGGAGGTTTTGAGGGGAATACCTCGAGAGGAGAAGATTTTCTTAGGAGGAGATCTAAATGGTCATGTTGGTAAAAGCAATGGAGGTTTTGATAGAATCCATGGAGGTTTTGGTTATGGGACGAGAAACGAGACTGGAGAAGATATCTTGAATGTTGCACTAGCCTACGATTTGATGTTAGTGAACACCTTTTTTCAAAAAAGGGAGTCACACCTAATCACTTATCATAGTGGCCAAAATCGTAGTCAGATTGATTTCTTTTTGGCTAGAAGAGAAGATAGAACTTCTTGTGTCGACTGTAAGGTCTACCCTGGAGAGTGTGTCGCTACGCAACATAAGCTGGTAGTCTTGGATGTTCGGTTCAACAAAGTACTTACAATGAAGAAGAGGGCTCAGAACCCAAGGATAAGGTGGTGGAAGCTTAAGGAGGGAAAAGAGAGAGAGTTCAATGAAAGAATGTTGCACGATGGACCTTGGGAGTTTGATGGAGAAGTAAATGCAATATGGAATGAGATGGCTAAGTTTATTCAAAATTTGGGAAGGAGGGTGTTGGGAGAAAGTAAAGGAAATGGATTTCTTGCAAAGGAAACATGGTGGTGGAATGGAGAGGTGCAAGAGGCAATTAAACATAAGAAGGAGTGCTTTAGATCTTTGCATAAAAGTACCAGTGAAGAGAACTTGCAAAAGTTTAGATTGGCGAGAAAAAATGCAAAGAAAGCAGTGCGAGAAGCTAGGGGCAAGGTTTTCGACGAGTTGTATAAAAATCTTGGGAGCAAGGATGGTGAAAGAGGTATTTACAAACTTGCAAAGATAAGGGATAAGAAAAGTAAAGACCTCACCCAAGTTAGATGCATCAAGGATGAGAATCAAAAACTTCTGATGAGAGATGAAGATGTAAATGAAAGATGGTTGAACTACTTTAACAAGCTGTTTAATGGGGATGGAAACACAAGCGAGGTGGACTTGGAGGACGCGTATGATGATATGAATAGAAGATTTGTACGCAGAATTAATACACATGAAGTTAAGGAGGCTTTAAAGAGGATGAAGACTAATAAAGCCTTGGGGCCTGATGGTGTCCCTATTGAAGTGTGGAGAGGCCTAGGGGATGTGGCAATAAAATGGTTGACCAATCTTTTCAATAAGATTCTCCTGACAAATAAGATGCCTGATGCTTGGAGGAAAAGTATGATTGTGCCTATCTACAAAAACAAGGGAGATATACAGAATTGTTCAAACTATAGAGGCATTAAGCTAATGAGCCATACTATGAAGTTGTGGGAGAGGGTTATTGAACATCGTTTGAGGAGAGATACCAAGGTTTCTGTAAATCAATTTGGATTTATGCCAGGAAGATGTACCATGGAAGCCATTTTCTTGACGCGACAACTTATGGAAAGATATCGAGAAAAGAAGAAGGACTTGCATATGGTGTTCATAGACCTTGAGAAAGCATACGATAGGGTTCCAAGGAAAGTTTTATGGTGGGTTCTGGAGAAGAAAAAGGTTTCATCAAAGTATGTAAAGGCAATCCAGGATATGTATGATGGGGCTACTACATGTGTTAAAACTTGTAACGGAACATCAAGTTATTTTCCTATCACGGTTGGTGTACACCAAGGGTCGGCTCCAAGTCCTTATCTTTTTGCCTTAGTTATGGATGAACTAACAAAAGATATTCAAGAGGAAGTGCCATGGTGTATGCTTTTTGCAGACGATATTGTGCTTATTGATGAGAGCAAGGAGGGTGTTAATAGAAAACTTGAATTGTGGAGAAGCACATTGGAATCCAAAGGATTCACATTAAGTCGAAGCAAGACTGAGTATCTAAAGTGTGAGTTTTCTCTGGTACGAGATGGGGACCAAGAGCCCGTGCATTTAATTGGTCAAGAGGTACCCAAAAAAGATGCTTTTAAATACTTGGGCTCCATTTTACAAAAAGGTGGAGAGATTGATGAGGATGTTAATCATAGAATCAGATCAGAGTGGATGAAATGGCGCAGTGCATCTGGGTTTTTGTGTGACCGCAAAATCCCCCTTAAGTTAAAAGGAAAATTCTATAAAACGGCAGTAAGACCGGCAATGCTTTATGGAGCGGAATGTTGGCCAGCACATAGGCAACATGAGCATAAGATGGGAGTAGCAGAGATGAGGATGCCAAGGTGGATGTGTGGTTACACAAAGATGGATAAGATAAGAAATGAAGATATTCGACGAAAGGTCGGAGTAGTACCGGTTGCCGAGAAGATGAGAGAACATAGATTGAGGTGGTTTGGGCACGTGATGAGAAGGCCCCTGGATGCTCCTGTAAGAACAGAAGTTTGTTACCAAGAGCTCAACACAAAAAGAGGCAGAGGTCGGCCGAAACTTACTTGGGGGAATGTAGTAAAACAAGATTTAATGGAGTGGGATATAGATTGGCGGACGGTATGTCTTAGAACGGAATGGAGAAAAGCTATAAGTATGGTGGAGGGTTAGACCCGTGGTTATTCCTATGTTCTAGATGGTCCCTTTTTAGTCATTTTCCCCTTCATTTCCCCCACTTCTTCTTGTCCCTTTCTTTTTCACTTTTATTTATTTATATATTCATATACATATATATATATATATATATATATATATATTTTTATTATTATTATTATTATTATTATTTTTATTTTTTTATTTATTTTTTTATATATATATATATATATTTTATTTATTTATTTATTTATTTATTTTTTCAACATTTTTATATCTCTCATGTGGGTTCATCTACCACCGACCCCAATTAATTTGGGATAAAGGTGATGTTGATGATGTTGATGTTGATATATATATATATATATATATATAAGTAGGATATTTATACTATCAATTTTTTTACTGTTACTCTACTATGACTCTAATCACTAGTGATTAGTGTAACAACCTCTGAGTATTCCAGTATAAGGAATATCGTATAATTTTTTCTTTTAACTATAATAAATAAATAAGAGTATAATAAAAATAAATCTAGAAAGATTAACTAGAAACGCTAACATCCTTCATTTATCACATATGGATGTAAATTAGTACAAATATTTTACATTCTAAAAATTGTACAGCGGTTCCACACATATATCTTACACTCCTACTATATCAGGTTACACTGTTTATTCATTACATACTTCTCAACCTAGTCTAGCCTATAAGTATAGGACTCCACACTGTCTGCATGGAATATAGCTGCTACTCCTTGGTTTCCAACTGTTATATAAAATTCCCAACGATCGTCATAAAAATAAAGAGTATTGTTATGTTAATAAAGAGTATTTTAGTAAAATGTATATGATAAAAAAATAAAAAAATTACAAAAACACCCTTCATTAATTCACCTAACATTACAGAAACACTCTTCATTAATCAAAATGACGTAGTTTTTGGGCTAGCTATAGATAACCGTGTCTAAAGTGACTGCAGAAATATTTACCCCATATATATATATATATATATATATATATATATATATATATATATATATATATATATATATAAGTAGGATATTTATGGCTTTTTGACCCTTATGGCCCTTATTTAATAAATAATTACTAATTTGACCCTCATTTAAAACTAATACGAAAATTTAACCCCTCCCAAAAACATAACACCAATCTACCCCTGTTTGACCGTTGACCACGCAGCCTACCCGGGTACACACCTACGTACCCGGGTATTTTTTAAATTTTCTGACCTACCCGGGTAGATAGGCGTGTACCCGGGTAGATGCATGCCTTTCTGAAAAAACAATTTTGACAATACCATGTTTTATTATATTAAATCCCATCAACAAAGCCATTATCTGCAACACCTAACTCCAGCTCCAACAAGAAAAGGCAGAGTCAAAGAAGAGGAAGAAGCACTAGGAGTCCTTCTTCTTCTTCTCCTCATCTTTAAAGGTGAAGAAGATGGGTTCTGTGGTCTCCACACAGGTTGAGAAAAGAAAGACACTCCTCACACAAGAGAAAACTCTCTCTGATCTCAAAAGCTCTGGGGTAAACTACCCTGGTTCTGATTACCATCCTCAAGACAGAAAAAACTGGATGTCTGAACTCAACCCAGAGAGTGTTAAGATCAATAACATTATTTGGCCTGGAACCCATGATTCTGCAACCAATAAGATTGGTATCCCATTCCCTTTTGCTCAAACCCAATCCTTAACCATATATAATCAACTTGTGACTGGCAAAAGTGTGCAGGAGGATCGTAGGGTATGCCATGGAATTCTCCTAACATATAGCATGGACATTGTCATCAAAGATGTTACGAAGTTCTTGTCAGAAACTGAGTCTGAGATCATCATCCTTATATACCCGGGTACACAACTATGTACCCGGGTAAGTAATGCAAAGCTTTTTCAGAAACTCATACATCTACCCGGGTACACACCTATCTACCCGGGTAGGTCAGAAAATTCAAAAAATACCCGGGTACGTAGGTGTGTACCCGGGTAGGCTGCGTGGTCAACGGTCAAACAGGGGCAGATTGGTGTTATGTTTTTGAGAGGGGTTAAATTTTCGTATTAGTTTTAAATGAGGGTCAAATTAGTAATTATTTATTAAATAAGGGCCATAAGGGTCAAAAAGCCGATATTTATACTATCAATTTTTTTACTGTTACTCTACTACGACTCTAATCACTAGTGATTAGTGTAACAACCTCTGAGTATTCCAGTATAAGGAATATCGTATAATTTTTTCTTTTAACTATAATAAATAAATAAGAGTATAATAAAAATAAATCTAGAAAGATTAACTAGAAACGCTAACATCCTTCGTTTATCACATATGGATGTAAGTTAATACAAATATTTTACATTCTAAATATTGTACAACGGTTCCACACATATATCTTACACTCCTACTACATCAAGTTACACTATTTATTCATTACATACTTCTCAACCTAGTCTAGCCTATAAGTATAAGACTCCACACTGTCTGCATGGAATATAGCTGCTACTCCTTGGTTTCCAACTGTTATGTAAAATTCCCAACGATCGTCATAAAAATAAACATTCACAGTCCATCCTTCTTCAGAAAAAGATAAGTTAGGCATGATGAATTTCTGGAAAGGTTAGCACAAAATAAAACAATGTGAGAAAATTCTCAATAATATTGAGATTTTTAAACTATAACATTTTCCAGCCGTGATAACGGAAAATATTAATCTCTCAGGTAATCTTCACTTACTGGAATAATATCACAAATATTAATATGCAATCTCGTAATATTTAACTGTAACTAATTTAATTCCCAATTTTGTGGGTTTCCTGCATGTGAAAGGTTATAATATGGCGGAGCTCAAACCATGATAAGGCATCCCTTACCCTCAAACCTTTTGATCCCAAACTTTGTGGGTCACTTCACAGCAGTATTATTAAGATAAAATCTACACATTCTTTTAATATTCAATTGGTATCAAAATAAAAATTCAAAATCTGAAAGAATCACATTAATATCACAAGTATAACAAAAATTAAAAGAAAGATTAAGGTAAAATTATAGATAAAAAACATTACTAAAGAAGAGAAGAAATTAAGAGAATATTTTTACATAACAACAACATATAACTTTCTAAATATGTATATAAAAATATGATTGAAGATAATAAAGTAGAGAGAAGATTTTACTCTCTCAATGTTACCTTTTACTTATTTCTTCGTCTCTTTAGATTTTTTTCACCGCCCTTCACCGTAACAAAGTAACAAAATGTATACTGATTGTATGAAAATGACATTTGAATGCGTTGTTGTTATCATCATATATATATATGGGTTTTATAATTCTCATGTAACATGAGAATTGAAATCTCATGTTATAAAGATAAAAAACATGTGAGATCCATATGTTAGAAAAAATTATATGTAAGACTCAAGTCAGTACCGAAATCAAATGATGTGTAAAAAGATTTCAATTCATGTTAAATGAGAATTATAAAACCCTATATATATATATATATATATATATATATATATATATATATATATATATAGATGTTTCTTTCTTTTTACGTTTTTTTTTTTTTACATCATTGCTAATACCTCATGTGCATTATATCATTTTACTTAGGATGTGGCTTTGAAGGGGTGACCCACGTGGCCCCCTCCTTGCCATGTACATATATATATATATATATATATATATATATATATATATATATATTTATTACATTAATTTATATATAAATTTATTTTAATATTCATTTAATTCTTATAAAATAATTAATAATTTAGAATATTTAGCAAACATTTAGTTAGAATTTTAATGTAAATATAAATTTTAAGAAAATAATTTAATATATATATATATATTATTAAAATTTATTCTTTTATTTAATTATTTTATTTACCATATGTTATTTAATTTATTTATTTTTATAAGTAAATAGTATTCATCATAAGGCTTATCATATATTACATTCAATGTTGCCCATATAATTTTATGTAGTAACACATGTAACATAAATGAAATTTATTTCTTACTTATTTATTAATAATATTAATTTATTTATTTATAGCAAATATAATAATGATAATAATTTATTTATCTAATATTTTTATTTTTTTATTACTTTAACTATTATTTTTATTTTATTTTTATTCGGTTATTATAATTAGAGTGGTAGTAGAGAACTATGAAGCACCGACACTTCAAAAACCCTAACGTGTCGTGTCCGACACTTCCCGACACTCTCCGACACTCCCCGACACTCCAACACACGTTATAGAAATTCAAAAAAAGTTTCAAAGGTTGTGTTGCGTTGAGTTTTTAGTTCCAACTATTAGATTCGTTGAATTATGATTACCATTTTATTGAGTTTAATATAAATATTTGAGATATCTTACGTTTCTCTACAAAATTTATGAATATTATAAGTTTAGTTTCATTTTTTTGTTAAATTATCGAATATTAAATATAATATACACTACATAAATTAAAAATATTATTTAATATCAAAACGTGTCCTAACGTGTCGAAATCTAACATTTTTCAGAATTAACGTGTCTGAGTGTCGTGTCTTATCGTGTCACGTGTCCCGTGTCGGTGTCGGTGCTACATAGATAGAGAAATTTGCTAATAAGAATATCCTACCTCATATATATATTAAAAAAATAATTCTACTTTTATTATAAAAAAAAATCAGCCGCACTCACATAAAAATGAGCGGAATTTATTGTAAAGAGAAGAGATAGACAAAAATTAGTAGGATTCACTTATTTTTACGTGAATGGGATATATAAATTTTTCTACAACAAAAAGTATAAATATTAGAGGAGGGATATTATTACTACCAAAGTTTTCTATTACTAACTCAGTATCTATCTAATCACCATTGGATCAATATTTTCTCTTTTTTCAACAGCTTTTTAGCATTCTCTCTCTTTGATCCAATGGTGATTAGATAGGTAGTAAGTTGGTAGTGGAAAATTTTGGTATTAAGAATACCCTTACTCTAAATATTATATATGGAGATATTGCTTCGATATAAATTATCTAGTGCAATATAAAAAAAAAAAAAAGTGAGTAGGACCACCAAAGATAAAAGAATACATGAAAATGGTTAAGCTTATGTTCTCTATTATCTTCAAAATTTATTTGAGTATATCTTTGGACTATTTTTTGAAATTACGAGTATGTTACCTATTCATTTTATAATAGGGATTTTAATTTATCCTTTAACATGACATAACAAAATTTTCTACACACACAATGTTTTGTGGTGCCCACACTTTTTAAAGAAAAAAATTAAGGCACGTAAAATGAATCTTTATAACATTACACAATCACTATTCCTACAACATAACTCTTGTAAAACTCTTTATAACAATGTTATTAAACTCAACCCGGTTATTGACCCGGTCGAGGTACTGGGTCACCGATTCAACCAATGGGTCACTAGTTCAACCGCATGACCCGATAAGTATATGTAAATCTACAATTTATATTAAAAAAACTATAAATATATTTAAATACTTGTAAAAAAATATACCAATTTCAAATATTTTAATATGAAAATAATAAATTACACATCATTGTCTAACAAAATATCAATCAAACTAATATTTGTGATGCTAGTATTTCAGGTTCAGTAAACGACATCTCTAACTATAAATCAAATCAAAATCCCCTGCATATTGCATAATCAAGATAATATCAGTGTTGTAGATACATAATCTTTTTTTGGTAAAAGTGTAGATACATAATCTAGTAAATTAATAAGCTACAAATCACTCAAATATTTCAAAAGAAAATAAACCATTTGTGTTTGAGTGTAAAAAAAAATAAAAAGACATTAATTTATGAAAATAAATTATTTTTTTAATTTTTTTTATAGACCGAGTCGGGTCACTGGTTGAACTGACCGGGTCACCGATTTTTTACGAAAATCAGTCGGGTCGCACCGAGTCACACCAGTTCTGTAACATGGCCGGCCCAATATGAAAACCAGACCAATTTCATAACCGGTTCACCGGTTTCCGTGTCGACCCGGCCGGATCGGTCTGGTTTTTATACATTACTTTATAATATTAGAGTAAGTTATTCTTACTTTTATTTTTATTGCTTTGAATATTTTTTTTGACATTTTTGCAGAATTGGGATATGGAAGAATCTAGGCTCCGTTTAGCACTTGGATATTAGAGAGGGAATCACATATAATGTTCAATAAAATGGACATTACATTTTCACCAAAAAAATAAAAAATAAAAATGGACATAACATTGTTCCAAAAAACGAGCTTACGCGACCAACCATAGGCGCGTGCGTGCAATGCTTTACAAAAGGTAGAAACCCAACCAAGGAAAGATAGATCTAGATAGAAAAGTCAATGAAGTTATACTTTTTTCAAAAAAAATATTAACAGTTAGAAAGTTTGTTTTAAAATTTTGAATAACTTAACTTTAATCTAAACGTATACCCTTCATATACGATTTCCCCTTTTTATTTATCAAGCTAGATTACTTCTCTCGATATTTTGAACTAATAATGCATAATTTATTAACCTAAATAATTCAATTTATATTTTTATTTATTTATTGCATATATTGTCTATGCTCATAACAATTTAAGAGATAAATTTTGATTAGAATAATAAAAGAAAGGTTTTGATATTGTTATGTTACAGGAATCTCATTCCCTGAGTTTATAACATGATATAACAAAAATCCTGTGTAGTAATAGAAAAAGAGTCAACTGAAGGTGGAAAAATGCGAGTGGGGATAGCATTGACAAGAAAATAATAAATATCTAGAGGATTGATGCAAAAAGGCGAAAAGTGCATTGCCACGACGACAAAAAAAATCGTCGTTTTGCCTCCGTGGATGTGTCTGCCGTCAAAAAAATCCCATCTCACGTCACATGTCACAGCTCACAACTCTATCTCTACCAAAATATCTTCCACACTTTATTCTCTAAAAAACAAATAAATAAACAAATAAAATCAAATTAAATTATGGTCGAAGAAGAATATATACCTCGAAGTAAAAAAGGCATACAGGAACAAATTTGGTCCCTACCCAGAAGAGAACATCACTAGTTCCGGTGGTGATAGATTATATTATATTATCAATGACAAATATTATTGTTGATTGACTCAGGTTAACCTCACTATTAGATTCAGTTTGGACCAAAATATCTAGGCTGGATTACGACTAAAATATGTCTATCTTATAAAAGAATGTATTGAAATATATAAAATTATTAATGTAGTCTCACCGAATAACTTAAGCTATTGAGTTGAAATAATTCTTTATATGATATCGGAACCTCATGACTCGGATTTGATCGTCACTGTTCTCTACTTTCTCTTGTAAAATTTTCTTAGCATAAATAAATGGACATGTGCATTATCCATCTTTTAAGTTAATGGGCTCTCGTGTGAAGGAACGTGTTGAGATATATAAAATCATTATTGTAACCTCATCTAACAAGTTACCCTTTTGGATTGAAATGATTCTTCACGGAATGGTTAAAATAATAGTTGTTGAACTAGGACACAGAATGCAGAATTTGAAAATGTAATGTTCCCCTTCCCCCGTCTCTTTCCTTACATGTTTGCACCATTTAAATATTAAACTTTACATATGGCTTTTGTGGCACAACTCATAACCACAAGACCTGGGTCAATAAAATTTACTTCTAAGCTCCATTCGTAGATGATTCAAATTTATTTTCCACATTTTTTTTAGTGGCCAAATTTCTCGTATTCATAACCTTGAGCTAACAACTTAAAATTACAACACATTGCTTTTAATTTTTCAAGGTTAACATACGCAATTTAACATTTTTTGCCTACTCTTCAACACATCTTGCAATTTGCAGGCCCAAACATTGCCCTAAACAAATGTTAGGTTAGAAAGCAACTATTCAATTGATTTTCTCTTTCTTCCCAGAATAGAAGCGATCTGAAATCATCCCCCCATTCGCCACTTCGTGAAGGATGATGTTGAATATCGAAAGAGAAGAGAGGAACATTTGAAAATAATACTGTGTGTATCAACTACACAGCGGAGTCTATTATATAACTAAAAAGAAAGAAAATACAAACAGATATACACGATGTGAGACTTCTATACTACTATTCTAGATATACACGATGTGGGACTTCTATATTACTATTCTAAACTATCATTTACAACACTCCCCCTCAAGCTAGAGCGTATAGGTCATATGCACCAAGCTTGTTACAAATAAACTCTATTCGAGGGCCCCTCAAAGATTTTGTAAACACATCTGCTAATTGCTCATTAGAGGGTACAAAGCTAGTTTTAATTTCACCAGCAAGAATCTTTTCTCGAACAAAGTGACAATCTATTTCTATATGTTTGGTTCTTTCATGAAACACTGGATTTGATGAAATGTGTAGAGCTGCTTGATTCTCACAAATGAGAGTTGTCTGTCCAGTGTCTCCAAACTTAAGCTCTCTGAGAAGTTGTTTAAGCCAGATAAGCTCGCAAGTAGTAGTCGCCATGGAGCGGTATTCTGCTTCAGCACTTGATCTGGCAACTACGCTTTGTTTCTTACTTTTCCAGGAAATCAAGTTGCCTCCAACAAAGACACAATACCCAGAAGTAGATCTCCTATCAGCTGGACAACCAGCCCAATCAGCATCGCAGTACCCAACCAATTGATCATGACCTTTATCTTCATATTCAAGGCCTTTCCCTGGAGATGCCTTGATATACTTAAGAATACGAATGACTGCATTCCAATGTTCTTGACATGGAGAATTGAGAAATTGACTGACAACACTAACTGCAAAGGAAATATCAGGTCGAGTGACTGTGAGGTAGTTCAATTTTCCAACCAATCTTCTATACTGCTCAGGATCTGAAAAGGGCTCCCCCTGATTTGGTAGAAGCTTGATACTTGGATCCATAGGAGTTTCAACAGATTTTGAATTTAACAGAGCAGTTTCTTCAAGAATATCCAGAGCATATTTCCTCTGAGATATCACAACACCAGATTTAGATTGGGCCACCTCGATTCCTAAGAAGTATCGAAGTTTCCCAAGATCCTTAGTCTGAAAATGATGACATAAGTGTTGTTTCAATCGAGTGATCCCATGCTGATCACTGCCTGTGATGACAATATCATCCACATATACCACCAGATAAACAGAACCAGAAGCAGAATGACGAAAAAAGAGAGAATGATCAGCTGCACTCCGAGTCATGCCAAATTGTTGAACAACACTGCTAAATTTACCAAACCAAGCTCTTGGAGATTGTTTGAGGCCATAGAGAGACTTACGAAGACGACAAACAAGTCCTGACTCCCCCTGAGCAACAAATCCAGGAGGTTGCTCCATATAAATTTCTTCCTCAAGATCACCATGAAGAAAAGCATTCTTGATATCCAGTTGGTAGAGAGGCCAATGGCGAATAGCAGCCATGGCAATAAAAAGGCGAACAGTAGACATTTTCGCCACAGGAGAAAAAGTATCAATAAAATCCAAGCCAAAGACCTGAGTGAAACCCTTCGCCACCAAGCGAGCTTTAAGACGATCCACTTGACCATCAGGTCCAACCTTAACAGCATAAATCCATCGGCAACCAACCACAGATTTTCCAGAAGGAAGAGGTACCAGATCCCATGTGCCATTATGATGAAGAGCACTCATTTCATCAATCATAGCTTGTCTCCATCCCGAATGTGAAAGTGCATCACCTGTAGTCTTAGGGACAGATACAGAGGACAAAGAGGAAAGGCAAGCAAAATATGATGGAGAAAGACGATGATAACTGAGATTGACTGCATACCTGGCCGGAGGGCGAGTATCACGAGTACCCTTACGAAGAGCAATTGGAAGGTCACTATCCGAAGGTGGGACCGAAGCCGTGGGAGGAGATGCAGTTGAATGTGAGTCCACAGATACATCTGACGAATTAGGCTCGATCTCATCAGCAGAAGAGGTGATAGAAGGAGAGTCAGAAACATGGATGGGTAAAGACGGAAGGTAAAGAAGGTCACTTGGGAAGGATGGCTGTACAGAATCAGTATCCACAGGAGTAGTAGAGGATCCAAAAAAGGGAACTGATTCAAAAAAGGAGACATCCGCCGAGATAAAGTATCGACGTAAAGTGGGAGAGTAGCAACGGTAACCCTTCTGAGACCGAGGATAACCCAGAAAAACACATTTATGAGACTTGGGAGCTAATTTATCCAAACCTAGACCAAGATGATGAACAAAACACGTAGAACCAAACACATGTGGAGTTAAAGGATATAAAGTTTGATGGGGAAATAAAATAGAGTGAGGTACCTTATGATTGAGAACAGATGATGGCATGCGATTAATGAGATAGCATGCAGTAAGTATAGCATCACCCCAGAATGTGTATGGAACATTACCATCAATTAACAAGGCACGAGTGGTTTCAACCAGATGGCGATTCTTGCGCTCGGCTACACCATTTTGTTGAGGTGTATGAGGGCAAGATGTTTGATGGAGAATGCCATGAGATGAAAAGAATTGTTGAAATTGATGAGATAAGTACTCACATGCATTATCACTACGAAAAGTACGAATAGGAATACCAAATTGAGTTTTGATTTCATTGTAAAATAACTGAAAAATAGAAAACAACTCAGACCGATTTTTCATTAAAAATAACCAAGTACACCTGGAATAATCATCAATAAAAGTAACAAAATACTTAAACCCTAAAGTAGAAGAATGACGACTTGGTCCCCAAATATCAGAGTGGACCACAGAAAAAGGAGAAACAGCTTGACGGCTAAGACGACTTGGGAACGTACTACGAGTATGTTTCCCATACTGACAAGACTCACAATTTAATTTAGAAAGAGATGATAAATGTGGAACCATCTTCTGAAGCTTTGTAAGACTAGGATGGCCCAGACGAGCATGTATAGTAAGAGGAGAGTCCACAGTGGAGCAGGCTGAATAAGATGGAAATAGTTGATAGAGGCCTTGAGACTCACATCCTCTGATAATCTCCTTCCCCGAACTCCGATCCTGAAAGATGACAGAGGTTTTAGTAAAAGAAACAACACAGTCAATGGATTTTGTCAAACGACTAATAGAAAGTAAGTTAAAAGGAGAATCTGGAACATAGAGAACATGATCCAGAGATAAATTAGGTAAAAGAAGAACCGTGCCAATACCCCGCGATTGGACCAGAGACCCATTGGCCATAGTAATAGTGGGAAAAGAACCAGTAGTACAAAGGGAAGTGAATAAGGACTTATTACCAGAAATGTGATCAGAAGCCCCAGAATCAAGAGTCCAAGGGCCTATAGAGTGCAACTGAGAGATTCCAGCAAAAGAATTACCAGTGGGAGCAATAGATGTAGTAGGACCTGATGGTTGCTTCTCAGACTTATTACCAGCCGGAGACCCAGAAACATTGGAGACGGGAGAGTCCATAATCAAGAGTAGAGGAAAAAAAAATCCAAAAAAACTGATCACACAACTAACCGGAAGAAGAGGGATCAGAAAAATAAGACCGGATCCAGAATCGTCTCAGCAAGACGAAAAAATCGCAACCAGCCGTGGCCGGAACGGAGTCTGCACGCGCCTCCACAATCGCCTTGAAACTGACAACGAGACAGTTCCGGGGAAAAAAAAAAAAAAAAATTTGTAAACTACGATGAACAATGGGTTCACCGAAAAAAAAAAAAATTCAAACGTTCCTTAGGCTCTGATACCATGTTGAATATCGAAAGAGAAGAGAGGAACATTTGAAAATAATACTGTGTGTATCAACTACACAGCGGAGTCTATTATATAACTAAAAAGAAAGAAAATACAAACAGATATACACGATGTGGGACTTCTATACTACTATTCTAGATATACACGATGTGGGACTTCTATATTACTATTCTAAACTATCATTTACAACAGATGACATTGCGGATTGAGCTGTCTCATACACTACAAAAAAGGCATTAGAACAAACAAGAATTAAATTGAAAATCTCCCTTCATGAGAGGGGAAAATACCTGACCACATATATGAAGATTAAAGGCATGTCTCAAATAGCAAGTTGAAAAAGTCTCACAATTGATCTCTTCTTTTGTCAGAATAGTCCAGAGTTTGGAACCAGCTGCAAATGCTGCAGTATGAGCCTTGGTGAGGACCTCCTTGTACCTACTCTTAAATGCAGACAATAATAGAAACCCGATGGTTCTATCGCCAACTCTGTCATAAACGAAAATTGAATGATCATATTAATAAATTCTAAAGCACTTGGATAGCCACATGAAGTAGGACAAGACAAATACAAATATTTCAATCAAACTCTAACTAAAATGATATAAAACACTATTTAAAGACTTTGAACTGATATAATTTAAACAACAAAGAATAAAAAAAAACAAAAAAAAAACAAACAAACAAATTTTGTTTTTGAAAGCATAACAGAACAAGTTGCCGAAGTTTTTGAAGAAAGACTCATGCAAAGCCAGTTGGTAAGTTCGTGTTTTTATCATGTTATATGGGAGGATTCTAAGCATACAAGAGTGAATTAATGGTGATAAGAGAAGAGAAAAAAAAAATATTAGAATAGGAAGTTACAAAATAATTACCATTGATTTATTTATTGTTGATTAATATCCTCTCAATATGGTCATTTTGAATGGGAGGATCTATTTCCCATTTTTTACGTGGTTGTCTTAACTCATGGAATTTGTGGTAATAAGGATTTGAATGAGGTGATGTAATTACCATGATAACAAAATTTTGAGAATCCTAGGCCCATTCTAGATAAAGAGGATGATGACACATGGCAGCCATATAATACCTTCCAAGACAAAACCAAGAAAGAAAATATATGAAAATAAATAATTGTAAAATTAAAGCAAAAAATAAACAAACTCCTCTTTAAGATAACGCAAGCGAGACTTACATAGGTGCTATCTTGCAACCAAATTCATAAAAGAAAGGACATCTAGACCTCAGATCCACAAATGCAGAATCAGCTTGGATCTCTAGCCTTGTTCTGAAATCAACCACCAATTATAAGATAATAAAATTAACAATTTTAACTTAAAATATTAAGTAGTTAAATAATGACACCAACAAGCTATCAACATTCCTCTAGTACATTTGGGTGTGAGCTTAAAGCAGATTTGAATGCATATGCCGCTGTTAGTTTTTACTTTTTGGAACTTCTATGAAAGCCATGCAAATTAATTATTGAATAATTTGTAGCTATCTATAGTTCCACAACGTCTTGCATTTATGAGAAATTAATTTAAATGTATATGAAAATAAGTTTAAAGAAAAGACATTGGTTGCAAATCCAATTAAAGCCCTAGAAACAAGAGTTGACAAGAAAGGTCTGCAAAAGCATTCTAGGGGTAACAGAATAAGAAGTGTACTTCAAAGTTTTTCCTAACTCATTGTCAATGTCTTGACATGCTATATTATATAACGGAATGTGCTTATAAGTTGCAAAAAGATATAAAAGATTATTACTTTTGATTGAAACAAGAAGGGACATTGACTGATACTGCTTGTCTCAGCTGTAAGTCATGAGCAAGCCAAAAAGGCAGTTCAACTTTTGAACCTGCTTCAATCTGAAAGTCAAAACATTCTAATGTGAGATCAAATTATAAAGTTTTACAAAGCAGGTATGTGGTGCCACTATCAGCAATTCTTTCCTTCTGAAATACATAAAACCGTGTCGATAGATCTTACGAAGTCCGTCTCAGAACTGGGATCTATCCCCACTCCAGATGCTGCCTTCTGAAACATAACTGACACAATCTGTGACCATAACATGACAAACCGTAGTATTAGGACAAGAAATTAGGTTGCATTCTATATCCTCAATGTTGACACGATGAGTCAATTGTTATAAACTAGCAACAACACAAAACATCATGAGCCACATAGCGTCTTAAGGCTAACTACTGTAGCAAAACATTTCCCTTATTTACAAAAATCATATACCCCTAAACTAGCATCCCTTATTGAGTCTAACATATATCAATTGGAAGCAAATTATTAATCAAATTGAAGAGTCCGAAGCCTACCTTTTCCTCCGTGATAATATCATCAATATCATAGTACTTTGCCATCCTATCCTCCAGCTTGCTGTTGTTACACTTTCTTTCAACTCATCGAAGAGTAAACCGAAAATAAAGATACCTTGAGCTTGAGTCGTGTCATTACATTCATAAATTAGAAAGAAAGAAAAAACCATCTTCTTGAATGATAAAAAAGACCAGTAAAGAAAGCTTGAATCTGTTCTACAACTGAGACAACTTCATTCGCACTTTAATCAAAATCACTCTCCATTAAACTCCGACTAGCGAAGGTGGGATGATAACAATCCTTAAACGCAGTCTTACCCTTGCATATTTGCAAAGAGGCAATTTCCCGGACAGATTCGAACATGTGACCTATCACAAAGGAGTAGCTTTATCCCCGCACCAGCCTTACCCTTTACCCTTTATATTTGCTAGCTCTAATATTAAATAAAAATAAAGTTTTACCAATATGAAACCTTCCACAACAGCATCTATGATTGCAGTTCCATAACACTGAAATGCAAAATCACAGGATTTGTTGCTACCAGTAGCATTCCAATATGGAGCCCATAGTCACGAAGCAGCAAAAAATTTGAGTTGATCGAAATCTTCTCTTAAATTTGATTTGACTCGAAACAAAAATATCCAAACCCAATAAAGTATAACATTTGCAATTCAGCACAAGTATTGACATCATTTCAACGTGAAATCATGACTTGAAAAATGTACTCCTGTGGAATAAATAATGTATTATCCAAGAAGATAGTGGCATACTAGAAGCCAACGAAAACACAATTGGAACATACTGCTATCTAGATTATAGAAAATAGGTGGGGAAAGAGAAATCCTATAATTGCAAACCTAGAGACAACAAGTGTTAAGAACTATTTCAACCCAAAACCTTACGGTATTGGGTGAGGACCTTTTTAATGATTTATATTATATTCTCTAACACACCCCCTCACGCAAGAGCCCTTTGGGCTTGAAGCGTGGATATGACACAAGCCCATTATTGGACTGCCTTGTGCTGCATGAGCCCATTTTTTTTGGTCTGCCACGTGCTTTTCTTAATTCCACCTGAAAGTGGGGGGCAGTGAGGATCGAACTCGTGACCTCGTAGTCACTCAAGCTCTGATACCATGTTAGAAGAATGAAACGAAGAATCCTCCTTCTCCATTCCAAGTTGAGCATATTGCAGAAGATTTAATAGTTTCTGGTATTGTTCTTGTGACAAAGAAACACCTAACTTTTGCTCATCATTTTGGCTTGAATTGATCACATTTGTATCAATCTCTTGTTGTATCAGATTTGCAGCAGTATGCTGTTTAGAAAAGGTTTCCCTTTCTCAACAAAAGGTTTCCTGCCATTGTTAGTTCCATTATGAAAAGAACGAGACAGCAAAGAAAATTCACCTTGAGGAACCAATTGGAACTGCCTTTCCTGTTGAAAACACAATTGGAACATATTGCTATCTGGATTATAGAAAATAGGTGGGGAAAGAGAAATCCTATAATTGCAAACCTAGAGACAACAAGTGTTAAGAACCATTTCAACCCAAAACCTTACGGTATTGGGTGAGGACCTTTTTAATGATTTATATTATATTCTCTAACACACCCCTCACGCAAGAGCCCTTTGGGCTTGAAGCGTGGATATGGCACAAGCCCATTATTGGACTGCCTTGTGCTGCACAAGCCCATTTTTTTTAGTCTGCCTCATGCTTTTCTTAATTCCACCTGAAAGTGGGGGCGGTGAGGATCGAACTCGTGACCTCGTAGTCACTCAAGCTCTGATACCATGTTAGAAGAATGAAACGAAGAATCCCCCTTCTCCATTCCAAGTTGAGCATATTGCAAAAGATTTAATAGTTTCTGGTATTGTTCTTGTGACAAAGAAACACCTAGCTTTTGCTCATCATTTTGGTTTGAATTGATCACATTTGTATCAATCTCTTGTTGTATCAGATTTGCAGCAGTATGCTGTTTAGAAAAGGTTTCCCTTTCTCAACAAAAGTTTTCCTGCCATTGTTAGTTCCATTACGAAAAGAACGAGACAACAAAGAAAATTCACCTTGAGGAACCGATTGGAACTACCTTTCCTGTTGAATCACCAAGGAAAAAGCTCTGCTAATATGAGGGAGTGGATCTATCATCATAATTTGGGACTTGATACGAGCATATTGCTCATTCAGTCCTTTAAGAAATCTCACTGTCTGATCCTGGTCTTTGTGCGTCCTTATGAGTTCAAGAAGGCCACAGTTGCAAGCAACAACACAGTGGCAGATAGGCATGGGGCGAAGATTGTCCAATTCATCTCATAAAGATTTTAGCTTTGTGAAATAGTTAGTGACATTCATCTCACCTTGTTGGAGCTTGTAAAGATCTTCTTGAATATCAGATAATCGAAATATATCTGATTGACTGAAGCGATTTTTTAGATCAAGCCATACATCAAATGCTCTATCCATCCAAAGAATGGGTTTCTCTATTGAAGGACTGATGGATCTGTGAATCCATGCAAGAACTATTGTGTTGCATCTTTGCCATGCTACAAACAGAGGATCATTGATGGCTGGTGGAGCAATGGATCCATCTATAAATCCAAGCTTGTTTTTGGATAATAATGCCATGCTCATAGCCCGTGCCCAAGTGTGGTAGTTCTTTCCACTCAAAGGAGGATTAACAAGAACTAGAGATGGATTCTCATTGGAATGCAAGAAAAAAGGATGACCAGGATTCGTTAGAAATTCTAGAATTGGATCTGCCATTGTTTTGAAGGACAAATCGAAGAAAAAAGAAAATCAAGAAGAAGAAGATGGATTGAAGAATCAGATGCAGCGGAAAGATGGATACCAGAGCCTGTTACAACTCTGATACCATATTACAAACAGATAATGAAGAGAGGAGGAAGGAAGCTCATTATTGAAGATTGTAGAATGTAAAGAACCAATTCAGCCCAAAAGCTTAAGCTTGTGGGTGGGGACTTTTTAATGGTTTTATATATCTCAAGACGCCCCCTCACACGAGAGCCCACTGGGCTTGAAAGGTGGACAATGCACAGGCCCACCTACCTATGCGAACAAAGAAATTCCACTTGAAAGAAAGTGGGGGGCGGCGAGGGTCGAACCCGGGACACGAGGCTCTGATACCCTGTAAAGAACCTTGGGATACACCACCCCAAAAGCTAGCTCAAAGGATGGGAGTGCCCAAGGCCTTATAAAGGCCACATTAGTTGCCCATACAACCAATGTGGGACTATGCACAGGCCCACCTACCTATGCGAACAAAGAAATTCCACTTGAAAGAAAGTGGGGGGCAGCGAGGGTCGAACCCGGGACACGAGGCTCTGATACCATGTAAAGAACCTTGGGATACACCACCCCAAAAGTTAGCTCAAAGGGTGGGAGTGCCCAAGGCCTTATAAAGGCCACATTAGTTGCCCATACAACCAATGTGGGACTATATATCTCAACACGCCCCCTCACACGAGAGCCCACTGGGCTTGAAGGGTGGACTATGCACAGGCCCACCTACCTGTGCGAACAAATTCCACAAGAGAAAGTGGGGGCGACGAGGCTCTGATACCATGTAAAGAACCAATTCAACCCAAAAGCTTAAGCTTGTGAGTGGGGACTTTTTAATGGTTTTATATATCTCAACATAAAATTATTCTCGTTAAGAAAAATGTAACAGATACATATATTTATACAGAATAATGTTAGAGTGAGTAATTGAGCAACTAACTATAGTAACTAAGTAACTGACTAACTAATAATCAGTTTTACTTCATGTTGGTTCTATTACAGCCGTTGATGATTCCGTGATTAAAGGAATGACGTTATGATTGTTATGGCATTTCTCTGTATTTGAATTCATATCCAATAACAAGAAAGCTAGAGACAAGTATATGGAAGGATGCATGATGCTTATTGGCAGATGCAAACCCTTTTAATTTACCAGAAACCTTCCTCTCAGGTATATGGGATTGTGGTCTTTTATCAATCTTGCTTCTTCTCCCTTTCACCAATATGACATGATTATTCAATACTAGACAAACGTAAATTGACAACAATTTTCTGGCATACAATTCCTATATAAATATATAGGCTATTCTACACCGTTATAAGAATAAGAAGTCTTACCCTCATTTTTGCTCATTAATTCACTTGTATCCAATAACTCACATAACTAAAAAATTAAAGAGATTATATATAAGTGCGATCAATGGTGATTGAGAGTGTAACGTATCCCGGTGTAAAATAATATATATATATATATATACACCCTAGCCGTACTTGAATCTTCTTTCCATATATCTGAACTGAGAGATTCTATAGTTGCTAATAAAATTTTAATCATTTGTAATCAGTTTTAAATCTTATTTTCTACCAAATCCCATCAAGCGCATTCAGTATCTACATTCAATCAATGTAATCAAGTATATCACAACGACTAAAATAGTTCAGGAAAAGAACGAGGCAGACCAACCTCAAATCGACTGAGCTTCAACGGAAATTTCACTTCCTTCCTCTTAAGAATGCTTTTTTAATACTTAGATGTGAAAAGCTCTCCCTCTTGCTCACTCTCACAACCCTCAGTAAAACAGCATGTCTAGCCAAACAATAATCGACCGAGTGAGCTTAACAGAACACTGAGCACAGTTATTAGATCCAAACTAAAACCGTGAAAGATAGATTCAAATGCTGAGCACAGAGAATTGCAAAACTGAGCTATTACCTTGTGGTGAAGTCGGTGATAATTTAGAAAACCAACCACGTCCAAGGTCGACCACTGCAAGGAGCTTCGAATCTGCGAGGAAATGGCGAAAATTTGAAGATTTGGTATTAGAGTTTGTTTTCTATGAAGAAAAATTGGTATTAGGGTTCGTCTGATAGAGAACAATTGGAAGAAAAAAAAATTGTTAAATTTGGAATAATGTGTTATCTTAAGATTGAACCATGCATTTTCTCGGCCTCAACCCATAAATTTAAAAAACTGAAAAAAAAAAAAAAAAAAAAACGATTTATGAAATTTGTGACTTCAATTCGTGGCTTTGAAGATTTATTTGTTTGAATTCGTGGTTTTATTAAAACTTGGCGCGTATTTTCGATTTTCTGTTTCGGTGATAGCGCGTGTTAAATTTGTTAGCCCAAGTAAATACGGGCTAACCCAGCTCCGTACGGGTTAATAACTGGATTGACCCATTTTTTAAACAGGTAAAGAATATGGCCATTCCCGATCCGGTTCTGTTTGCCATTGGACTAACGGGTTGGTCCGATATTCCAATGTTTGTTTTTTAATTAATTGCTACATGTCTCCGACCTATATAGCACCGATACCGACGACACGGGACACGTGATACGATACGACACTACATTCCGATACGTTAATTCTAAAAAAGTTAGATTTTGACATGTTAGGATACGTTTTGATATTAAATAATATTTTTAATTTATGTAGAGTATATTATATTTAATATTCGATAATTTCACAAAAAAAAAATTGAATCTAAACTTATAATATTCATAAATTTTGCAAAGAAAGATAAGATATCCCAAATATTTATATTAAATTACATAAAATGGTAATCGTAATCCAACGAATTTAATAGTTGGAACTAAAAACTCAACGCAACGCAACCTTTGAACCTTTTTTTTGAATTTCTATAACGCGTGTTGAAGTGTCAGAGTGTCGGATACGACACGTCAGGATTTTTGAAGTGTGTGTTTCATAGCCTCCCACCAACAAGAATTACAAAATGCATCATATTTAAAGTAATCCTAGAGGAGGATTTTAGCTAATCACAATTCTTAATATATAAGAAATTAGTCTCATAATTATATTTATAAAATACCTATATTAATTTTCAGTATCACTCTCACTTATTATTTTATTTTATTTTGATAACAATAAGGGGCAAAGCCCCAAACAAAACAAACGACAAAGTAGAAAAATAAACGAAAAAGCAGAAAAACAAACTACCCAGGTTCTATATCTCTACTAGAGATAATTCCCTGACGATCTTGATCAAACAGATGTGCCAGCTGATACGGCATGATTCTATGATGACAGAAACCAGTGTCTTTGTGAAGAGCAGCTTTGGCTAGCCAATCTGTACATGCATTAGCTTATCTTGGAATAAGAGTAAGTGTGACCTCCCAATCTTGAACAATAAGAACTTATATCCTAGCCACTATACGCGGCTGACAAGCAGCATTGCAATCTGCCAGTATGGAGAAGATTTCTGAAGCATCTCCTTCTAATTCCACTTTCCGAAAATCCATTTGCCAAACCAATTTTAACCCTTTAAGAATTTTCCAAAACTCTGTCATACGTTGATCAAATGACATGATATTTTTCTACATGAAATAATTTGTAACCACAAAGACATATAATATTATCTAATAACACCTAATAAATTTAGTCGTCCATCGTGTAAAACATGTTTTACAACACCTCTGTTATTAATAGTTAATTATTATTACTAGGGTTATAAGCCCTAGTCATTCCATTTATTATATTACCAATTTTACTTTATATCACCAAAAAAATTAAACTCATAGAATATAAATTAAATTACATAGGGGAGTGCACTTATTGCAAGAAAACACGCTAATTAAAACCACCTTGAGAGTAAAAAAGAGAGTCAACAAGTAATTCTGTTTTGATTTAAATTAGTTTGTCCATTATAACAACAATAATAATAGTAACAATTATGGAGATCTTACTTTTCAACATAGAAATTCATTAGCTTATTTATTTAAATACAGTCTGCCATGATATTGAAAGAAGATGCACTAAATAAAAAAGAGGTTTAACCGTAAAAAAAAAACCCAATAAGTTCGTCTGTTTTGGTTTAATAATAATAGTTAGGGGAAGGATATTGTAATAACCAAGTTGTGTTACTACCATGTTACTACCTGTCAATCTCACTGTTAGATCGTTTATGTTGATTCAACGGTTATATTTATTTTCATCTTTGTATGGTCATGATTCTCCAAATTTAAAGTGAAAGCATTAAATATGAGAAATCATAACCATATAAAGGTAAAAATAAATACAAAGTATTAAATTTGGGAAATCATGATCATACAAAGATGAAAATAAATATAACCGTTGGATCAACATAAGCGATCTATCGGTGAGATTTATTGGTAGTAACATGATAGTAACATAATTTGGTTGTTACAATATCCTTCTCCTAATAATTATTATTATTCGAGACAAAAATACTTCAAGTTTCTTGACTTGGATACCATTTTCTATACACCCCGTAATATGTGCGTTTTCCCTTAAAAAAAATGATATTTGGATTAAAAAATTAATTTTAATCTCCGTACACATGTCACAGTCATTGCTCTATATTGATTGGCCCGTCACCCTGATATAGTGATGCGATGGGAGTACCGTAATAATTTTGGTGGCCTAGATTTTGGTCTAGAACAAATAATTGATAGATGACAGATTTAACTATTTAATATAGAAATTATTAACTTATTTGTTTAAATACAATATAAAGGGAAGATAAATGTTAAATTCAATTTTATTTAAAAAAATATTCACATTACAAAAGACAAAATCAAATCCGAAATCAAAAGAAAAACTAAATACAACTACTTAGGGTAAAGCTAGCATCATTGATCACTAAAAACACCTCCACGTGCAGCATTAAAACCATGTGACAAAGATGAAGTACGAACTAATTTGTGTTAATCCTTAATTTGGGGCGGACCGAGGTGGGGCTAGGGGGCAAGTGGTGGATTGATATGGGGCTGGGGAGGGTTCCCGTCCCACTAAAATTCTGAGAAAAGACAAGCAAAAGTAACGTGGACTATAGAAATTGCTAACAGTGCATGGATAGTGGTAATTAGAGAAGTTTATAGTGTTTCGCTGTAAGGTAAATCAGAAGCCACGTGGACAAAAAAGATTTTGAAAACATAAACCAAACAAATAAAATAATAATTAATAATTGATAAATAATTAAAGGGGCTGGTTATATTTACAAAATTGTTTGTTTACAAACTCTTACAAACTACACTAAGTATGACTGGTCATACTTTAATTGTGCAGTGTACGACCGGTCGTACTTAATGTAATTAGTAAAAAAAATTGTAAACGGATCCTATCTTATAATTAAATAAGATATAAAAGTAGAAACACTTGGACAGAAACTGATTGAATGGTTCAAATTAAAAAATTTAACTGTGTAAAATAAGGCAAAAATTTAAAAATATAACCATTTTGTCTTATCAAAAAAATAAAACCATTTAGATCTATATGAATAAAGCCGAATATGAATTGACAAAAATATAATATATATTAAGGCAAAAAATCATGATACATTTTATAATATAGTAACTTCATCCAAAAATATAGTTATAAATCATATTTGATTTATATTGTACAGTAAGTATTTTTATTTATAATATAATATTTTTTAATTTCCCCCCTCCCTCCCGTCATATTAATTTCTGGGCCCGTCACTGGGGGTGGATTTTTGGAGGTTTGGAGGAGTGAATTTGTAAGTAATGTGAATTTGTGACAAATATTCTTAAGTAACATGAATTTGTATTTATTTTTTTTAAATGGAGATCTAGAGATGTGAATGGGTCGAACAGAACCGAATTGGTTTAAATGGTTCAGTTCAAAAATGATTCGGTTTGATTCAAAATTGGTTCGGTTTGGAAGTGGTTCGGTTCGGTTCAGAACCGATTCGGGTCGACCCTATATTGAAAAGAAAAAAAATTAAAAATTTAAAAAATAAAGTTATAAAAATCAATTTGGTTTGGTTTGAAAATGGTTCGGTTCGGTTCAAAATGGTTCGGTTCAAAATGGTTCAGTTCTTAAACTGGTTCTAAAAGCCGATTCGGTTCATGAACTGGTTATTTAAAAACCGGTTGGATTCATGAATTGATTTTTAAAAATCAATTATTTTAAGAGCGATTCGATTTGGTTCATAGTTCAATTTTTTGATTATTTTACACTATGGAAATCACATGTTTAGCGTCTTGAAATAGGAAATTGTTGGACTTCTAAATAAAAATTGTGCCGAACATTAATAAATCATTAATCCCAAGAACAAATGTAGTAATCAATTGTAAACATAAATGATTTCGTGTTAGATAGCATTACTAAATCTTAAATGCCTTCAGCTTTGTTTGGTGAACTCCCTTCCGAAACAAGTTGTGTCAAGTGGTAGTTTCATTATGGAGTCATAAAGGATAACCTACTACCATCATGTTCATGTCTCTTCTACGGTACTTATTCAATATTCATTCATTTCATTTCTGTCTATCCCCCACCAACTTTTCATTTCTTGGGAAAGTGGATCATCCATTTGCTTTTCTTTCAATTGCTATAAAATAAGGTAGTTCATTTACTCTATTACTATCCATATTTTATATTCTTATACCTTCGTGGTTTCCTAATATCTACTAGTTCTATGTTTTTTGTGCCCTACTTGATAATGTTGGACTTCATCATATATACCTCCTCTTTATTTTCTTTTCTTTTCTTTCTCCATCATTTTTTATTTATGACATCAAAGCAATATGAAAAATCAAATTAAATTAAATGATTGTAAAAGTTTAATTTTATGATTTTTTTTATTTCAATGATTGTAAAGAATGAGATACACCATCTCAAAAGCTAGCTCAAAGGGTGGGAGTGCCCAAGGCCTTATATAGGCCACATTAGTTGTTCATCCAACCAATGTGGGACTACATATCTCAACACGTCCCCTCACACAAGAGCCCATTGGGCTTAAAGAGTGGATAATGCAACAGGCCCAACCTAGAGGCTCTGATACCATGTAAAGAACCTTGTGATACACCACCCCAAAAGCTAGCTCAAAGGGTGGGAGTGCCCAAGGCCTTATAAAGGCCACATTAGTTGTTCATCCAACCAATGTGGGACTACATATCTCAACAATGATAAAGAAAAACAAATAGTTTGATATCATAAAAATAAGGGTTTATTATCTATCATTTAATATAACCACAAAAAATTTCCTACACACATAATATTTTGTGGAACCCGCAGCAAAAAAACTCTGGCACGCAAAATGAATATCTATAACATAACAGAATTACTTTCCCTACAACATAATTCTTATCGAACTCTAAACATAACTATGTATAGTAATACATACATTAACCGAGTCTAAAAAGAAAAAAGAAAAAACTATTTTCCACGTGACGACATGGTATGGTGTAGGGAGTAATTCTGAGTGTGAACACAGGAGAGTTGAATTATAAACCAACGATTTTGCCATGCAATAAGTCATTATCATCATTCATAACAAACCAACCAAACACTTTGATTTAGTACTACTTAGTTTCCGCTGATCCTCCACGAGCTAAGGAACTTGGAGTTGGTGTTTCTGTTTTTTTTTTTGTTGGAGTCTCTGTTTGTTAACCTTAATCTTAATCCTCAATTACTCCGAAAAAGAGAGAGAGAGGGAGAGAGACGGAGGGAGAGGGAGAGGGACATGGTTGGACCTGCGAGGCCTCAATTTGTTCTCTTTGGATCCTCCATCGTTCAGCTAAGTTTCAGCCATGGCGGTTGGGGTACCATTCTTTCTGACATATACTCTCGTAAGGTAATAATAACTACTAATTAACTTGTTGACTCATAAGATTAATTGTTCATTGGTTTGCATTTGAAATGTCATTAGCTTGTTGGGTAGACCAAAAATCTTCACTTTTTAATGGAGGGTTTCATGGGCTTGATCTCTCTTCTAATGGGTGCATAGTAATTTTTCAATTAAAAAATGTTACTTAATTTTATATTCTAATCTTTATCACACGTGCATGATTTGAGGACTCACCATCATAATAATATAATAATCTTGATGCTTCCAATCACCGGCTTTATATTTGGGCAATACTTGTTTACATTGTACCCTTTACTTCATTTTGTATCATATTATATTTTGGGGCCATGCTATGAAAGAAAAAAAAAATTATGTAAATTTTTTTTTGAAAACTTTTGGTTTATGTTGGGCTGAATTCCCTGTGAGTCTCAATGCTCATACTTTCTTAATCTTACCTTTAAATTTTGTAACTAATAAGAGGAAGTAAACATCTATTTTTTTCCCTGAAAGGTTGGATTGATATCACTTTGATCCCTTGAAGATATGTGATATCAATTCAGTCCCTAAAGTAACATCAAAATTATCCTTAATTCTATGCACAAACCACAAGATTGAGGAACTAAATTGATGTTCCTTGTCTTTCTAGGACCAAATTGATGCAACCCAATCTTAAAATGGTTGTTTACTATGAAAAAAATTGTAGTAATCCTGTTTTTTCTTAAATATCATCTTCAACTTTTGTCTCCTTGGTTGTGTATACTTTTCAAAACATATAAATGAATTTGAATAAACTTACTTCAGAGCATGAGTTATGTTGATGAAGCTAAGCTTCAAGTGTAACGTCATAATTTTTTGTTTAAAATTAATCGAGTTAATGGATATCCAATATTATTATTGTAACTAGCCCATTGTGTTCACATTGAAGTTGAAAGCCTGTGCAAATACTGCATACTGGCATTTACATTTTGTAAGTGTTATATGTAAAGTGGTAATCTAAGTATCCATGCACCCTCTTATGTGGGAGTGTATCCTTATCATGAACTGTTAGTTATGCTGATGCAAAAGTACTCATTGTAGGCAGACATATTGTTACGAGGTTACTATGGATGGAACTCGAGACGTGCCCTTCAAGTCCTCAATGAAGTTTTCCCAAAGGTATTGTACCTCAAAAGCAACTATTCGTATGGGAGATAATATTTTCAAATCTAATGTTGCTTTTGGTGCAGCTTGTGTTCTTCATTATAGCTTATTGATGTAGCTTGTAGTTTTGAATGATTTGTGAGTTAAATACACAATTTCTTAAAATGATATATTCTCGTTTGTTGGTTCTTTATGCATTTTTATGAGGATATCTTTTCAACTGATACTTTCTCAATTCATTATTAAATAATTATACTTTAATTAAAAAATTTGTGAGTTAAATACACAATTTCAAGCTTTTTGTTTATAAACTCCTATAGAGAGACTAACTATGTCTGATCGGTAAGAAAAATAAAAAATAGAAAAGTGGTTGGCACAGATATCGAAGTGAGAGTGGTAGGAGAGGAGACTTTTCATGCAACATGAGAAGTCTTTTTCCCTTTCTTAAAATGATATATTCTCCTTTGTTGGTTCCAAAATATAGCTGCTTAATGTAATGGAATCAGTAAAACCTAAATCCACATCTGGGAAAATAGATAAAACAAAAATACAATACATTGATAGCCTTGCATTGCATTTCCCTGTTGTGTTGGCTATCAAAACTTGTGGAACTTTCCTCTAACGAATTGGGTTTATTCTGTGTGTAAAAAAGCTGGATAAGAACTTAGGATGAACAATTTCCAATTTTCCCCTGGTTGCATATATGCTCTTCTAGTAGTGTCACAAGTGCACCATTGTGTAGGAATTATATTTTTAAATTTGCATAGGATTAGGAGCTCTATATAGGCAGTTCTTTGTATAATTTCATACAGGATAATGTTGGAACCATGGAATTGGGATTCTTGTGGTTATCATACATCCATAAATATTTCATGCTATGTCTCTATTAGTTTTTTTATGTGATTTCATTATAACATTATCCTGCCTGCATCATATAATCTTCTTTATCTCATTTCCCAGGATGCTGCTGCACAGCCTTCTCTTGTGATAGTTTATTTTGGAGGTAATGATTCCATGGGTCCTCACTCATCTGGCCTAGGCCCTCATGTGCCTCTTCATGAATATATTGAAAACATGAGAAAGATTCTGATTCATATTCAGGTACTTCTGTTCTTAATCACCTGGTTTTTTCTCCGTAAGTGCACATTACCTTACATTGGAGACAGATATATCTTAACTTTCAGACACATAGGGCACTAAACACTTCATTTTGTAAATATGTAAGCTAAACTGTTTCTATAAAATATGAAGTTTGAGGAAATACTGTTAACTTATAGGAGGGGAATAGTGACCAAAATGCCACGTTTTGTCAAATTTTTTATCCAAATGCCACGCGAACAGTATTTTTTACCAGACTGACACGTGTCATAATTCGCTACCATTGATAACGAGTTTCATGGCCAATAATTTCGTGATACGTGATTATATTGCAGGCAAATTCGGTACCAGTAGTAGCGAATTCCCTTCTTTAAAGTGTGCCACATGTCAAAAAATCATGTAAACATAATATGCTACACGGGGTATGCAAAATGCGTAACTCATTTGATCTTAAACCAGCTATCACCGTTTTGTATATCTTACCCTTTCAGGATTCTACAAAGTTGTTTCCTCTCAAAATTCTCGTTAGCATAGATTAGCATAACTCAGTGATGTATTCAATTGTGAAAAATAGTCTGCTTAAGTTCATTATATTCATTTATAAGTTTGTATGAACAACATATCTAACACAATGTGTTTGTAGAATTAAGATATAAATTTTTTGTCAAGAAAATATAATCTGTGGATAATATTGGACTCTCAAGAATGAGCAAAAACGTGCGTAACTCATTTGATCTTAAACCAGCTATCGCCGTGTTGTATATCTTACCCTTTCAGGATTCTACAAAGTTGTTTCCTCTCAAAATTCTTGTTAGCATAGGTTAGCATAACTCAATGGTGTATTCACTTGTGAAAAATAGTCTGCTTAAGTTCATTATATTCATTTGTAAGTTTGTATGAACAACATATCTAAAACAATGTGTTTGTAGAATTAAGATATAAAATTTTTGTCAAGAAAATATAATCTCATTAATGTCCACTAACAAAATGAGACACAAGTAAATGTGGCTCTTCAATTTTCCATTTTTCCTTATGAAACAGTGCCAAGCCAAACAAATCGGGGTAATAAGATAAAATAAAATGGCAAAAAAAAGTTATCAAGGTAGGAATAGTGAAAATGATTTGTTGCATTTGCAGTTAGTTATCTAGGTATGGCAACAAATTGTGTTGGGTATGGCTCATCCTTCGCATGTTGATGAGGACTTTTGTTGTCGAAGTCAGTAGAAAGACAACTGGGGTCCCGTTCCAAATTTTCTAATCCTATTTATATTCTCTTTGTAAACCGAGTGACTTATAATGAGTGGCTGTGAGGTATAGTACAGACAAGCTGGACGTAGCCTAAATTGGGTGAACCAGGGTAAATCATTGTGTCTATTCTCTCTCTTTCTCTTTTCGTTTGCAATTTGTGTGATTGTCGATTTCCAACAGATTGTAACTCTTTAATAATGAAGAGAAATAGATCTTAATTATAATGATCTTTTGCCTAAAACGACTATCATGTATGCATTTTTTAAAGGGGAAGTATTAAATGTATTATTCATAATTTAATGTGTGAATATTGACTATCAGAGCCTCTCTGAAAGGACACGCCTCATTGTTCTCAGCTGTCCTCCTGTCAATGAGGAAAAAGTGCGTGGAAACACAAGGTAACCTGAAGATATTTTTCTTTTATATTTTCCTCTCTGAGCTTGTATTCAGAAAACACATTAAGTTCTAATCACATATGATATTTGTTTTCCTTTCTTAATCAGTGCAATCTTTAGTGAGCTGGTAAGAACAAATGAATTATGCCGAAGCTATTCAGAAGCTGGTATAAAGTTATGCCGGGAACTAGATGTGAAAGTTGTTGATCTTTTTACTGCACTACAGAAGAGAGATGACTGGAAGAATGCTTGTTTTACGTAAGCTTCTTGAAATCTTGCTTTTATCATTCTTTTTTTCCCAAATACCATGACATTTTAGAACTGAGTCATATTGCAATCTAATTGTTAAATATCCAAATCCTTCCCTAGCTCTTGTACTTATCTTGTGCTTAATATCCTTGCAAAAGGTTTAAGCCTTGCAATCTTCCATATTAAATGCATATTGGCAGATACAATCTTTGATTAATTTAAACCTGGATTGATCACTTGCTTCAGTTGCTTGTAAGTTGTAACATATGTCATTTTCCTGGGTTTGTAAATCCGTAAAATTTAGAGTAAACTATCATATTTGTCCATAAAAGATAAGTAACATCAATTTAGTCTTCTAATTTTTTTTATCAATTTATCCCCTTGGTCATGGAAGATTGACATCATTTTAGTCCCTCAATCTTGCGGTTTTTTGCATGGATGATTTTGATGTTATATTATGTTAGAGAAATATAATATAAATCATTAATATGGCTTTTACTTAATAGCTTAAACGTTTGGGTTAAATTGGTTATTTACATGATATTAGAGTCTTTGTGATCAAGTGATCACGGGTTCGATCATCACCTCCCCCATTGTATTAATTAGCTCCCCCATTGTATTAATAAATAATTAAATGAGTAAATACCATTTTCGGTCCCTAACAAAAAATACGGTTTACAAAAAAAAATTAGTCGGTTGGTCCCTATGAAATTCAAAGTAGACTCATTTTAGTCATTTTGAGGGACTAATGTGGGTCTTTTTTGAATTTGTGAGGGACCACAATTTCAACTAAACCACTTTGAACTTGTTAGGGACCTCGAGACTAATTTTTTTTGTAAGGGACTAAAGTGGGGACCGTATTTTTTATTAGGGACCAAAAAGTATTTACTCTAATTAAATATTATGGAGTTTCTTGGTATAGGTAGGTGTGTCTATGCATTGTCCATCCTTCAAGCCCAATGGGCTCTTGTGTGAGTGGACGTGTTAGAGAAACTTAATATAAAATCATTAATGCGGCCTTCACCTAATAGCTCAAGCTTTTGGGTTAAATTGGTTATTTACCTATTCCATGACTGAGGTACTAGATTGATGTCACATATCTTTCAAGGAGCAAAGTGATGTAAACCAAACTTTCGGGGACCAAAATGGATGTTTACTCTAAAATGTATATGGACTCTTGACTGCTCTTACATTTAGTGTCTTCATTTAATTGGCTGCCATCTATCAGAATTTAGTGTTGAGAAACAATGCTTGAACAGTATGTTGTGGAACATGTTTTTCTGAGAGGTAAGATTTTTCTTCTACCTTGCAGTCTGGAACTTTGATATTTTTTCAATATGGGGAATTCACTAAATTGAACTTAGTTGACTAATATAATGGAAGCTAAAATATTTAGCTGAATATTTCTCTTTGATCTGTTGCCAGCATGTATCTAATCCACAGTACTTTCCACTTCCACTTCATTTGGATTGGTTGCTTACAAGCTTTGTTAGCTGAGCTAATCATAATAAAAAAAAATCGAATGTGAAATAGGATTCAAAAATAAAAAATAAAAAAAGTCAATCCGGGTGCTAAAACCAAAGTTTATCTGCTTTCTGATTTCTTATGAAATATATATAGGGTTCGTTTTTTCTGTAGTTACTGCAGTAAGCCCAATACGACGTCGTTTTGAGGCGGAAATCATGGTGTTTTTATAATTTTAATTATTTCAGGGTTATAATAGTCTTTATATTTATAATTTTTTAAGATTTCAATACCAAAACGACGTCGTTTTGGGAATAAATGCAGATAACTTATCCGCATTAACTGCAGAAATATTTTTCCCATGTATTAACAAAGAACAGCCCATTTAGTAACATACAACCTGTTTTAACTTGTAAATGAGAATGATGTCAAATGATAAATCTACCTACAATATCTTTGATTTGTTCTCATTTTTAATGAATTTTTGCAGTGATGGTATCCATTTAGCAGCTGAGGGAAGCAAAATTGTGGTGAAGGAGATACTGAAAGTGCTTAAGGAGGCTGAGTGGGAGCCATGCCTCCACTGGAAGTCCATGCCTACTGAATTTGCAGAAGACTCACCATATGATCTTGTTGCTGCTGATGGGAAAACTACACTGAATCCTTCTGAGTGGACTTTTTATAGAGAGTTTCAGTGGGATTAGCCTCTTAGGTTATCAACTTCAATTATTTTTTCTTATTCATGTTTTGTTTAGACATATTGATTGGTTATTTGGTGACAGAATAGCCTTATATTTTATATAGTCTTTGTCATTCATCAAATTTGTAATTTTATGATTCAACTGAAAATGAGCTGAATAGACTAGATCCATACTTTCATAGCTATCTGCAAATTTCATTAGTTTGATAGAATGGTACCAAACTCATAAGATGATGATTTGTTTGGGTTTCAATTGAGGGAACTTTTTTAATCAGTATTGGATATATAATGAATGAGACATCATTCTTTTTTTTAAAAAAAAAAAACTGACTCCTAATGATAAAGATGAGATTCAATCTCAAGTCCTTGCAGTTAATGTAAAATATTACTATCAACATGTGTTGATCACTGATTCATGGCATTCGAATAAGTTTTTTCAATCACTTTCATACCATTTTAACACATGATTGGTTAACAAAAAAAATAAAAAAATTTAATGAATTAATAATGGTTATTATGTTGGACCGGTGGTTGCAGCCTGTTCTCCACTTCGACCGCAGGACAAGACATATACATATTTATCAAGATACGAATCCTGGTATCTTTTTTTTTAAAAAAAAAAACAAAAATAGTAGGTTCTGTTTTTTGTCTCTGTGATGTCAAAATGGGTTGACACGACACGAATACATCAACACAAATACGACATGAATTTTTGTCGTGATGTGTCAGACACGAATAACACGTGGGATTAAAACGGTAATTAACAAAAAAAAAATTATAAAATGGATCAAAATTGAAAAAAATTAAAAAAAATAAATTAAAAATAAAATAATTAAAAAAAATAGAGTATTTTTTCTGTCATTTATTCCAACAGACACGACACGAAGTGAGTCAATCCGAACATGAACTTTCGTGTCGTGTCGCGGGTCGACCCGCGTGTCAAAACCTTATATTTACAACGTCAAACCCTGATATCTTTTAAAAAAAAATAAGTAGGTTCTATTTTTTTTTTGTCTCTGCAGCCGATATTTGTTTTCTGCTGTTGTTGCAGAAAAACTAAACCCTTAAAATAAATAATGAAAAGCCGTTAAACCCGATTAGCGAGTGTGGGACGGAAGAAATCCTTGTACGCAGCCTTGCAAAGGGGTATTCAATGGTTATATAGTTCAAAAATCATTGTGGCCATTCAATGTGTAATTAAATTAAGGAAGGTGCAGGCCATTGAACCACCTTTTGTTTTGTCAAGTCTTATTAAGATGTAGTAGGCACCTACCCTTAAATTTCAGCAAAGAATGCACATGGTAGATGTCAGCAATCAGACACTGCATCAGTCTCAAAATTAGTAAGCAGTCACATATTAAACTTACACCATAGAAAATGTCATCAGCCATTAATCATTTGGCAGTTGTGATCGCTGTTACCCACATGCAGGGACCGTATTTGCATTGTTGTTATAAATAGTCTAGACTTGATCCATAACAAACACAATACAAGCATGGCTATAATGGTCATCTTCTAGTTTATTCAACTTTGCGACACGTGACATGCCCCTCTTGCCCACTTTCCCTCCTATGGAAATATATGCTCACATGGTGACACATATCCAAGAAGATGGAATTATGACCTACACATGCATAAAAGTTAAAAACATATGTTTATTGGCTAAATTTGTTTTTGGCAAAGCAACCACAACAATAATTCCTACACATACATAGTTTATTCGGTATATATTTTTAGACAAGATATTCTTATACTGATGTAAGAATTAGAAGTAATGACTCGCATTACTAAAACAATTGAATCCTTAGATATAAGTGAGATCAGCGGACAAGATTGAGAGTGTAACTTACACTGGTGTAAAATGATCCCGACCCTATGTTTTTATTGGCATCTTGTATTTAAATAAGGGTTTGATGTTTATCATATTATATAAGGGGTCAGAATCATTTTACACCAGTGTAAGTTACACTCCTAATCTTGTCCGTTAATCCCACTTATATTTAAGGGCTCAAACTTTTTAGTAATGCGAGCCATTGGATATAAGTGGATTAATGGTCAAGATTGAATGTAAGACTTCTAACTCTCTCTTATACCGGTGTAAGAATATCCTACCCCTTATAAAAGGCCGACCCAGTTCAAATACTCACTTCGTGAGTGTCTGGGGAAGGGAATACTCTAGGCAGTCTTTCCCCTGCTTTTTGCAGAGAGACTGATTCGAACCCGCGACCTGACACACCACGGCAAGCAAGCTTACCGCTGATTCAAGGCCGGCCCTTCATCCTACCCCTTATATAAGATGAAATTATATCTTGCATATACATAAAAATGTGTAGGATTCATATGGGGCCATGTGAAGAGAAAAAAAAATGGCCCCACCTCACCTACTTTTATGTGTGTATAGGAAATAATTTCATGTCCTATAACATTAGAGAAATTAAACCCTTTAAATAAATAAACAAATAATTTTCTGCATTAAAAAGTAAGATATCTGAAATAGGTATTATTATTATTGTGGTTGTCTTGCTATCTCGCTGAAATGGATAAACACTAATTTAAACCAAAACAGATGTCTGTACAAAGAACAAAATAAAACAGATGTACTTACTAACTTTTTTTTTTTTTTTTTTTTACCATTAAGTTATTTTTTTTCTATGTGACAGTTAAGATGTTTATATTTAATACGTTTTTTAAAAAAAAAAAATTAATAAATGCATTCGCTTATTTAATTTAGTATATATTTTTGTAACTTTAATTTTCTTTGGTGGTGCAAAATTAAATTGGTAACGTTAGCTGTAAGCCCCTGGTAATAGTAATTAACTATTAATAACAGAGAATGACTAATGAAAATTATTTGTGAAATGGTAGAATGAGTAATAAACAACAACAACAACAGAGGTAGGGGTTAACAGCAGAATCAGTTTAAGGTTTTTGTAATTTCTTAACAGAAAATAAGACAGAAATAGAGAAGCAGTTAGGAATTTAATATTCTAATGAGGTTTCTACCTGAAAACATCAACCATATGACATGGTTGTTTCTGTTCACTCCTACTTATATATTTACATTCATTTCCCTTATCATAAACTTTACATTAAATGATTATTGTTCTATGTTTGGCTGCAAAAGGTGTCCAACTTTTTCTCAGAATTAACAACAACAAGAAAGGAAGATAACTTAGAAGGAAAAGGCAATTGATATTTCATCATAAAGTGTTCAATTCCCAACAACTTGCACATCAAAAGAAAGCAAGTTATGGGAGATAATAATCAATATGAAATACCACACGGTACGAAAGGATGTTACATGGCAGATATCAATAATCCAAACGAAATATGGAAAAGTGAAAGCGTCCTTTTGTTTCACCTTCCTTCCTTCGCAGCCCAAGTTGCCGTAATCTTGTTAACCACTCGTTGTTTATACTACATTTTAAGACCCTTCCATCAACCTCGTCTTGTTTTTGAGATTTTGGTAAGTACATGTGGTTAATCTATGACTCTGTCTTCATATACTTACATGCTTTTCAATCATGTATCAACCAGAGCTTGTTCTGTATATAGTATTATAGAGTTACATAAAAGCACAAAATGTCTTATAAAGAATACCTTTTTTTTTTGGATATACCAACTCTAATTACCTCTTTGAGACAAGTCGGACGATCTGTTGGGTATGGCTCATACTTCGCATACTTGTTGGCGAAGTCAGCAGAAAGCCAATTGGGGCCTGTTGGATATGGCTCATACTTTGCATCAGTGTTTTAAAACCTCACCCTCCGGGTTGACCCGGGTCAACCCTGACCCCTCCCCTCTGAGGGTTGAGGTCACAAGTTAGACCCTATATGCACATCGACTCTTCCGAAGTGGGTCACTGCATATTTTTTTTTTTAAATTTCCATGAAATAAAGTCGTTTTATTAAATAAAATAAAATAAAAATGCTTGCAAACCTAAATCTAATCATTCTCTTCTCTCCCAGCGACTTAGACGTCTTCAATCTTCACCTCGCAACCGAGAATCTTCTAGAAAAAAGTAAGAATTTTACTCATTCAAATGAAATTTTTATGGTCGTCGATAGAAAACAAAAGCTCATTCTTACTTCCTTTAAATTTTCCTTTGTCAGAACCTTTTCAAAAGAGGCAGAACCGGGTCAGCATAGTGACCCCATTAGAATATGAGTTTTGTACTTTGGTATCTTGATACTTTAATTAGGTTGTGTAATATTAACTTGTTGTTATAATTGGTGAATTATGTTAAGTATATTTTGAATCTTTGATGATTGGTAATTTGTTTTTTAATATTTTCATATAGGATATATTTATTTATGATTTTTTAATATATAAAATCGGGTTAGTGACCCCGTGACTACCCGGTTGAACCCGTAACCCCGTGATCCCTGACCTCAGCCCGGTCGATGGCCGAGCCAGGTTTTTAAACACTACTTTGCATACTGAATATAGTACAGACAAACTGAACGTAGCCTACATTGAATGAATCAGGGTAAACCTCTGTGTCGATTTTCTCTTCCGTTTCTCTTTTCTGTTTTCTTTATTTGTGTGTGTCAATTTCCAACCCCCGGTATCCCACAAGTTTCAACTTTTTGATCTGGTTATGGGACTAATCCTGAGTCGGGGCTTGGTCATAGTTAAAGCTCTTCGCCCCTCCTCAAAGATGCATTTGATGGAATCGAATTCTTTCCCTACTCTACTTAACCCGTGTTGCCAATTAAGCTATACATGCGTTTGACTTATATAGAATACATTTTTATTTTCCTCATTCTGATCAATTTGCGGGTAATTAATGTTAACAGACGGGTTATCTGTTCAGTTCAGAAGTACTTGGGCCAACCCATCTTATGCAGAAACTCGTGCCTATAAAGTCAATTATACCTATTGAAACCATATCATATGTAGGACTCGTTTACTATGTCTTCCTTGCTGGCTTGGAAATGAATTTAGATACTATCCAGCAAGCAAGAAAGAAGGCTACAAGCATTGCTGTTGCTGGCACAATTATTCCAATGGCAATGGGGGGTGCCATGTATGCTTTGGTTCAAAAACAGTTCAAGGGAAATGCTGACTACTTCTCACAGTACAACACAACTGAAGCATATTTATTCTGGGCCTTAATTTATAGTGTAACAGGTTTTCCTATCCTTACTCAAATCCTTGCAGACCTCAAGCTCATTTATACAGGTCTAGGTAGAGTGGCCTTAACAGCAGCAATGCTTAGTGACTTCTATAATTGGATCATGTTTGCAATGTTGATTCCATTTGCCAATAAAGATAGAAGTGCCACACACTCCGTGATAAGCACCATTATCTTCGTCCTTTTTAGCTTCATTGTAGTAAGACCCTATCTGGTGCAGTTAATAGTGGACAAAACCAATCAGAATGAATGGGATAATTACCAGTTGTTCCTTGTTGTCATGGGAGCTTTTGCATGTGCTTTTGTTACTGATATCCTTGGTACACACCCTGTTGTTGGGGCTCTTGTGTATGGAATAATGTTACCTCGTGGTAAATTTACTCAAATGCTGATAGCTAAGTCTGAGGATTTTGGAGCTGTTTATCTGGCTCCACTTTTCTTTGCTAGAAGTGGCATGAGACTCAAGATAATGTATGTTATGAGAACACAAGGTTTGACCCTGATGGTGCCACTTTTGCTATTGTCATTCATCCCAAAGATTTTAAGCACTTTAATAGCAACTAGCTTCTTTGGTATGCCTTGTCAAGATGGTGTGGCTCTTGGAGTGCTTATGAACACCAAAGGCATCTTACCACTAATATTGCTCAACGTTGCCTGGGACAAGAGGGTATTGATTTATATAGTTAAGCATCTTCATATATAATTTCTTGGGATAGGATCCGTTTACAAATTTTTTTTGCAATTACACTAATGTAGGACCGGTCGTGCACTGTGTGATTAATGTAAGACCGGTCCTACATAGTGTACTTTGTAAGAGTTTGTAAACAAAAAAGTTTGTAAATATAACCTGCCCCTAATTTCTTAGCTTCAATGTAGTTAATAAATAATTCTATTTTTTTTTTCTCTCTCTCAGATTTTGAGTGTGGAGTCCTCCACATTTATAACTGCATCTGTTCTTTTGATGACACTAGTGGTGCCTCTCATCATCAACGCTATATATAAGCCTAGAAAGTTACATAAGCAAAAGAAAATAAGGACTATACAGAACTTAAAGGCTGAAGCAGAGCTCAGAGTTTTGGCTTGTGTACACAACCCTCGCCATGCCACAGAAATTGTCAACATCATTGAAGCCTGCAATACCATTAAAATGTTTCCTTTACGCGTGTTTGCTCTTCAACTTGTTGAACTAACAGGAAATGTTACTTCCCTTTTAACTGCTCATATAAATCAGCTCAATCAACATCACACTGAAGAACAAGCCCTCACCAAATCACAAGAAGAATTGGAAAGCATTACCAATATTTTCAAAGCATATGCTGAGGAAAATAGTAACACTAGCGTAGAGACCCTTTCTGCTGTGTCCACCTATTCAACCATTCATGAGGACATATACAATGTAGCACAGGAGAAACAAGCAAGTTTGATTCTCCTTCCTTTTCACAAACAATCAAGCATGGAGGGTGTACTAGAGATAACCAACAATGCATTTAAAGACATTAACCAAAATGTCATGAGAGATGCACCTTGTTCTGTGGGGATATATGTTGATCGTGGTCTTGGATCATTGTACAATGTAAACTTGCGTGTCATTATGATTTTTATTGGAGGGCCTGATGATCATGAAGCCTTAACTATTGCATGGAAGATGTCAAGGCATGAAGGGATCCAACTCTCAATAGTGCGGATTCTTTTGAGTGGGGAGGCTGTAGAAGTAGATACATCATCACAGGTTGAATCTCATGGGCTATTATCTGCAGTACTAGACAATGAAAAGCAAAAGGAGTTGGATGATGAGTATTTAAGTTTCTTTAGACTCAAGGCAGTGAACAATGAGGACTCTATAACTTACTCAGAAAAAGAAGTACATTTTGGTGAAGATATTCCCACAATCCTTCATGAATTGGACCAAATTGGCTATGATTTATATATTTTAGGACAAGGGGTAGGTAGGAACACTAAGGTTATGTCAGAATTAATGCAAAGGACTGAAAACCCAGAACTTGGAGTTATAGGGGACATGGTGGCATCAAATGATTTTGGTTCATGCTCTTCACTGCTTGTGGTACAGCAATATGGGTTTGGTGGCATGTCATTTGAGAAAACCACTAAGAATCCTAGCCACGATGATGGTTCTGGACCACTATTTGTGAAACTAGAATAGCATTAGTGGTGGTTATTTAATATTGGTGATGGATTATGGGTATGGCTTATACCCAAGAAGGAAAGAGAGGCTGGGTTGTTTGATTGAGTAGGTGAAAAATTAGGTAGACTGATTGGAGAACGAAAATAGAATGGATTCAAAATGTTGATTACACATTATTATTCTTGTGTAATTTTCTTGGTGAATAATAAAATAAGTAATACATACATTTCATTCTAACATATTTTTATCTTTCTTTTTTAGCACAAGATATAAGGATTAGTGTGAAAAAATGATATGCAAGAATCATTTATTTATTGAAATCGAAAGTACAAAATCACTTTCAACTCACTTTAATGTTATATTATCAATGAGGTATTGGTTTTAATACCATGTTTGTAGTAAGTAATGTAATAGGATGGGTACAGAGATATTTTTGTATTGAAATTAATGTTACAAGGTAAAGGGGTAAATTATTTTAATTGAATGTGCAGAATGGATCTTCTGAATAAAAAAAATTAAGTGCAAGGTGGTTAATTGTAATTAGGCCAAAAATAAAAGTGGGTAAACAAATATAAGTGGGTGTAGTATCTACGAATACTAAAAATGAGTAAAATAGGTACGAGCTTTGTTTGAATGCACCCGAACCATCAAAGAAGTTACACTTGCAACCATTGAAATTGATGTAAAAAATATTCTATATATATTTCTCACTGCACTTTTCCCATATTAATGGGGATTCACAACAACATTCTGGTTCACGAATACCTGAAAACTGTAACATAAATGCATGATTTGCTCCTTTCCATGCTCTCTTGACCTTGTATAAATAAACTATAAAAGTGCATGTTTGGTTTAAGTTTGAAAAGTCTAGTATCATGGTTTGGCAGAAAGCTAAACCATGGTTTTGCGGTTCTCAACACAAAACCAAACATGCTAAAAATTAACTATTCAATCCGTGCTCAGACAAATGTCCAAATTGAGAAGGAAATTCTGACCACGGAGACAAAGAATATGAGCTTATTTTTCGAAGACAAAAAATGTAGCAGAAAATAAATTAGGCAGATTACGTCCTTTATAATCTTTGTTTAGACCAAGCCAATCTCTTTCTTAGTTGCAAAAGCCACAAGGCCATCTGCATTCCCCAAAGACGTACTTCCAGCAAAATCTTATCCAATTTCACGCTAAACCAAGTTAAAAGTGACTTGCTTTGCGACATCTTTGAATCAATGAAAGCCTCAGAAGAAACCTTTCCAATGATATAAAATGTCTCCACAGATGATCCCTGTACCTGATAAAGATTAAAAAACAAAAGAGAGACAGAGAATTCATTATAAACAGAAACAGCAACTTGGACATTCTCAAAAGCTATGTTTACTTAGTGCTGGAATGGCTATTTTACAATTAGATGCAAGCTACATTTGTTTGTAAGAGCATTCATCAATCAATCACATGCTGTGTAATGCAGTAGATGGAAAACATGAGAAAAGGTATGTACCAGAGAATTGTTGACTGCACGTAAACAGTCATTTGTCTTCAGCATTAGAAGAATCACACGCGGTAATCTCCTTAGAAGCTCCGAGATTTGATTGAAATATTGAGAAGCATACATCTGCAAAACAATTAGGAGAGTCATTTCATTGCTTCTTTTCTTCAGGGGCCTGGCATACAAGGATGTTTTTATTTTAAATACTATTTAAAATGCTAAGCAAGGAAATTCAACCATGCAGAACATCTCTCTATCTTGTTAAAACAGGTTGACTTTATATTTAGCAAAAAGTGAACTGATGTAATATAACAATTCCATAAAGCAGGTTAAACTGCAGAAAACAGGATATACAAGAGAAGAATTATGAATTTTGAGTCCTTTGGTAAGAAAACTAGCATGAAAATGGGTATGAAATAATCCACAATGTTAAAAGGCAGAGAAGTAAAGTGCAAGAATTATCATCCAAAAGAACATGAATCAATGACTGAAAAACAAAATCCTGGAGAAAGAATTTCCCTTAAACCATCTTACCTGCAATTCTGATCGATCACTCTCATTTCCCTGTATAACTAAATGATCCATGGATGAGTCAATAACTCTATTCCATGGTCTCATTGTTAGAACTCCAGCAAAAAGTGCATATAAATCTTCCCCAGCACCCAACTTTGCACTGTATTCCTTGATTGCATTAGAATCAGCAAATATTAATGCCTTCCATAGTGCAGCATAATTAGTTCTTGTGTCGAAGTCAAGCTCTTTATAGAGTCCATGGTCTAAAAGAATTAACTGTGGTTTTCTTCTGCCTATACATGAATTAACAAATAAAAAAAGTGAAAAGAAATGAGCAGACAAACCAAAAAAATAAGATCACTAATATTTAGAGACAGTAGGTGTCTGCGTATGGATGAGAATGGAAATGTGAATATGGTATTTGCAAATGGAAATTGCCATTTTATAAATTTCAAAATCAGAAAATATTTATTACAGTCCTTAAATATTTCTGTCAACCAAAAAATTGAAAAGCAAGATCTTTTAATCGAAATGAAAAATTAAAAAAAATAACCATTTTGCAGCATAAGATCACTTTCAATTCATAATGTCACACATGGACACATCCATCTCAACTTTCAATCTTAATCTAAATGGGCAGCAGGGGATAGCATTCATTCTTCTGCAGTTCTTTATCTTTTTCAATCCTTCTGTCAATACTTGTAGAAGTCTGGTGACTGCAATATCCAGTAACCCCTTAGGTTCCCCCATTCTAATGCATCAGTGCTTACATTGCTGCACAATTTTACCGATACCACATACCCCACTTGTGTTTTAACAGTTTATTACACTAGTTCCCAAATGATTCCCCATCATGGAATTTTTTAATGGTAATCGGTGCGATTGATTTTTCCTTGGAAATCTAAAACAAATTTGAAGTTCCCAAATCAAATCAATGGAACTGCCACCATAATTCTAGAAAACTAGATTCAAGATGTTCATGGCATATGGAATAGGCAATTAAAAGCTTCTCCTGGAAGAGCCGAATTTAGTTGGTTCAAGGTTGTGCTATTACCATCCAATTAGTTAGGGTAGAGACCCTCATACCTAGGGGAGAAACTTAGAGAATTTTTTTTGAAGTAGTAGTTAAATTAGCAAACCAATAGTCTAAGATATCCAAAAAACACAAAACAAAGGCTATTTCTGGACATTCAAAACTTAAGGAAAGAGTTGAGTTTGGCAAGGGAAGGAATTCTTACCCAGAATGCTACCTTTACTGGAAGGCAATGGGCGAACCAATAAGTTAGCAGCATGCGGATCGCAATGCACAAACCCATGCTTGAACATCATTTCAGCAAAAGTCTGACTAACCTGCAAAAATAATGATCACATTTTACTAAATAAAATGAAGGGGAGTCTTGGCCTAAGTCACCGTGTGACCTAGAGATCACATGTTTGAGTCTTGAAATCAGCCTCTTTAAGATGCAAGGTAAAGCTGTTTACTATATATACCCACACAGTGGGTTTGACCCTTCTGTACCCCACACATAGCTAGAGCATTATGACACCAAGCTTCCCTTTATTTTGTTGATAAACCATAAAGGGTACCAATTGCATGAGGGACCCAAAACACTCATCATAAACTTGCCCAACTTCATTGACAGATTTTGTCAGAGATATCATAAAACCAATAATGCTAAAAAAACCTAGGCACCGTCAAGACCAACTATCGATCATTGTACAAGCATCTATAGACTATAATGAAGTCCATAAACATGAACTTACCAGCATTGAAAGTTCATGTGGACGAATCCCAAGTTTCTGAATGGTCTTTACATCATTTACATAAGCACCATCGATGAATTCCATTGTTAGCAGCTTTGAGGTACTTAGGTTCCAGTATACTTTTGGTGCATATACATAATTCGCGATATGAGGAGACAACTTTCGGAAGTTCTCCAAACACTTCTCACTGTTCTTTGCCTCATTTAAAAAATCCAATTCCTGGTAGCCATGATATTAATAAACCAAATCACAAATCATCTGGTAAAAAGGGAAAATATGAAGGAGATAATAAAATAGAACCCAAGAATCATGAATAAGAAACATGAAATTCCCAAATCCTACATATATCAAGCAAGATTTCTGACTAAAACAGATATTAGTCATGCTAGCATACTATAACTCATAATCGCATCAATGAAGGTACGACTATACTTTTTGAAAAATTATGACTTAAGTCAAAATTATATATATCATAAATGATTCTCAAAGCGATAAGGTTTCTGTTTGTGACAGGTGGAAGGTCACGGGTTCGAGTATGAGAATAGCATCGTTGCAAAAATGCAACAGTAAGACTGCATACAATCAACCCTCACCCCTACCCTCACAAGTCAAGAGCCTTGTGCTCTAGGGTTTTCCCTTTATAAATGATTCTCAAACATTCAAATATAAAATAATAAGGTTAACAATATAACTACGTAAAAGTTTTAATAACATTTACCAAAAAAGAGATCAAGGTTTTAATGCAGTATATAATGGAACCAAATAAATCTAATTCAATCCCTGCCTCCAGGCCCCAAAGACCAAAAAAACAAAAATTCATGGAAACTAACAGAAACAGAAAATGAAGATAAAACTACCATCTTGACATGAAAACCTGACCATAAGAGAAAAGCGAGCTTATATGAGGTATGAAATATATTGGAGGATTACCAAATGAATGCACTATAGTTTTAAGGAAAATTTCTCAATCCAACTAAAGAAGTAATGCTTTTACACTACATGATTTATGTAGGCGATGAAAAGGAAAGCATAAAAACTTATGCTTTTCCAGCTTAGGTTTTCTTTGAAAACATTGATTAATTGATTAAACAATCCCTTCAACATGCATAGATTGGCTTGTTAAAAGGAAAAAGACAAATTACTTTAGTTGTAGAATGATAGTTTAACTGTATTTATCATGTATTTAAGGTTCCCATCAACTCTTGGTCAAACAATTTTAACTGCATACCAACTTGTTCACCCCAAAAATTAAATGACTAGAAAATCATACTGAAGTATTCATCAACTATGAAGTCAATTTTGAAAGTAAAAAAAGTGGCAATAATATTAAACAATAGTAAGACATATAAACCACTAGTCCACCAGGCAAGAACCACTAAATAAACATGGATATACTTTTAGGCATAGGTATTGCTTTGAAGTTAAATTGCAACTCACCTTGGGTAAACTTTCACTGATCTCATCAAGCAACCATCTGTAGATAGAAGTAAACAGAAAATTAATAAACCATCAATGCAAAGCAATCTAGGGAAACTAGAGATAAGAAAACTCTTAATATAGAGATAACTTAGAACACTCAGTTTTTCAATAATTAAACGTATGCACGTCCATCAGTTAAGGTTAGCATGTTGCTGATCTAGATGGCTTCTAAATACCCCATAGTCATGATGCTGCTAATTCCTAACAGCCAGTAGCATTATAGCAGTACCTATAATCAAAACTAGGGAAAAACCTATGCAGAGTGTTCACAATCAACTCGACAGTGGCATGATCAGCAGCTGCAGTATCAGTCAAGTGACTATGCTGAACCTGAACATTGAGAGATAGCACATAAATGAAAAATAAATATTCTTAATAGAACACTAATACTATTATTCATGCAGAAGAGAGCTGATCCAAAATACTCTCAATAATAAATGACCAAGGAAAAGCAGCAACAACTGGAACCTTCACAGCAACTTTTTGTCCATCATGTGTACGGGCTACATGTACTTGTGCAAGGGAAGCACTTGCTATTGGGACTGGATCGAACTCAGAATATATCTACACATAAGAAAGCAAAATTCATCCACCTCAACAGCTATAACCCCAACCATGATAGACAAAACTACTAAACAAAAATGAGGCATTTGTCAAGAAGGAAAAAAACAAATAATAAATACTTTATCCGGTGTGTCCCCAAGCTCTTTCTTGACGACATCACATATTTGCTCATATGAAGAAACTGGACATCTATTTAGCATAGAATCCCTCATTGTCTGAACATATTCTTCAGGAACTAAGTATTCCTGTTAATAAATAAATGAACTCAGCATTTCATTTTGTGCGCGCAATAGATGGACAATGGCAATTAGTAAAGTCAGTGTTCTGCATATCTTTTTTTTTTTTTCTCTTCAAAAACAATAGAAAAGAAAAAAAGTATACCAACTGCCCAAGATGTTGTCCAAGCTTTATATAAACACCTCCATTCTTAAAACACAGGTCTTGAAGTTTATGTGCTGACCGGAGGTGAACTTCACGCTTGACTTTCTCCCTCTCACTACTTCCTTCCGCAATTCCCCACAGGGAATATTCATAATCTAACAATAATACAAAAACAGAACCAGCTCCATTAATCCTAGCTTCATTTTCACATTACATAAAATTATGTTAACCTACACACACACACACATCATAATCCACAATTCAGATAAAGAATCATATACAAATTTAATTCTTGTACTATCTTTGCCTGAAGTATATAAAATCCACTTCAATTTTCAACAATTTCTATTATCATAACCCCTAATCATGTTTCAGCATTCATATTCATGAATCAATGAGGTCAGAAGTAAAATTGAACTCCAAGGAGAGAAGGAATAAATAAAAAGATGCAAGTTCGTAAATTCACAGAAACTTCGGGAACTACAGAGATTCGGTTAGATCTACAGTACCGAAAGCAATGTTGGCGACAGTGACGGCATCACGGAAGAGGCGGTGGGGGACGGTGGTGCAAAGCCTCAGCGCTGTTTCGGGGTCATCGGAGGTGGCAATGAGTGCCGCGGTGGCGCCACCGGCAACGGCGGAGGCAACGAGAGAGAGCTTTGCGCCTGCGCGCCATAACGAGGCCATGTTATTCTTAAGTGACAGTAGTTGAAGTTGCACTAATACATCCTATACCTAAATGTACGAAATAATTCGTAAAATCATATTTTTTTTTAATATAGAAATACATGATAATGAATTTTTTTTTTGAGACATGATAATGATTAACTATAAGATTAAATATTAATATTTTTTAAAATAAGGACACCTTGATGCATAAATGTATTAATGTATCTCTTGATGTAATTACTGTAAAAAAACGCAAATGCAATTAATATGTGTTAATTGTGAATGAATGATTTCTATAATTAAATATTCAAAATATTGAAATACATTAATATAATTTATATACTTTGAATATGGCGGAAAAGACCTAAACGAAAGGGTAAATGAGCCACATCTTTATAAAAAAGTTTTAATGTTTTTAAGGTGAATTTAGATAAATTATCTACATTCATTCCCAAAACGACGTCGTTTTGGGTTGAAAAATTAAAAATTTATAATAAAAAAAATTATTATAATCCTGAAATAAATTATAATTACAAAAATACCTTGATTTCCGCCTCAAAACGACGTCATTTTGGACCCACTGTAGATAAGTTATCTACATTGACCGTAAAAAAGCGAACCTAAAGAAGGAAAAATATTTCTGCAATTACTGCAATAAGTTATCTGCATTTAATCCAAAAGGCCAAAACGATGTCGTTTTGGTATTGAAATATTAAAAAATTATAATTGTAAAGACAACTGTAACCCTGAAATAAAATAAAGTTATAAAAATATCTTAATTTCCGCCCCAAAATAACGTCGCTTTGGTCTCAATGCAGATAACCTATCTGCATTAACTGCGGAAAAAATGAACCCTTAAAAGAACTCGTTCAAGGGAAAATGTTAAGGGAGAAATGTTTTATTCTTTGGGAAAAATGTTTCTGCAGTTAATGCACATAAGTTATCTGCATTTATTTCCAAAATGACGTCGTTTTGGTATTGAAATATTAAAAAATTATAAATATAAAAACTATTATAATCCTGAAATAAATTAAAATTACAAAAACACCATGATTTCTACCTCAAACGACGTCTTATTGGACGTAATGCAGATAACTTATCTGCAGTAATTGCAGAAAAAGAGAACCTTATTCTTTTAAAGGATGATATTCTAGTTAAAATTAGTATATTTTATTTAAAATTAAAAAAGTACTGAACTTCACCCTCTATAATTTTCATTATATATCTATTTTTCTCACTTAAAATAATATAATTTTATGTTCTTTAAAAGGACAAACATCGATCACAATATTAAATAGAAATAAAAGTTACGAACAAAGCCCGACATAGTTGATATATAGCTGAGTCCTTTAAGCACCTGGACAGGGATTCAATCCTTGGCAATGTGTATAGAAAAGACTTTTTTTGGTAATCTATATAGAAAAGACTTTGTTGGGAGAGTTGTTGTATCCACCATCGCGTGATCTGTCCGCCTCGAGTGAATTAAGTCCTTAAGATACCCTTACAACAATTTCCAAAAATAATAAATAAATAAATAAAAGTTGTCAGGTTATATCCATTATTATAAGGGTTTATCATCTATCATTTCACATGACCACAAAAATTTTCCTACACACACAATATTTTATGGGGCCCGCAGCAAAAAAAAACTCTGGCACACAAAACGAATCTCTATAACATAACACAATCACTTTTCTTACAACATAACTCTTATAATAGTTCAAATATAATGAGTTGAATAGTATTTGTAAAGAAAATGTTATCCTAATATTTGTAAAAATAAATAAATAAACCCTATGATCTAAAAGTCCAAAAAATATCTAATATCAAATATTGAGTTGAATAGTATTTGTAAAGAAAATGTTATCCTAATATTTATAAAAAAAAAAAATCCTATGATCTAAAAGTCCAAAAAATATCTAATATCAAATATTGCATTTTAAACAAAAAATTTATTTCACTTTAAAAACCAACTACACCTAAACCCTAAAATTAAAAAAAAAAATAAACTGGGATATTTCTTCTTTCCTAAAACCATTTATATTTTATCTTCATTCTTAAAAACAATTGTTATAATTGGTGAATTGAAACTCAAAAACACAAGACTACCAGCATTATTGTTTTTAAATATTAATAAAGTGAACTATTTAATTCAAAAAAAGAAAAATCGGTTACTCATAAATTTTTGCATGACACAAATGTTTTTCTAATGTAATAAAGCAATACGACGGCGTTGTTGTTGATATGGCTAGAAGCAAGAAAAGTTTACAATTTGCGATGGGCCGAATGTTGGTGTCCACAGATGTTAGTTTGGAACGAACTTATTCTTCAACGGCCCAGAAAACGATTACGCGAGAGAATTCCCAACATTTTTTTTTTTTTTGGTATGCTGAATTCCCAACGTTTTATTTTAATGTTGTTATTTTTTTTCTATTTCTTTTTTATTTATAATATTGGAAAAAATATTTGAAAATCATTAGTGCAATGTAAAAATTGATTTTTTGTTTTTTATTATACTAAATTGCAGTAGTGAAGTGAAGGTTAGGTTAACGAGTGCAATCGTTTTGCTTTAAATTTATATAAATTTATAATATTTCTTTTAATATTTCTTTTTTTTGGTAAACATCATTTTTAATATTTTAATCATATAACTAATGATCTTCCCCTCCAAAAATTATAAAATATTTTACTGTGAGTATTATCATTTTTGTTATATAAATAACCAACCATCACAATGAATTTTTTTATTAATGTTATTAAACTCGAATTAACTACTAATCCGGTCAAGGTATTGTTTAATGAATTGTTAGTTAAAATTGTTTGAACTGAACCAAATGGTGGTAGCTCAGTTGGCACATGAGAGCTGAGTAGATGACGGTGAGAACATGTATTCGACCCTCCTCAATATTATTTTTAGGAGGAGTTTAAAGCCTTAATTCTTGTCCCACCCCGAATCAGACTAGTCGCGAAACAATGAACCGTTCTTTTCACTAATTTAGTGAAAAGAAAAGTCAGAAAAAAAAAAAGCGTCCATTGTCTAATGGATAGGACAGAGGTCTTCTAAACCTTTGGTATCGGCGTTCTTGCCAAGGCTGTAGGTCCATTTTTAGTCTACTCAAATCCCAAAACCGCATAGTTTCTCCACCAAAAATAACCTCTCCGGTCGGGGAACGCATTAGATATTTACCTAAACCGGTAGGTCCCTGAGCAGATCCTACGTTAGCCCCAAGACGTTGGTCTCTAACTAGAAAAGTAAATGGAATATTTCCAAAAAAAAAATAAATTGTTTGAACTGAATTTACATAAACACATATAATATATATATAATAATAAAATAAATATAGCAAAATATAATTATAAAATATCAGTTGATATCACGTGCATCTTCTATCAGGTCATAGATTCAAATTTTATATATAACATTTTCTTTAAATATTTTGCATAAAATTTCAAAATAAGTCCATTCAGTTGAAGATTCATCAAAATGGCCGGTGGATCTGATTTTTATTATTCAGACTTTTTAATCAAACAGGTGGCCCATGAATTAACATGCATTAAATGCAAAATATGACTCAAGTTTTATGTCATATTCTTGTTAATATACATTCCTTTCTAGAAAGTGGCTTATTTTTATTTTAATCATAAGTAAACAATATCTTTCCTTGTTATTCTGATTCATAACTTCTCCGCGTAGCATGCGTGTGTGAATCACATTGATACGTGCCATGCTATCCCTTGGCTAATACGAAATTAAGGACACCACACCCTCAAGGTTCAATTTTCAGGAGGCAAAAACACACTTTGTCCTTTTGGGTGATCTTTCATTTTGTGTCTGTTTTCCCAACACCATTATTAGGTTACGTGGCTAACCATTGCTTTCGAATCCAATGGACATTTTTATGCTTAATTAGGAAATCATTCTTTTAAATTGTTTGTGGCAGTTTTTCTTGTGATCGCGTTCCCATTAGAAGTTACCAGTATAACAACACGTAGCCTTAGGAATTATATTTGTAATAATTTCTGAAATTAATTATTTTTGGCTCCTTAAATATCTCTTTCTTATCACTTACCGAAAGGGATTCGTGTAATGCAATAAAGAATGACTCAGTACAGACAAAGAGATTGGATTTTATCCTTCCTTTAATGTTTCAATCTCATCCCCACATCAACGTCATAGGATCCTTTTTCATCCTAATCAAACAAAAATAAAAAATATTATGTTTCTTCCACCTAAAGATTGTAAGACAGATTCAGGTGTCCTCAATCTGTTCAGCAAAGATGCTAAATGATTCATTATATATTATGGCAGTGAAAGCCGCCGAGGACGTCGGCCTTTAAAGGGGGCGGCAATGTTAGGAGTCCCACATTGATTGTGTAGGCAATTAGTGTGGGATTTATAAGGCCTTGGGCACTCCCACCCTTTGAGCTAGCTTTTGGGGTGGTGATCCCATGGGAGTGGATTCATTATATATTATGGGAGTGGATTCTCTAGTGTGTTAATTAACATGATCATGTCATGTTGAGAAATTATAACCATACAAAGGTAGATCAATTGTGATAAAGGAAAAGAGAAAAAAATTGGGAATAGATAGTTACATAATCATAATCGTTGATTCTCTTTTATATGGATATGATTCCTATGCATGACATGGTCATATTAATCAACGAACACATGAGAGGATGATTTCACTATATTATAATGTATTTGGCGAAGTTGATTTCATGTAGATGTAAAAACCAACAAATGTGTTTATCAAAAAAAAAAAAAAAAAAAAAACAACAAAAGAATTGTTTGGTACAAAGAAAAATTTTAAAATCCCCAAAAAAGTGAAATTGAGAATTCGATTGGAGGATCTATGTTGCACAAGACACCGACACGAAACACGGGATACAACACGATATGACACTCCGACACGTTAATTCTAAAATATGTTAAATTTTAATACGTTAGGACACATTTTAATATTATATAATATTTTAAATTTATGTAACGTATATTATATTTTTTTGTTGATAACAATGTATATCATATTTAATATTCTATAATTAAACAAAAAATAAAGCTAATCTTATAATACTCATTAATTTTGCAAAGAAATATAAGATATCCTAAATATTTATATTAAACTCAATAAAATGGTAATCGTAATCCAACGAATATAATAGTTGGAACTCAAAATGCAACGCAACATAACCTTTAAATCTTTTTTGAGTCTTTGCAATGAGTATTAGAGTGTTGGAGTGTCGGTGAGTGTCAGACACGACACGACACGTCAGGATTTTTGAAGTGTCGGTGCTTCATACAGGAGAATTGTAAAAAAAAAAATCTGAAAGGTTGTATTCCCGATATTTATTTATGTTTATGAAAAAAATTCTATCTTAAAATATCATCCAATGGGTGGTATTTTAATAATCTCATGTGATAAAAATATTTGATACTTTTTTTAGACAATAATTAACCTCAATTCATCATTCCGAGCAATATTTTACAATCAATCAAAGATAACATTAAGAAAATTAACTCAATATTTCTGTGAATATTTTTATCTATCAAATAACTTTTTGATAATATTTTTATCTATCTAAAAAATCATGATTTCGAATAATTATTTTTCCTTTATCAAATGACTCCGGAAAATATTCTATGTAGTTGGCATTAAAGGTTGAGTAAGTGAGAAAAAAACTTAGATTCGTTTCTCACTAAATATATATGTGAAGAGACAAATAACTTTAACGGTTTGGTTAGGTTGTGTAAAAAAAAAATTGATAACATTTGCATACTTTGGATAAGGATTAGAAGAATGAATCTGATTGGTCAATGATGGATTGTGCAGCTTTTATTACACTTTTTATACAAGTAGTGGTTAGGTTTGAGCTATAGCTAAAAAGGTGTTTAAGCACTCTGATCTTTCTAATCTGTCTTCCAATGATCGTTATTTTTAGAATTTTAGTGCGCTGTGACATTATTGATGATGTCTTGATTGTCTTCACACAAGAAAAAATCTCTTTAAGAAAATTCTGAAAGTGTTGTCCAAAAAAGAAAAAAGAAAAGAAAATTCTGAAAGTAGAAATCCTTGTATTGGATTTCAAAGACATAACACACGTAACGACATGGGTAGGTGTGATGGTTCAGCATCTCATCCCTTAAGCAAGTGGTTGGGGATTCGAGGGATTAAACATACATTATTGTCAAAAACTAGTGTAAAAATGTACAAACTTACGTTTTTACGTTTTTATTAGAGTGGTGCGTGTTAAAACTCAAGTAAAAATTATCTTCGGTAAAAATTGGTAGAAACGCAGTGTAAAAATGATAAAAACTTATGTTTTTACCGTTTTGACCGTTTTTACTTAAAACTAAAAATTTAATTAAAAAAAAGATTTACAAGAAAAAAATTTAAAAAAAAGAACCTAATTTTCAATTCCCCAAATAATATTCAGAGTATCTTAATATCTTTCAGTTTGAATATATGTTTTTATAATTATGTCATATAAAGCTGCAATTCTATTATAAGTTATGCTATGAGAATCGCTTTCTATTTTTGGATTATTATGTGCATTGAAAGAAGTGAAATTATATCCTAATAAACGACGATCCAAAATCCGCAGAGTGTATAAAGCAGTTAGAGCAGATTGGTTATCCATTACTTGTTAATTATCACTGTTTATAATTTCGATACTTGATTATGAAAAATAATTTTCCTTTTTAGATAGATAAGTGGTAGAAAGTATCACACACATGTTCATTTTGTGATATTTTTGTTACATGCATATATATAATTTTGTATATTGACCTTAAGTGGTAGAAAGTAAAAACTTTACGTTTCATGTCGTTTTTACGTTTTACGTTTCTACCATCCCTTTCCATTCCTACTAGAAACTCGAATTTGACAACATTGAGCGGGATGTAATAAAAAAACATAACACACAACTGACACAAGATAACGGATTATTCAACACACTCAACACAAAAACCTTTTCCATTTTTTTTTTCATATTGAAAAACTATTGCTTCCAATACTCCTTCTAGAAATTCTTAAATTTTACAACATCATTCATTATTTATATGTTTTTGTCAATGTGAAACTGGTGTATTTTCTCACTTTAAGTGAACGTCAATCAATATTAAAAGCAAACTCTTCCAATTGAATATTATTAGGTCAAAACGACAAAATGAAGTTCGTAAGAGATGACAAATTGAATTACGCAATTACCTTCATTATATAATCTCAATAATATTGTTTAAAATAAAAAAACCCAAAGACTCCAGAAAGTATTTTTTTTATATCATAGTGCTGACATATGTGTTCTATAACTATAATCTACATTGTTTCATTCAAACCTTGATGAATGGGATTCAATTTCAAGGGACTCTGTGTTACATTTGATTGCACTTTTTTTGAGGCAATTACTATTCAAACATGTTAATTTTTTGACATATTGATTTTTTGATTCGAACAATTATCCACGGTTAAATTCTAATTTTTAATTTTTTTTGAGGTTCAGGTCTTGTTTTGGCTTGTACGTATAACTTTCATTCCACTTAACGGATTTTGACCGAAAAACAATCAACATATATATATATATATATATATATGAGGAGGATATTCTTACTACCAAATTTTTTTACTACTAATTTACTACCTATCTAATTATCATTGAATCAAAGAGAGAGAATGCTAAAAAGCTTTTGAAAAAAAAGAAAATGTTGATCCAATGATGATTAAATAGGTAGTGAGTTGGTAGTAAAAAAATTTGGTAATAAGAATATATATATATATATATATATATATATATATATATATATATATATATATATATATATATATATATATATATAGGTTTAGTGTATGTCATTCAAAATGACATAAGTTGTTTCCTTTTAGTAATTTACGCAGAGTACGACCGGTCATTCTCTGTGTAATTCTGAACAATTATTTTTTTTCACTTTACACGTTAGCGATGTGACTGGAAAGAGAAAAAAATAACTTTTCAATTTTACACAGAGTACGACCGGCCGTATTTTGTGCAAAACACCTAAAATGACACAAGCTTGTGTTATTTAAAAGGATACTTCTTTTTCCCTATATATATTGAAAAAAATGTTTCTGCAGTTACTGCAAATAAGTTATCTGCATTTATTTCCAAAATGACTCCATTTTGGTATTGAAATATTAAGAAATTATAAATATAAAGACTATTATAATCCTGAAATAAATTAAAATTGTAAAAATATTATGATTTCCGTCTCAAAACGATATCATATTGAACTTACCGCAGATAACTTATCTGCAGTAATTGCAGAAAAAGCGAACACATATATATTAAACAAAATTGATTAGAGTTCATATCATCAAGATTTTCATTCGGATCATTAAATCAATTAATCTAAGTTTTATTCGATATGTTTAGTATTTTTTTGAAGAAAAATATGTGCAATCTCTAGAAGCACACCCCCTCACAGTATCTGTGACATTCATTATATCTCCGGGTGTGGCGGCTAGAGCTAGTAGTCCTATTTGGCATGTTTGACTGCTACCTACAGAAGTAATTTTAATAATATTTGCTTTCGCTTAATTTGACGTAGGATTTAGCTTAGGGGCTGCTTGGCAAGTCCACAACAAAACTGCTTTTCTCATGTCTTATTTGGCGCTACAGAATCTTTGAGGTTTCTACATTTTCACATGCTCCTATTTCTGAATCCATATTTTTTTTTAGAATATGTCATAAGCAATGACGAAATTTCAATATTTGTAATCTGCAAACTAATTGCTATTTAATATTTAAATTTCATCCTTAAAAAAAGGACAATATATCATCGGTATATTTTATTAGGGTTCATTTTTTCTGCAGTTACTGCGGATAAGTTATCTGCAGTACGTCTAATACGACGTCGTTTTGGGCAGAAATCATTGTGTTTTTGTAATTTTAATTTATTTCAGGGTTATAATAGTCTTTATATTTATAATTTTTTCAGATTTCAGTATCAAAACGACGTCGTTTTGGAAATAAATACAGATAATTTATCTGGATTAAATGCAGAAACATTTTTTTCCATATTATTAAATTATAAATCCTTTTATTTTTTTGAGAAAAATATTTTTATTTTTGTTGCAGAAAAAATTTTGATATCACACTCACATAAAAAAGACAATTTATTATTATTTTAATCTTACCACTCTTATTATCTGTTTGGTTACTGTTGGATCAATTTAAAATTAACAATAATTAATTTTTCCATTTTTTAAACAATTAATTTCAAATTAATTTAATGATAACCAAATAAATAATAAGAGTAATAAGCCAAAAATGATGGTAAAATAACTCTCCCATAATTTATAGCCCAATTGATTTTGAAATTCTTTAAAAACAAAGTTGACTATTTGCATTATTTTCCCACTCCTCTAAAAGGGTAGGTGTATATACATGTTTTGGATTTAATTTTTAAACGTTTAAGTTCAGTTTTTATTTATTTATGAAAAAACAGACATGTTATTGAATATGTATATGAACAACATAATTTCTCTCAATAATAATGAAACCAAAAAATAAAATATAGTATATCTCCCTCTCTTCCTACCTTTATTATTGTTATGTTGAATTATATATGTGTTGCCATTCTATCTTAGTTTTTAGTTTGCTTTCTTTTTTTATTGTATAAAAAAAATATGAGTTAAAAAAAATAAGTCTTACATCAAATCTTAATGGTTAATTTTTATATATCTAATGGTTGTAATTTATTAATAATTAATAATTAATTAGTGCAATCTAACAAAGTATAATCACTCTATTTACGAAAATCAACAGTTAGAATTTGATATAAAATTTATTATTCTTACATTTGTTAAGTTGATTTTGTTCTTATATATATTTATTTATTTTATTTTCACAATTTCGATCCAAGTGAGCTTCTCTCCATCCATATTTCTCCAAGGATCAAATTTCCAATCTTAGGACGGATAATTTTTTCCCACTCTAACCCTTGATTTTTTTTTAATCCCTTTCGTGTTCTTTCAAATTTTTCTCATTTAGTAAATGGATGTACCGAATTCAGTACACGCATAGCATTAAAAGTATTTTCCTCCATTGAGTGTTATGTTCACTTTTTTTTTTTTTTTATATCCTATGTTCACTTTCTAATTAAGGATGAGATTGCAAAAGCTTAAAAAATAACTTTATAATTAATTTTTCTGTACAATTTTTTTTTAGAAATTATCATTTTTTATTTATGAAAAAATATTAAATCTACCAATAATAAATTTTTCCCAAAAAAATTATCTAAATATCATTATTTTTTGAAATGTATTTTTAAATTAATTTTTTTTTAAAATATAGGCAATTAAATGGTTTTAGGTTGTGCTTTTTTGTTTCTTCATTCATGTTGCGTATACATTTCATGTAATACAACAAAGTTTATCATTTGCTATTTGGCCAGCAAACAAATGCTGGAAACATGTATTGATTAATTTCTTAATAAGAGAAAATTGCTTTTTGTTAAAAGGTTATGTATATTAAACTTTCTCTGGTGTACACAATCAGACCAACCACTACCAATCATTCAACAAACGAACATACCAGACATGCTAGGCTGTTACAACTAGTATATTTATGATTAATTTTATCATTCGTCTCGCTCCAATACAACTTGACGCCTTTGATTTTAGCCAAAGGATCAAGAAAGAAATATTAACTATTAAGGTGAACTTTGTTCAGATTTATAGCGGCGCTGCTACAATTTATTATTATTATTTTTAATCCTATCGAATCTATATAACTAGAAGATAAAAGCTACTGGAGGACAATAATGACACGTGTCTACTTTAAAACTTAACCGGTTAATAATAATAATAATAATAATATAAAAAATGTTTGTCATTATAAATGATATAAAATTATATTATTATAAGAGAGATAGACACAAAATAATATTTTTTATTTAAAATTTAAATTAAAAAATAATCACTTTCTCTCCATAATTTTCATTCCTTGTGTTTATCCCTTTCCTAAAATGACATAATGTATGTCCTGTAATAAGACAAAGATCAAACCCATAAATAAAATATAATTGTATATACATTTAGGGATAAGGTAGCCTTATGCTGTAGGGAAAAAAAAAAATCTCCGGTTGACACTTCGATTTTTTGAGCCAAATATTTTTCTTTTTCTTTTTTAATCATACATGGACCCCAACATGAGAGTCACTTTGCCCATTCATTTAATGAGAACTAAATGAAAAATGTAAACTAAATAAAAACAAAAACTATATTTCAAACGAAAATTAATTGAAAAAATAAAAACTAAATGAGAAACGAAGATTAAATGAGTCGGTAGAAGTTTTTCATCCCAAGTTGGCTTAGAAAAATAATAGTATATATACCCTTAATAGTAGTAATTAAGGACATATTTGGTGTGATGTATAAGGCCTGATAGTATAAACTTCTATTATACGTTATGACATTTCCAATTGTTTGGTGTGACCATCGTATAGTACAAGCTTATAAAGTAGGATCCCTTTATACATCAAAATGATGTATAACTTAATCCGGCCTAAGAGTGGTGGATTAGGCCTGATAAGAGATTGATGTATTAATATTGTTTACAAGTACAATTTCCAAGAACTAATATATCATTTCAATATTTATATATTAAAATATATTTTTTAATATATTAATTTTTTAAAATATTGGAGGATATCATATCATACCAAACGTTGAATAGTATTAAAATTTAATCAGGTCTTATACTATCAGGGCTTATCATATACTATGCACCAAACATGCCCTAAATGAAAAACATAAACTAAATTAAAATGAAAACTACATGAAAAATGAAAGTTATTTGAGAAACATAAATTAAATTAGAAACGAAAATTAAATGTGTCAACGATAGCAAAAAAATTTCATCTCAAGTTTGGCTCAAAAAGTTGTAGTATATACATTTAAGGGAAAAATGTTTCTGCAATTAATACAGATAAGTTATCTGCATTTATTCCTAAAATAACGTCGGTTTGTTATTGAAATCTTAAAAAAATTAAATATAAAGACTATTATAACGCTGAAATAAATTAAAATTACAAAAACACCATAATTTCTGTTCCAAAACGACGTCGTATTGAATTTACTGCAGATAACTTATCTGCAGTAACTGCAGAAAAAATGAATCCTTCATTTAATGAGAACTCAATAAAAAATGTAAATTAAATGAAAACGGAAATTACATGAAAAACAAAAATTAATTAAGAAACGAAAATTAAATGAGAAACAAATACTAAATGAGCGAGTAATAGCATAGATTTTTTATCCAAGTTGGGCTCAAAAAGATAATATTATATACCCTTAATGAGATTTTAATATAAAAACGTAAAGTAAATGAAAATGAAAATGAAAACTTTATGAAAAATGAAAATTAATTAAGAAACGGAAATTAAATTAGAAATGAAAACTAAATGAGTATATATCCTTGATGGGAACTACATGAAAAAACGCAAACTAAATTAAAACGGAAATTATATTCCAAATGGAAATTAATTAATAAACGGAAACTACATGAGTTAACAATAGCAAAAAAAATTCATCCCAAGTCGAGCTCAAAAAAAATAATAGCATGTACCCTTAATTGGGATTTTAATAGAAAAACTTAAACAAAATGAAAACGAAAACTATATTAAAATGTAAATTAATTCATAAACTAAATTAGAAATGAAAACTAAATGACGCAGCAATAGTAGAATCTTTCCATCCTAAGTTGGACTCAAAAAAATAATAGTATATACCCTTAATGAGAATTAAATGAAAAACGTAAACTAAATTAAAACAGAAAATATATCTCAAATGAAAATTAATTGAGAAAAGGAAACTAAATTATATTCACAATTTATTCCAATATTTTTTGAATTAAAATTAATTACCCATTCAAGTATTTTAGAAATATAAAGCTTAAATTATAAATAGATCTTATTATTCATTTATCAATGATTACAAATACTTATATACTTCCATTATAATTGCTTTCAAATACTTCTCAACGTTCACTATATAATTATTGGGAATGATATTGTAAGAATTGATTAATGTTACCATCAACGTTATTACCAATCAATTTCACCGTTAGATCAATTATGTTTATTAAACGATTATATTTATTTTCATCTTTGTATGGTGGAAATAAATATAAAGTATTAAATATGGAGAATCATAATCATACAAAGATAAAAATAAATATAATCGTTGGATAAACATAATCGATTTAACGGTGAAATTAATTGGTAATAACATTGGTTGTTAAAACATCCTGCCCCATAATTATTATTAATTTTAAACACTATTATTACTATTATCTCACCTAATAAAAAACACAAGTTTAAATAGGTTACCAAAAAAAAAAAAAAAACCACAAGTTTAAAGACATGCAATGCTAGTTAGTAGTTAGTAAACTAGTATATATCACGATTTCTACTTTTTCATTATACTTCACCCTTGCCACTACTGTATCTTTTATAATTATAAACTTTTTATTAAAATTTATAAAAAAAATTACCTGTCAAAAATATGCTGACCGATTAAGGAATGCAGTCAGGCTTTTATGCATACATTTTGTTTACTTGTATAACTTTTTATAGTAACACTTACTATAAAAATATAAGTAAAAATTAAATAAAAAATAAAATTTTATTATATTGAACTTAAATAAATTTAACATTTACTTCTTTGAGCAGTTACCAGTATTTACTAAAAGTATAAAATAATTATACCAAAAAAAAGTATAAAATAAGTATATACATTATAATTCTTCTTTTTCCATTCTTTTTCGACCAATAAACCGTATTATCGTCACCGTCAATTAAACTTTTAAAGAGATTCCAATCTTCTAATAAATGCAATTGATTGTCAATGTACACTGTTCAACATTTTTTCTTATACGTTAAGCACAATTAAAATTATTGGCAATTGGCTCCACGATAAATTGAAATTGTGTTTTTAGGATGTACGATACGATTGAAAATCCCTTCACTATTTCAAACCAACCTAAGTTATCTAACTCTTTCCTTTGGTCCAAGAGTCCAAAAAATATGGCTCTTATTTTACGTGTTCCCAGATTTTTTTTTTCTTTTTAAAAAAATATTTTTATTCATGGTGTCACTGTTCACTTCATCTGCTGCAAATTATAATTTATAACTGTAACAAAAAAAAAAAAAAACTATAAATATATTGAAGAAGAGAATCCCACGCCTACCACTAAGGACATGAACACATGTTAAATTGATTGATTGAGAGCTCAATACAATTGTTGATAAATTCAATTATGCAGCAGGAATCAAGTAACAGTATCACATCATCATCCTCTTATGGTTAGAAATGGTTTACTACTCTGCTTTTTATACTCATCTATACAGAACAAAACAAAATTCATGGTGTACATATTAAAAAAAAAAATTGCGTATGACTTGAAAAGACAAAAATACAGCATGTGATCACATGCTTACAATCTTTCGGTTCCACTATACCCGCTTAATTTGCATAAATATTGCAATCGCCCACTCCATGACCATGAAATGAATAAAATGATGTCTTCTTATTTATATAATATTCTATCATAAGTAGTGTCAATTTATTTTTTATATATATATATATATATATATATGATTTATAAGAGTTATGTGGTAGGAAGAGTGTTTGTATTATGTTATAGAGATTCGTTTTGCGTGCTGGAGTTTTTTTTTTGCCGCGGGTCCCACAAAATGTTGTGAGTGTAGGAAATTTTTTCTGGTCATATTAAATTATAGATGATAACCCCAAATATATATATATATATATATATATATATATTTCTCATATAATAAGAGATAAAGTTATTTTTAGCAACACTAAAACTATGTCATCTTAGAATTGAGACAATTAATGAAAAATATTTTAAAGATTCTATTTATTTCATTGTTATATAAACTTTATCAAAATACTCTTCATTAATTTCTCCAATGCAATTTAGAAATTATTGGAGAAAATTTTATTTTATGTGGCAGAAGAAACGATAAACCCTATGTATATATTATAAAAGATAATTTTATTTCTTATCTCTTACACGCACATAAAAACATGTTGGGCCCATGTTTTCTTTTTCTTTCTTCTATTCACATGGTCCAACATTGGCTCCACACATTTTTATGTATGTATAAAATATAAATTTATCTCATACAACATAAGAAACATTAATCCCCTATATATATATATATATATATATATATATATAGTATTATTTGACCACAGTGTAAAATTTGAAATTTGACATCTCATCTAGAGCCGTTAGATCAAAAAAGATCAATGGTGTCACATGCTTACAAATAAAAGTCGTTGATCTTTTTTGATCTAATGGTTCTCAGATGAGGTGTCAAATTTCAAAGTTTAACACCAGTGTACCAAATCCTAACCGTTGATTTCCGCCAATCAACGATTATCATTTATTGGCAATTAATGACTAATTATTAAGTGTAATTCCCAATAAATTATAACCGTTGATTGACGAAAATCAACGGTTAGGATTTGGTGTCAAATTTCAAAGTTTGACACCGGTATCAAAAGATCCTACCCCTATATATATATATATATATATGATTCATGATTTTTATGTTGTAAGAAATAATATTATCTTTTATATACACAGTGTGTGGTCCATGTTTTCTTTTTCTTCATATGGCCCCACATGGAGCTTTCACACTTCTATATGTGTGTAAAAAATAAATTATCTTCTATAATATAAAAAATATTAATCTTGTTTTGTCTTGGAGGCAGAGCTCAATGGACTGGTATATTGATCTTGGATCTAGTGCCATATCCAAGATATTCATGAAGGAGATATCATTGAGTCAAGCATATCACTGTACACAGTAAACAAACAACGGCTTTACCAAAGGGGTGTGCGCGCGCATAGTGACAGCATAAAAATCATTAATAGCAATAAGAGAGAAAACGTAACGTATATTTAGGATTTACCTCTTATTTGTAGAAGTTACCTTTAGGAGGTGTTTGGTTGGGATGGTTTTTGGAGGATATCTATCTTTCTCAAGTATGGCTTTTAGAAACACCATGTTTGTTTCAACATATTTCTCCAAAAACCCATCTATCCAAGAAGTATGGAGTTATGAGAAGCATAGATATCCGCACTGTTCAAAAACCCAATTTGAATGTGGGATTTTCGGAAAACCGGTTATCTCACTTTTAATGCACTGTTGATTTCATAAAGCTACCTAATTTTCCCAGTAAAGTTTTTCCCCACCAAATAATTTTTTTTACATTTTTCTACCTATTTCACTTTATCCATCTTTCCAATCATTTCTCTATCTATTACATTTCCCTACTATTCCAAAAAAATTTCTCATACCAAACGCCCCTTAGTGCCTTTAACGAGAGCTCAGGCCTATATGTCATGCTGTTATATTAGGATTAGTATTCTTGATGAATATCTATCCATAATTATACTTGATTTAAATTTTAAATTGCCCCTAGTTGGACCTGTCGGTCAATGGACCCTTGTCCATAACAAATCCCTATACATATGAGATGATGTGTAAAATCTGTGTGCATCGATATTATTGGGAACAACACGTGGAGTACGCGTAAAAGATCTATAAGTCAATTTGATGGTGGGGTTTCACAGGGAATAATTCTGACTCAATAAAATAACATTGGAGATGATATAGTTAATTGTAGTTTAAGCTTTTAGGTATTGCCGTTGAGGTAGAGAGAGAAAGTAAGAAAGTCTTGGGGCTCCTCTATATGAACGATAAGGGGGCTGCGTGTAAAGTCTCATACATTTGTCATCACTTAGGGAGTGGACAAGTCAAGTCAAAATTGCTGCACCTTGGCCTGCACCTTCCTTGCATCCTCTTCTTCTCTCTCTCTAATTCTTCAACCTCTTTAAGGCTTCGATTTCCCTCGTTGGCCTTGTGAACACAACATAGTGAACCTACAACAACAACAACAACATCAACTAACACATAAACACACACACATAGGTGTTGGTTGCTATAAGCCCACAAAAGTTTGAGACAGATTTGGAACCAAATCATAGGAACCAACCAAAGATGGGTTTTTCATCAAAGGAAGAGAAATCCAAAAGGATATTAAGGGGTGTTAAAACTGTGTTCTTCTTGATCACCATGGTTATTTCGCTTCTTGTTTTATCAGCACCGGTTCTCTTGATTATTGCTGATGCACTCGTTCCTTCTGCTTTGCTCTCTACACTTTCACCTTCTTCTCTTTCCTTGGAAACTCTCTCTTCCCATTTCCACAACTACGATTTTCGATACTCTCTCATTGATATACCCCTCGTCTCCATTATAAGATCCTTCATTATATTCTGTAAGTATATTTGTACATACATAAAATAGAAAGTTGCAATCTTTGAGTTGTTTTCAAGGACCCTTTTGAATTTTGAATATTGGGTTTTTGTATGTAGGTGTTTATAGTTTGTGTGATGGACCAAGACTTTCACGAGGACCCTATTTGGGGATCACGACGATGTGCTCTGGTTTGTCTCTGATATTTGTTTCTTTCAAAGCTGTTTACATCTTTAGCCATCGAAGTGAGTATGTTGGAGCCTCCGAAATAGCTTTGTTCGTGTGTTCTTGTGCGTTGGCTGTGGGACATATTGTTGTGGCCTACAGAACAAGTTGCAGAGAAAGACGAAAGCTTTTGGTCTACAAAATTGACATTGAATCTGTAAGTGTCTCTTCCATAGATATTCCAGAAACTTCAAAATAATTGAGTGTTTAATTAGGTGGCTGATGATAAATTTGCAAAATTGTATTATTTTGTAAATTTTTCTCTTTTAATGAAAATAAAATAAAGATAATTTCCAACTTTTTTTTTATTGTTTTGGTGATCATGATGGGAAATAATGAGAATTTTAGTGAGGTAATGAGGTCCCACGTAATTGAAGACTAAGGAAACTACATTAGGGGTGCTTATTTATTAGGATTAGTATAGAAGGGTTGAATCTCATTCTCTTCTGGAAGGTCAATACCAAATACTTAGATAACAATGTCTGCAGGGATCTGGATCATCTCATCTGAAAGAATGGTCGTGTGATTATGTTATTTGATCACAATTACTCATTTAAAAATGATACATTTTTTTCTCTCTTATCGCATCATGAGTGATTATGATCAAATAACATAATTACATGATCACTTTTTCACATGTTGTGGAGGACCACTAATTTCTTGAACGCAAAATTCAAATTGGCCATTTTTTTTCAGCTTTTGCAACATATCAGTTTGCTGACTTTTCAAGACAGTCAAATTGAGCTGGTTAGAAATTGGGTAGAGGATGTGGCCATATCTGAATGTTGGAATACTCATCAAATTGTCTAAAAGTGACCTTTCCCATTAAATTTACTTTTCCAAAACGGTTGAAACCTGCAATATTTAATCATAGTTTATAATTTTGATAAAATTATTTAAGTCTAAAAACATGTTGATTGTGAATTTGTGATAGAAATATGACTTGGTCTCACTCTCACATGTAAACCCTGTTTTTTTTTTTCCTTTTCATTTTTTTTTTCGGTTTGTTATTCAAAGTCTTATTCGCCCTAATGTTCAAAGAATCTACATAACATGGGAACTAGCCACCCTTAATTGATTACCAAAGTTGACTGTATATAATTTGGGAAAAAGTCTTTTAAAATAAATTTGTTTTTAAACCAAATAACTACTTAGGAAGAGTATTATTTTATAATTTACAAATATATAGGTATATTATTTGATCATGTGCATAGATATTTTAACTTCTATTGATGTTAAATCTTGATTTTTCTAGCCTTAAGATCATGGCCTTCAATATTGCCATCCCAATTGGCATTCAACAAGTTGGAGGCTACCCACTAAGAATAATTAATGATAGGTTTCTCTCACATAGTCAGAAGACATAAACAAATTATTCATACGCGTGCGTCACATGTCATATTTACTTGTTTATCTAAACAAACACAAAAGTGATGAAGTCATTAACCATGTTTTTTACTTTTGATATCTGTGCAGATTTCGGCTTGCAAAAATGGGTATCCCAGGTATCCGAAGATTCTTCAAGAAGAAAGAGTCAAATGAACCCCACTATGGCACTAACAAATTATTGGAGATATCAACTAATAACGTATAGATTTTCAGCTAACAACTTCAGCTATTCATATTAAGTTCTTATGTGCGTCAAGGGATGCTACGGTAATTATCTTTTAAAGATGAACTGTTTTTATTGTAAATTGAAATTGTGATTTATGAAAACAAAACCTAATTGCTACTCTTTTTCTTTTGTTACAGGTTTATCCTAAGGATACCCAGTAACCTTGACACCTAACACTTAATATAGTATAGTTTGCACTTTACCGCTACCATGATACATAAAGTTGTTGAATGGTGTTTAGGCATATATGTAAACAATAGAGCTTCATCTTTGGTCATTATGTAACATTATATATATATATATATATATTTATATATATATATATATATTATATATATATATATATATTTTAATGTTTCACATTTTTTTAGTTTCATTTTCCCCCTTGTTTGGTGTATATCTTCTTTTTGTATATATAAGTGTGAATGGATTGTTGGTACTGGTTAAATGTATACATAAGTATGAATTCGATTAATTAATCGTTGCACTAAGTCAATGTTTTTGCCTTTAAGGGATTTATATATCTCTTTTGTAAAGATTCATATTTATTCTCATATTCTCAAATTTAAAATTTTGAAATAAATTCTTGATATATATATTTTTTTTTTGGTGAAAAAATTCTTGATATTTGAAAACATAATCGCGTGATGTAAAATGAATATTAAAACAACCTGTTTCCAAAAAAAAAATATTAAAACAAGGGAAAAGTATTTTGTTACCGGAGATAAACTTATCTCCGGAGAGTCTAAAATTACGTTGTTTGGGTTGTAAAATTAAAAAATCATAATAATAAAGAATAATATAATCTTATAATAAATTAGAATTATAAAAATACCTTGATTTTCATCACAAAATAATGTCATTTTGGACTTATTAGAAATAATTTATCTCCATTGAATATCGTTTAGCTCCTAAAGATAACTTTATATCCGGTGACCGGATAAATATTTTTTCCTTTATATATGCCTAAACGAATACTTCCCGACAAGACACAGAAGTTTATTCATAAAGCTTCAGTTAAAAACTCAATATTAAATTATTGTTAAATTTCTTATTTGAAGAGCATACCAAATTCATTCTTACCCTTAGGTAAAAATGGTGGTAAAAATAAAATAAAATAAAATAATTCAAAGCTATATTTTATGTGAAAAAAAACCAGAAACTAATTTTATGTGAAAAATTATATGAAATCTCGTAAACCTTAATATTTAATTAACGGTATATCAAATTGGCTTTTCAAGGGGAGAAGAGTAAGTAAATGAGAGTTATCTCACCTGGTTATCCTTCCATTTATCATAATTGCATTTGATTCTAGATGTCTTTCATCCTAAACTTTTTCACTATAAAAGAGAATTGATAAGAAAAATAAAAACCATGAAAAGAAAGCCTCTCTTTCATATATTGGAATATTTTAGTCATGCTAATAGAATTAGCGCTTCATTAATAGGATGTGCATGAGTCGAACCGAATCGATTTTTTTTTTTTTGATAACAATAAGGGGCAAAGCCCCAAACAAAACAAACGAAAAAACAGAAAAACAAACTATCCAGGGTCTATATCCCTACTAGAGATAATTCCCTGACGATATTGATCAAACAGATGTGCCAGCTGATACGACATGATTCTCTGATGACAGAAACCAGTGTCTTTGTGAAGAGCAGCTTTGGCTAGCCAATCTGCACATGCATTAGCTTCTCTTGGAATAAGAGTAAGTGTGACCTCCCAATCTTGAGCAATAAGGGCTTGTATCCTAGCCACTATACGCGGCTGACAAGCAGCATTGCAATCTGCCAGTATAGAGAAGACTTCAGAAGCATCTCCTTCTAGTTCCACTTTCCGAAAACCCATTTGCCAAACCAATTCCAACCCTTAAGAATTCCCAAAACTCTGCCATAATTGGAGAACAGGCCCCAATATAATACTGGAATCCTCCTAACCAAGACCCATCATCGGCTCTGATTAACCCACCACAAGCAGCCATTTCATTTATCCTTGAAACAGCACCATCAACATTTATCTTTACCCAACTCAAGTTTGGTGGTTTCTAAAGGCTAGATGGGATTGAATGACTGCTAACTAAGGGCATAAAACTTCTACCCCTACAGTTATGCAATTCATCAATATACATACTAATGATGTGCAAAGCATTTGATGGATAGGTGAAATTAGAGTCATGGACGCTTTTATTTCTCCATCCCCATAAAAACCAGCAAGAAATAAAGAAGAAATATCGCCAATCATCAATATTCCTTTGATCCCATGACTTTATGATATTATTATCAACCCAATTCCAGAGATCCAGACTATAGAAGAGTCTCCTATGATTAGGAGAAATCAGAATATCCCAAACACCTCTAGCATGCTTGCAATCTTGCAGAACATGAAGATTAGTTTCCACATCACCAGGGCAACTCTTGCAATGGATATTATCACCACTCCATTTTGTCGTTCGATCCTTTGTAAGCAATCGACCATGCATAATTATCCACATACACGTTTTGACTCTTGGAGGCCCATTCCACTTCCACGTGCGAGTCCATGAATTTTTCACGTTCCAAATAGGAAAATTTAGCATATTACAGTATGCTATTTTAACCAGAGAATGACCAGCCTTATGATTTTTCCACAAAAGATGATCATGCCCATCTGTTATGCACGAAGGAAGAATGGTAGTAATTCTTGCAATCACGTGATCGTTGAGATATAGCTGCATGTACTGCAAATGCCATTAACCAGTAAGTCTATTAATAAAAGCACTAACCGGAAGACACATATCCTGTATTGAGGGCGTGCTCATAGCCAAATTGTCAAGACTATCAGATAATCCCAACCAATTATCTTTCCAAAATAAGACATCATTGCCATCTCCTATCTCCTATTGCTGAACCGAATATTTTGAAAAATCGAATCGAATTGGTTTAAATGGTCCGATTTGAAAGTGGTTCGGTTCGAGTAGACCCTATTTTGAAAAGAATTTTTTTTAATTTTTTTTAAAAATATAGTTATAAAAATCAATTTGATTCGTTTTGAAAATGGTTTGATTTTGTTCAAAAACGGTTCGGTTCGGTTCAAGAACTGATTCTTTAAAAATCGGTTCGGTTCATGAACCAATTTTTAAAAATCGGTTATTTTAGAGACGGTTCGATCCAGTTCATGGTTCGATCCAGTTTTTTTGATTATTTTGCATCTCCCTATTCGTCCGGAACAATGGCAAACACTCTCTTTTGAGGAAATTTTTTTTATGCTTCAGGACCATTCAATGATTTGGTGCTCCCTCTCTCAACACTAATTTTTTTCTTTCCCTTTTTACCCTACTACTTTTCTTCTTTTCCAATTTTATTCTTCCATTTATAATAAGGGACCACATAAAAAATGATGGTCCCGGACCACAAAAAATTCTCAGTGCCCTGAAGAGAGAGAAAAAGAAGAAGAAGAATTCAAATTATTCAAAATCAAACTAAAACAGATTACGACGTCGTTTTAATGCATCTAGGAACCCGCCAGAAAGAAAAAGCAGCGAGGGTTCAACTGTGAAGGTGGAGAAGGAGAACGATGAGGATCACGCCGGAGCCGAACTCGGAGCCAATCCGATCTCAAACTCCGAAAGACGAAGTCGAATGGGTCCCGCTTTCCAAACACCCTCTCTTCACCGCCACCGCAGGCGGAGGTTCCGCCGCAACAGTCGCCGGAAACCTTCTGGCCTGGGACGGAGCCTCTCGACTCTATTTCTGGGATTCCAACAACAACTTCCTCCATCGCATCTCTCTTCGATTCGGCGATCCCGATCCCACTTCCGTCCTCGCCGCTTCACCCTCTAAGGTCCATTATTCCTTCTTTCTTTCGTTTTAGGTTTTCGTAGAAATGTGAATCGAATTTGTTAAAAATCGGCGATGAATTTCGATAGGTTTTGCAAGCGGATGTTTCGCCCAACTTTGATGTTGAGAAAATCTCCATCAACAGGAATGGAACAGCGATGCTACTTTCTGGTTCTGAAAGACTCTCTGTTATGTACCTCTATGGACGCACATCCAAAACGGACGTAAACTTGATTTGCAGGTACAACTGGAAATCACTGAATATGTTTTCTCTCTCTATTGCTCCTTATTATGAATTAACTCTAGTTAACCATGTTTTGATTTTTCTTCAATACTTGTCCTTTTCCACTGTTGTTGTATATTACCTTATTTTATTTTGGATGTCTTATTTCAGGACTATAACAGTTGGTTCTCAAGTATATTCCAGCGGAAGCAATGATATTCGTGTATTAAAAGCGTTATGGCACCCGTACAGTGATACTCATTTGGGAATCCTTTCTTCTGACTCAGTTTTCCGGTAAGCTTTTTTACTATGTGCCGCTAGAGTGACCTGTAAAGCGTGAATGTTGATTGTTCAGTGGGTCATCTTTCTTTTATGTTACACTAGGAAATACATTGGAGTAGTCTAAGAAGCATTAAGTAGTTAAGATTTGCTGGAATTAAGAACTTCGGAGACCAAACTTTATAAGGAAGGAAAGATCAGTTTGATACTGTAATATCTAACAAAATATTCAATAACAAATATGCTACATTATTATTTGGAGTCTTTTAATGTCATCAACCTTAATAAGGGGATAACAAGCCTAGTTGATACACGCTACCATTATTTGTCTTCATGAAGAAAATGAAAATTCCATCCAAACCATTAGCTGACATGTTTGACAAACAAAGATTCTCTTATCCTTATATCTACTTGTTACGATCTGATAAATCGTAAATGTCCAATCAGAGATTGGTAATTTAATATTGGATCTGTTTGCCCTCTCTCAGGTACCTATAGGAGAGGTACCCTAAAGATAAGTGGATCACTATGCACTATGATATAATGACAAGCTAAGGGAGAGGGTTTCAGAGTTGTGTACCTGGGATCTTTAACCTCTTATTTATAAGGGTTATCTCTTGGGCTTGTGTAGATCTCCCAGTTGTAGTAGGATTCAACTTCCTTTCTGTTGAGATAGGGACTCTATCCTTAGCAGTCTTACTGTTTTATATTGTTAGGATAATTGGGTAATTATCCTTTAAGGGATCCTTGGGTAGGTGGTTAGGATATGGAAATATTCCATAACTGTGGTTAGGGTAATTATATCGTGGCTTTCTTTAAATTGACTTGGCTTTTGCCTTGTCTACACTTTTGAAGGCGGTATCTTTGCCTTTATATTTTAGCCCGGCTTAACGTACCGTGGCTTTACTATTGGACTAGACTTTTTGTCATATTTTGTTTGAGCCTGGCTTCGCATATCGTGGCTTTCTACTTTGAGCCACGCTTAATTAGCGGTGGCCTTTTTATCTTAACTCGACTTCTTACGCCGTGGTTTCTTATTTTGAACCCCGCTTCATTTACGGTGGATCTTTAATTTGAGGCTGGCCTGTTGGGTCGCAAACTATGTCATTTGACTTTGTTGCCAAACTCTTGAATAGGAGCCTGACATCATATGCCGCCTTGATTTGGCTTTCATCTCAATTTGGGGTGTGATCTTTTTCCAGGATCACGATCTCTCCAAATTCGTCTTCTCGTATTGGGGTGTGATCTTTTTCCAGGATCACGATCTCTCCAAATTCGTCTTCTCGTATTGGGGTGTGATCCTAGAATCACATCTCTCCAATTTTTTTGTTTGCGGATCGAGGTGTGATCCTTTTGCTAGGATCACATCTCTCCAATTTCATCTTCATTTTTATCTCAGATTGGGGTGTGATCCTTTTGTTAGGATCACATCTCTCCTTTTGTCTTCATTTTGATTTCGGAGCCTGAAGTTATGGCTAAGGCGGAGTTTGAAGTTTGAGGACGAGGTCAAGTTTTTAAACTTGAAGCCTTTCGTTGGGCTAAGCTCAAGGCCGAGGCCGAGCTAATAAATTTGAAGCCCTTAGTTGGGCCGAGTTGAAGCTCAAGGTTTATGCCGAGCTTTTAAACTTGAAGCCCTTCGTTGGGCTGAGCTCAAAGCCGAGACCGAGCTAATAAAATTGAAGCCCTTAGTTGGGCTGAGTTGAAGCTCAAGGCTGATGCCGAGCTTTTAAACTTGAAGCCCTTCGTTGGGCTGAGCTTAAGGCCGAGGCCGAGCTAATAAAATTGAAGCCCTTCACTGGGCTGAGTTGAAGCTCAAGGCTCATGCTGAGCTATTAAACTTGAAGCCCTTCGTTGGGCTGAGCTCAAGGCTGAGGCCGAGCTACTAAAATTGAAGCCCTTAGTTGGGCTAAGTTGAAGCTCAAGGCTAATGCCGAGCTATTAAACTTAAGTCCTTCGTTGGGCTGAGCTCAAGGCCGAGGCCGAGCTAATAAAACTGAAGCCCTTAGTTGGGCTAAGTTGAAGCTCAAGGCCGAGGCAAAGCTAATAAACTTGAAGCCCTTCGTTGGGCCGAGTTGAAGCTCAAGGCTCATGCCGAGCTATTAAACTTGAAGCCCTTCGTTGGGCTGAGCTCAAGGCCGAGGCCGAGGCCGAGCTAATAAAATTGAAGCCCTTAGTTGGGCTGAGTTGAAGCTCAAGACTAATGCGAGCTATTAAACTTGAAGCCCTTCGTTGAACTGAGCTCAAGGCCGAGGCCAAGCTAATAAAATTGAAGCCCTTAGTTGTGCTGAGTTGAAGCTCAAGGCTAATGTCGAGCTATTAAACTTGAAGCCCTTCGTTGGGCTGAGCTCAAGGCCGAGGCCGAGCTAATAAAATTGAAGCCCTTAGTTGGGCTGGGCTGAAGCTCAAGGCCGAGTCCGAGCTAATAAAATTGAAGCCCTTCGTTGGGCTGAGCTCAAGGCCGAGGCCGAGCTAATAAAATTGAAGCCCTTAGTTGGGCTGAGTTGAAGCTCAAGGCTAATGCCGAGCTATTAAACTTGAAGCCCTTCGTTGGGCTGAGCTCAATGCCGAGGCCGAGCTAATAAAATTGAAGCCCTTAGTTGGGCTGAGTTGAAGCTCAAGGCTAATGCCGAGCTATTAAACTTGAAGCCCTTCGTTGGGCTGAGCTCAAGGCCGAGGCCGAGCTAATAAAATTGAAGCCCTTAGTTGGGCTGAGTTGAAGCTCAAGGCTAATGCCGAGCTATTAAACTTGAAGCCCTTCGTTGGGCTGGGCTCAAGGCCGAGGCCGAGCTAATAAAATTGAAGCCCTTAGTTGGGCTGAGTTGAAGCTCAAGGCTGATGCCGAGCTTTTAAACTTGAAGCCCTTTGTGGCCTTTTTTTTTTAACCCGACTTTTTATGCCGTGGTCTTTTAATATGAGCCCCGCTTCTTTCGCGGAGGCTTTTTAATCCAAACCCTGCTTTCTATGCCGTGGTCTTTTAATTTGCGCCCCACTTTCTTTCGTGGAGGCTTTTTTAATCCGAACCCGACTTTTTATGCCGTGGTCTTTTAATTTAATAATGTATCATCTTCAATGCAATGATGCTTCTCGTCAATATCGATACCATGCACCATTTTTTATTTTAACTTTTACAAACGAAAGTTATTTGACAATAATATATATTCAATAGCAGAACAATGGAGCAAGCCAACATAAACTTTAATTGAATTTGATTACTTCACTTTGTAGAGACGGAGATTCTCATTGGAATTGGGGTTCTTGAGCTTCTTGCACGACGATCGCTCTTCATGCTTTTTTATTTTTAAGGTTCGCCATATCCTCAGCAACACAATCACGCTCAAGAAGGCGCGGGGCTTCTTTGTGTGCATTTTTTTTTATACTGTCGTTGCCGACTTCAATGATATCGTATTTTCATGGTGAGCCCCATTGTATAAAGATTTGGTTGTGGCAGCGCTTCTCTTGCTACCGCGGTGATTATCCGTGGCTTTACGCTTGTGCTCTGCGTGCTCACTATAGTTGGGTGGGAATCGAAGTTTATGGTTCCCCACAGACGGCGCCAATGTTACGATCTGATAAATCGTAAATGTCCAATCAGAGATTGGTAATTTAATATTGGATCTGTTTGCCCTCTCTCAGGTACCTATAGGAGAGGCTAAAGATAAGTGGATCACTGTGCACTATGATATAACGACATAGTCAAGGCGTGGGGTGTGTGCACAGTGACAAGCTAAGGGAGACGGTTTCAGAGTTGTGTACCTGGGGTCTTTAACCTATTATTTATAAGGGTTACCTCTTGGACTTGTGTAGATCTCTCAGTTGTAGTAGGAATCAACTTCCTTTCTGTTGAGATAAGGACTCTATCCTTAGCAGCCTTACTGTTTTATATTGTTAGGATAATTGGGTAATTATCCTTTAAGGGATCCTTGGGTAGGTGGTTAGGATATGGAAATATTCCATAACACTACTAATTAAATTTGACCATAATTTCTTGGCTTTTGACTGAATTTTTTTCACATGCATTATGTGTTCCTTAACCATAAAAAAATTATGTTTAAGTTTAAATTCCAACATTTCATACAGATGCCTTTTGTTTTGTCTATTTCTATTCTTTCTTGCTTGGGTAAGAAGTTATTCAACTGAGAATTATGTTGTCACGTTTCCCTCTAATTGCAAACTCATCTTTGTAGGCTTTTTAATCTGGCTGTGGATCCTTTGCAACCAGAGCAAGAATATTATATCCAGCCTGTGGAGCCAGGTAGATCCAGAAATGCCTCATCACTGTGCCCAGTTGATTTTTCTTTTGGGGGAGATCACTTATGGGACCGATTTAGTGTAAGTTCTGCTGATATTCTTATTAACTTAATTTTTGGATACTCTTGGTCCATTTTTTCCCTTCAAAATCCATGATGTTAATCTTTGTGGTTTGTCTTAGTCCTATCATTTGCTATACATTTTCATTTCCTTGTTTTTGTCCAAGAGATTTTTGCTTTGTTATGTTGATCATTTGGTTACCATGTTTTGAAAGTTATTCATTATAGAACATACTATGACATTGTTGGAATAAAGGTGTTGTTGATGTTGATATTGATATTTTGAGATTCGTCAGATATAAAACCATTCTAGAGCTTTCACCAAACAACTTAAGTTTTTGGAAGAGTTTATTATTGAGGCATCGACATGGTATGTAGCCTCTATGACACCATGTGGATCCTTGCCTCCCCTATTGTTGAATAAAAGTTGAATTTCAGCACAATGGATATGGTGGGCCTATGCAATATATATATAACCATTCATAAACTTTCATGGAAGAACTTTAACTTTTGGGAGAGTTGGTCAGTAACAAGATTGTTCATTACTGGTAATTGCCTTATAGTACAAGTAACTTACGTATGATTGATTGTCCTTAATTTATGTAACATTGTTCGGTTTTGGACTTTGGCGAACAAGTGTAGGTGTTTTCCTTTGATTTATGACAATATTTTCTTAATTTTTTTATGGTTAATGATCTAAATGTTTAAAACCTTTGTTATGAAAGGATTCATTGATGCTTTGGGGTTGCTGACTTTGTTATCAGTATGTATTAAAAACTACTCCCTATTTAATCTCGACTTGTTATTATTAAGTATTTTTGAACTATATTTCATCTCTTGTGACTTTACTTTTCAGTTCTAAACATTTTATATTTTGTGCTATTGAACAGGTTTTTATTTTGTTCAGTAATGGGGATATCTATGTAATTTGCCCAGTGGTTCCATTTGGAAGGTATTTTACTGCTCATATTTCACCGATTCGTCTTCTTCTTTTGCTGCTAAGATATCATCAATATTTCCTGGATTATTTGACAAAAAATTGCTTTACTACATCAATGTCTTGCCCATTTGTAATGCTCATTGGGTTCATGTTAGATGCACTTATTTTCTTTAAATTGCGCATATGCTACTCTTGATACTTCTACATTTGTGATGCTTTTTTCTCTGCTTATCTGCAGTCTCTTCAAATGTGAGTCTTTATTAGAAATATATAATGATGCTCATACATTTGGGCTAACATCAGCCAACTCGGTAGCAGCTAGGAATTCAAAGTTGGCAATCTCCTGGTTTGAAGCTACATTTCCCGAGTTACAAAACCAAGAAACTGAAGGAGACAACCTGTCCATGCTAAGAGCTCAACCTTATGCTTTATTTGATGCATCTCTTGTCTTGCAGGTATACATATATTCTAAGTTAGACTTTTGTCAGTTGTATTATCAATAGACGGAAAATTGCCTTTAACAGTATGTTCCATATGCATATACTTCTTTTTGCTTTAATTTTGTAGGGACCTCTGCGAAGAGTAGGTCAGGGCAGCAATGAAGATTCAGTTAGTCGTAGTGCAGAATGTGAAGGTCGTGCAACTAGTTTTCTCTACAATTTAGTCAGCAAAGATTCTATTTTGGTGACTGCCTGGAGTGGTGGGCAATTACAGATAGATGCTTTAGCTGATGAGACCCAACCTGTCTGGAGTATCGGTAGTCCACCTCGTCTTCGTGTTGATTCCCATGACCAAATTCTTGGCCTTGCTATGATTTGTGAGTCGATTGGCAGCAGCTGTCCGGAGAATCTTGATCATAATGCCTGGTCGGGTAATCCACCCCCTCTGCTGAGACTGGCTGTTGTTGATTTGGCTCTTCCAAAAAGAGCAGAAAGTAGTTATAATATTTCATTGTTCATTGATACCCTTATGCCAGAAAGAATATATTCCCTTCATGATGGAGGGATTGACTCAATAGTGTTGCATTTTCTTCCATTTACTAGTCAGACAAATGGAAAGGATGATACAATGAGAACACCTTCTGTGCATCCTGTTCTAAATACTTGCCAGAGTGGATACACCTCAGAGCCTTCACTTTGTGGTTTTGTGTCATTGTCAGATTCATTTGGATATTCGTGGATTGTAGCCGTTACTCTTTCTCAAGAGTGTGTTGTGCATGAGATGAAAACCTGGAACCTCTTGCTTCCAGTAAGTATTGAGATGGAGAAGAAACTCATTCAATCAGAGGGGGAATCAAAAGAGAGAGATATACCGAGAATAATTAGCAAAGAACTACTTAGTGGGCCCAACGAGGAACTTCTTCCTTGTGTCGCTCCAGGTTTTCGTTATGTTGCTGCTGATTCATTTCAAGGCCGATCAGCATTAAATCGGTATTTCGAGCTGTTTCATGAAACTTATGTTGAGTATGCCCATAAGGTAGGACTACCATCATGTCCCAGCCTTTTAATGTTGGTTGAGTTCTGTATCCTTATTTGGACCTTGCATATTTATCATATTTTCTAAAACTGGAGTAGTGGTAAAAATTGTTCCTTCGTGACTAAAAGGTCACAAAGATCGAATCCGGGAAACACATCTTTGCAATTACGTAAGGGTAAGGTTACGTATAAGGATTACCCTCATCCACCTTCATTAGTCGGGGTTTAATGGGGAATGGTTTTTTTATAGCATGAATATGCTGTTATTTGCTATTTCAATTGTATTCTCAAATAACATTTGACCTTAAATGAAATAGTAATCTTAGACCAATAGTCATCGATATCTCTACTGAAAGCTAATTATCAGCATCAGCAATCCCTTTATCCCAAACAAATCCCAAACAAGTTGGGATCAAAGGTCGATGAACCCCCCAAAAAAATAATAACAGATTGAAGGAAAAAAGAGAGAGAGAATATATTAGGTTAACATAATTGACCATAAATTCTTTCAGATGAAGGAAAAAGTTATTGATGATCACTTGTGCTATATCTTTGCATGAGATCTCTTTAGAATATATTAGAGCTTGTCTATTGTTAAAAAATTATGTGAATTAAGTTAGTTCATTAAAAGTAGATGGGATTATACAAGCATATTTGAATACAGGTATGCTTTTTGTGAATAACAGTCAGCTCTTTCTGTCCTACTAGGTTCACATGGAGCTCATGCATCATGCACCTCAGTTGAAGAGAATCATTAATGGCCAATATTCTCGTATAGGCGATGCACAGCAGAAACTTTTGAAAGTTGAGGAGAAACAGTCTATATTACAGAGAAGGATAGATTGTGCAATTCAAATGCATGATTCCTTGGAAGAGCGCTTGCAACAATTAAGGAACTTGCCTTGCGCTCACAAAAAACCACTGTCCAGAGCAGAGCGACAGTTTAAGTCTGAGCTTGGTAATAGATGTTTGATCCCTTATTTTTTAGTATTTAACCGTTAATGGCATTTTAAATATCTTTTTTTTTTTTTTTCACATATAATCGTTTGCGATAGTCATATGCTTCTTACATTATATCCTCCTGGACTTAAATATATTATGTTCAGTTTGTCTTTTCCCTATCGTCTATACCTCTGCATTATCTATTGTTATTCTCTCTACTGAAAACTTTTTAGAAGTACTTAAATCACGCCCTTATCTTTTCCAGACCACTTCAAGGAAGTTGAGTTGGATGCTTTGCATTCTTCTGTTGACGCACTAAGTGCAAGGATGAGAAGGCACGTGCAAGCTTCTAAATCTAGTCACCAACAACAGAAAATATCAGGCAAGAAAATTTGTGCTGGAGATGATCAGTTATCCATGCTCAAATCATCACTTGAAAAACTTTCGCTTGTAAATACTGAGAATTCAAAGAAACTTAAGGTTGTCGAGTCTACATTGAGAAACAAAGAAAGAAGCAGCAGAGAATCAAGCCTGCCTATACTTTAAAATTGTCCTATCGTATTTACTTTCTGTAGCATGACGGGTGTGTTTCATAGAAAGAGATTTTGGAATTACTGTTAACATGTTGAAGTCGCAAAATTTGTATGTTGTATCTAACTTCCTTTTCAATGTCAGAATCAGAGAAGAAATGCCGGGGTACCTTGGTATTTATTATGTATTGAAGTAGAACATGCGGGAAAAGCTTTTCAATTTCCTTCTCGGAGGCTATAATCTATAGCAAAAAGTACTTGGATTTTTTAGGGTATGTGCTGGTCCATACAGAGGTGAATAATCTCTTCCAACGCTATATATTGGCATAGTGTGAATTAATGTTAGAAGAGAGTCATCGAATCACAGGAAGAGTTGCCATCTTTGTGATTAAAATCATTATTACTAGTAGTAGGTGAAACTGCTATTGATCTACCTGTTCAACTTATGCCTGCCCCAACTGAAGCATTCTGAGAGAATAAAACAGACGGGCAATTCTAAGCTAGAAGTGATAGTATCTATATCAGTTAGGGAGAATAATGCAGAATGTTTTTCTCCTTTTTGGCTGATGAATGCAGAGTCGTTTTCAATCTGAGCAGCCATATAAGGTTTCATTATGTGGTTAAGCCATAGAAGTGTTATGGTAGCAAGTCAGCAACGAAGGACAAGAAGGCTTTAATAACCACCCTTAAATTAACTGAGGTCAAAATTCTGGCCGAATTTTCTGCGCAGCATTGCTTAGACAAAATTAATTAAGATCATATATATATACAAGCTGCCGAAGGAGTAGACATAATTTTATTAGTAATTATATATAATGAACATTAACTGGTTATAAACTGATCTACACTCCCAGCTTCTTTTTTGGCCTTCTCTATCTGTTTTGCTCTCAATTCTCATATTGCTCTATACATGTTGTGACTCTTCCCTACGCTTCACTATAATAGGATACCTCTTTTGCGTCCTTGTGGTTGGGAAAAACACCAACTTATCTTCCTCTGCAGGAACCCAACTGCCATTTAATTGAAAGCACAACATTAGTGATTGAAGAAACTAGTTTTACTTTTTCTGAGTGATTAAACACTTAACACTTGCAACTTAACTGTTTGTACCTGAAGGAAGTGACCATGCGGTGAAGGAAAACAGAAAGTACAACTCTGGCAAGCTCATAGCCAGGGCATAGGCGTGGCCCTCCACCAAATGGTGTATATACATTCCCAGGGCTTGATGCTTCTGAGTTACTCTGATCAATTTTGGTCACAAGCAAGCAAATGAAAAAATAGAAATCTAAGCATAACTTAACGTTAGATTAGTTATAAAGTGTACTGAGGTACCTGCCATCTCCATGGATTGAAGGTGCGGGCGTCTTTGAAATGTTCAGGATTTAGATGTACAGCACGAAATGATGCAAAGACCTTCCATCCCTTAGGAATCGTGTAGCCTATATTGCAAGTAAGGCATTGAAACTGTTATAAATTGAAATGCGCTTTCTCTCTTATGTATACGGGTCCCTTTTTTTTTATGTATAGGAATACATAGTTATAATAATAAAACTGTTTTTTCTGTTGTTATGTTCGGTAGTTTTCTGTTGACGTGGAAAGCAAAAAAAAAAACACAGTTTCTGATTATAACTATGTAGTCCCGAGAATACATAGATAATCGGTTGTTGCAAAAAAAATTTTTTGCCTACATTTCCCTATATATAATTGGCTATAGTCCATTTACTTAGTTTTTGGGGTGATTTACCTTTGAAATTAAGGTTACTTTTTTATCTCCTAAGTGGAGTCCATATATATATATATTTTTTCTGTCTTTTCTTCACTGACCCAACATGGGGTCCGCACACTATATATGTATAAGAGATAAAATTATCTCATGCAATATAAAAAACATCAATCTCTTTACCTTTTATGTTGATGTCTGTCATTGCTCTTCTAAATATCCCACCAATTATGTTTGCCACCCTTAAGGTTTCATTCACAACCTGTATCACACAAACAATTTAAAAAAAAAAAAGAGAGTACAAGATTAATCAACATCGATAAATTAATAGAACTTCTTGTTTTTTACACATTGAGGACTGAGTTACATACGCATTGAGTAAATGCCATTGACTTGTAATCTGTCCATTCCAGTGCTGCTTCTGGGTTACTCCTTCCTCTGATTTGGTCATGCTCTTCCTGCCAAACAACACAATCAGATATTTTAACATACAATTGAAGTTGGTCCTATATTTCCCATGCCATAACATAAGACTGAAAAACAAGTTGTGCACTAAACAAATTACTTTCTGCAAATGACGCAGTGTGACAAGGGTGTTTTCGTCTTTCAACCACACGGACAGAGACCATAAGGTCAAAAGAACAACACGAAGCGTGCGCTTTGGATGTAATAATTTTGCCCCTATGTTCCACCAATGTCTCTCCCATGACTTTTTCTTCTCTACTTTTCTATCATGTTTCACCTTGTTTAGTTACATCATTATATCAGAATTTCAATTAACTCTTTTTTCTATTTTTTCTCTCTTTTTTAAGATTCTCATCTAACAGTATTACCAGTGAATAAGCAAAGTATGCATTAAAAAAAATGATTTATTTTCCCTAATATATGAAATCTAGACTTAAAACAATGTTTTGATATAAAAAAAAAATTATATAATGAATAGAAAAGACAATAATTTAGTCCCCATTTTCTTAGACCAAAACAAAAAAAAAATCTCATGATGTAAAGAACTATTTCAACCAAAAATAAAATCTTAAGGTGTTACATGAGTCTTTTTTAATGGTTTTATATTATTCTCGCATGATACTTCATACTTTTCCATTCTTGGATTATATTTGTTAATGTATTTTTTCTTAGTAACTCATGAAATTTTACTTAAATGTTTTGAAAGTGGAATATCAGTTGCATATAAAAAACAATAAAAAAGAAGCAAATCCTGGGTTAGGGTGGAGACCCTGAGGTAAAGAGGATCAGATAACGAAAATGAGGTTCAAAGGAAGCAACACCACACAGTGTAACGTGGAGGTGGCCATGGACATCGACAGAGTGGTGGGGTTTATGGTAGCCACAACCATTCGGTCCACTATACCCCAATTAAATCATTTCATAATAAGTAAATAATAATTATATATGACAAGTCTTATTCTCAATCTTTATCATTAACCTAACCATATAATGGTTGTAATTTATTAAATTATATTAATTACTTTATTAATTTGTAATAAATTAAAATCATCATTGATCGAAGGGATATAATTTTAAAGAATGTAAAGTTGTGTCATCAAAGAGAGAAAGAGATAGATAAAGTAGGAGAGAGAGTTGACAAAAAAGTAAATGTGTGGGTCCCAAGTGAGAGTGAAAGGATATAAGTTGTGTTATTTAAAAGGATTAACACTTTTCCCTTGATTCACACGGGTTTTGAGAGTTTTTATTCGTATATCGAAGTCTAAATATATATATATATATATATATATATATATATATATATATATATATATAAAATAAGGATTCATTTTTTCTGCAGTTACTGCATATAAATTATCTGTAGTAAGTTCAATACGATGTCGTTTTTGGGCGGAAATCATGGTGTTTTTGTAATTTTAATTCATTTCAGGGTTATAATAGTCTTTATATTTATAATATTTAAATATTTCAATACCAAAACGACTCATTTTAGGAATAAATGCAGATAATTTAGAGACATTTTTCCCATAAAATAAAATGTTTTGTGCCAAGAGTTATGTACCTTGAGTTGTGCTAAGGCTAGAGGAGTCTCGGTGAGGAACTTGACGGCAAGAGTCATTATGGTAGAGGTGGTTTCATAGCCGGCGACGAGCAATGCCAACATAAAATCCACAATTTCTTCGTCGGAGAAGTGGTCGCCGGAGGCCAAAAGTGCCCCAAGCATGTCTTTCTTTTTCTCTTTGTTTTCACTTTCTTTTCTCCTCTGCCTTACTATCAACGTTAGTGCCTCAGCCACCTTCCTTCTTGCCTACAATTTTAAATTCAATATTCACTTACATGCATTTCACCCCATATTATTATTATTATAAGGGGAAGTATGCGTTTATAATTTTTTTTTACAAATTACACTAAGTATAATCGTTCATACACTCATACTTTTCATTGAAGTATAACCGGTCATACCTAGTGTAGTTATTCTTGATTGAAATATGACCGGTCATAGTTAGTGTAGTTTGCAAAAAAAAAGTTTACAAATATAATTTTCCTCTTATTATATAATCACTATGTTAATAAATTAAAAAAAAGAAGAGAAATTTATAAGGTGCATGCACACCTTAATGGCTCTTCGGTAAGTGGTGGAGAAGAGAGGAAAGGGGAGAGTGAAGAATCCTTCAATCACAAGAACGTACTCTTTCCTTAGAGACTCAGTCCATTCATCAGGATCAAAGCTCATCAACTGCTTCACTGTCAACTCAAATGTTATCTGCAAGTAATTAACACCAACCAGAACCAAAAATGTTGTCACAACAAAAATATCTATATCATCCTCATCATCATTACATAAACATCTTTATCAATTAAGGGAATAAACAAAGAGGGAGGATATTCTTACTACCAAAATTTTCTACTATCAACTTACTACCTATTTAATCACTATTGAATCAAAGAGAGAGAATGTTAACAAGTTTTTGAAAAAAGAGAAAATGTTGATCCAATGGTGATTAGATAGGTAGCAAGTTGGTAGTAGAAAATTTTGGTAGTAAGAATATATCTCCTCATAAACAAATAGTAGTAGTATTAGCGAAGGAAATGAAAAAAGCAACATGTCATATCATATATACAAAGATATTCATATATGTGCATGCTATAGCACTATATGATGATGACCTAATGTTTTATATACAGAATAATAATTATCCTTTGAAGCTGAAAAACCTTTTCAGTTAAGTTAACGTGATGTAAGGACTTGTTGTGAGCAAGGGAATTGGACACATTGTACTGAACCATGGAATCTGAGTCCCCATCCCCATTTCCATCAAGTACATCACAACCATGTAATCATATTCCCTAACTCATTAATTAATTAAATAAAACTTTCACTAATTAATCAATCCAAAATTGAATAAAATAAAAAACAAAAACAAAAAAAGATACTCAAACAGAGAGAGAAGCTTTTAAACTTTCACTTGGACAAAAGTTGCTAATTAACTTTGAGCTCAATTAATATAAAAAATAAACAAACAAACAAGATCCACATAATAAAATCATGAGGTGCAGAAAGCTGTTCCTGGTCCACCACCTCTCACACACACCCCATATGAAATGATGATGGTAACTCGAGCGATCCAAGGCCGAGTTGACTCAATATATATATATATATATATATATATATAGAGAGATAGGATCCTTTGATTCCAGTGTCAAATTTTAAATTTGACACCTCATTTGAGAGTGGTTAGATAAAAAAAAATCAATGGCTTTGATTTGTAAGCATGTGACACCGTTGATCTTTTTTGATCTGATGACAAATTTAAAATTTAACAGATGAGGTGTCTACCTCATATATATATATATATATATATATATATATATATATATATATATATATATATATATAAATTTGAAAGTTAATTAAATGGGATGAGGATCATACCTCTTTACATCAAATTTTAGCAGTTGATTTTTTGAAAATCTAACCGTTAAAATTTACTGGTTTGACACCGATATAAAAAAAATAGTGTCTTTGATTAAATTTTATTTCATGTATTTAATTTTAAGAAAAGTTAATTGAATGGAATGAAGGATATTAATTAAGGGTCGACCCTAACCTTCTTGGCCTCCTCCATGAGAAAAACCCGGTCGGTCCAGGAATCCAAGTTGAGCCGGATGAGGCGGTCTATGTCAACCAAGAGATGATCCTTGATGATGGATGAGTTGGCGAAGCTCATGGTGAGTGAATGCATTCTCTTATGAAGTGAACCCTTCATCAGCAACAGAGAGTGCTTACCAAGCAGGTTCGATATCGAACCGGGGTAGCTACAATCAAAGAGCTTCCCTTCGTTCAGCAGAATGAACCGGTTCGTCTCCGGTTCGGCCGAGAAAACTGTCGGCTCGCCAAAAACGTGTGTGGTGAAGATTGGACCGTACCGGTTCACTCTCTGGTCGATGAAAGGCTCAGGGTTGTCACTCTTGTAAGCGGATATGAGCTGCAGGGTCTCTCCGATGAACGGCAACCCGAGGCTCCCCGGCGGTAGCCGGAGCCGCCGGTAACGGGATTTTCGAAGGAGTAAGAGAAAGACGATGAAGATGAAGATGATGATGACACAGAAAAACAGTGTTGAAAAAGAAGCCATTTGAATGTGTAGAGGAAGATAAATCCACCAAAAACAAGTGTTTATGTGGCTGATTTGAAGGGGAGGGAGAAAGAAGGGGTGGTTTTACTCTTGAGAGAGAGAGAGAGAGATTTGAAGTTAGTGAACGAAAGGACATTAATGGAGGATGAAAGAGCACACGAGGGGGTGGGGGGTACCCTCTATTATGTGGTCAGAGTCTAGAAGATGTATGGGAAGAAATAAATGTGGTGATACTTTAGAATTTGACACTTTGTTTTTTTCTTTTTCTTTAAAATATTTTCTTTCTGTCTCTCAGGATAAGACTTTATGTGGGAAAGTATCTTTCTTTTTCTCCTTCTTACTTCTTTTTCCTTTTTAAACTTTTCAATGAAGAATGAAAATAATAATGGGAAGATTATAAGTACACATTTCTTATTTATAAATTACATTATCTCTTACTTGTAATACACTTTTGACTAGAGTGTTGTTAGTCAGATATAATATAATTTGTAAGTTTATAAAAAAAAATTTAATTTATCAATATAACCCCACTCAAATAATAAATGAACAAAAAGGATAAATGTTGAATATATGTTTTCCTTTTTTGTCTTCTTCCACTTTTTTGTGATATAAATGAGGATTAATGTTTCTTATATTTTAAAATATAAAATTATATGCTATACACATAAAAATATGTGGGATTTAGAAATATTTTTAGTACTACAGATATCCTGATCACTCGATACATCTTTTATTAAATATGGAAAAAAATAACATATTTATATTACCCTTACCTTTATGATCATTTCCTTCCATATTCGTATTTTTTTTTCTTTTTTATAAGGAATACCTACTCTTGTTGTATCAAAAATACACTCGTGGGATCTCTATTTTTTTTTCTCTCTTCTCTTCACATGAATTTATGTGACTCTCACACACTTTTGTATTTCGGAGATAAAATTATCTCTTACTACATGAGAAATATCAAACCCTATAAATTATTATGGGATGTCCTATCACTTTGTTTTCTTTTATAGTTTCTTTGTTTGCTTATATATTTTAAATTGACCAATGAATAAGATCATGAGATGGATTATTCTTTGATGGTTATACTCTGATTATAAAAACAGAACTGGCTTTGTTTGCAATCTATGATTCTTTCTCACACTAATTAACCGAATTGTATCACGATGCTACTTACTTCCAATCGTTACATTGCATGTATTTAACACTCAATCACTAATTTGTTCTTTTAATTAATTTATATAAATACAGTGAGTTTTTCGTAAGTTGACGTGAGCATTGAGGTTTGATGCTCCCTAGCTTGTTGATATGTGAAGCTAGTAAGTAGTAACGTATTCGCGTCTACTTTCTTTCTTTATTCTTTTATAAGATAAACACAAAGGATGACTTATTTTTCTGATTGTGACTTTGGATATCTTATGTTACTTCAACATGTTTAATAATTGATACGGTGAAAGGAAATTACTAAAGTTGATAATGTTTCGCCATGACCCAATTCGTTGTATAATTTGTATTTAATTAGAGAAGATGGGATATTATTTTCTACTTAATTAGAAGCAACTAGCTAATCATTTAGCCCACAACTTCATGTCATACAAGAATCAAAATTAATGAGCAATTTCTTGGAGAGTACTATTGTGGTTGTAACCCATGGATACCAACTAGCATGCATATATACAACTGAAAGAGTATGGAAGAAAGAAAATGATGCAGCCACATACTATCTTTCCGATTCGCTTTCACTTTTTTTTTGCCTTTAAGTTCTTTCAAGTGATATGCATGTGTATTATTTGGCCCACAGTATAGAAAACAAAAATGGCACGTTTCCGGTAGCCAAAATTTTATTGTATCCTAGGGTAGGCTTAGCTAATTGTTCCCCCCTTTTGGTGGGGTGGCCATGAATTGCATGTAGTGTATCATCTTGATTATTATCCAAAGATGTCTAAAATTCAACGACACCTTTTTTTAATCTCTTCAACCGGTTTATCTTTCGGATTAGTCTGGTTCGAATATTGTCGGATTTTAAATGGGGGCACACTCCCAAGATTATTTTTTTCATTTTCAGGACTCATACTCGAGACTATTAATTAAGGGACACAAGCTCCTTACCACTTGTGTCAATTATATTTGGTCAAAAGACCCATTTTAACATATATAGAAAACAGTGTTGGTTATTGAAACTTGATTTGGTTTGTTAATTAGCAACTTGTTGTATGAGTGTAAATTCAGAATAAATCACATGACATGTTTTTTTTAAATCAATCTCTTATTGTAGACAAAATGTTATTAGTTATATGGGTTAATTTTCTGACTCAATTCGAAAAGAAGATCACGGGAAAGTTTTCAAATAGGTAAGATTTTATTAAAAATCATGAATATTTATAAAGAGAATGTAAATACCCAATTAGAAATGGTTGTTATTGACCCCCCATTGATCGAAACAAAAAAAAAAGCTGGTTTCCCTCATAATATATAGTTTGAGTTTTTGCTAGAAAGTGACTTGAAAATCGCTTAAACCTTCCCTTTTCGTTGTCAGCCATACTTTATAGATTATGTTCATTAATTAATTAATTAATGGGTAAAGTGTGTGTCATTTTAAAGGAGGTAAAATTGTGAAATTTTAAGAGAGAGAAAGAGATAGATAAAATGGTTTTCTTTTATTTTATTAGGAGAGAGAGTTGATGATAACTTTTTTGTGAGAGTAAAAGGATATAAATTGTGTCATTTAAAATGATAAACATTTTTCCCTTAATTAATAGGATAAACTAGTATATAATGAAGGGCATAATGGTAGTCATACAAGGTGATGATAACATGTTACTTCAACCACATTGTCCCCATGTGGAAAAAAAGAAAATGCATGGACCCCCTAAACGGACATGAATCCCTCTACACACTAAACAAACCCGTGAAAATGATGATCCCTAGCTATAAGAAGCTTTTAAAATAAATAGATTAGATATATCATGTGCGATATGGGTATATGGTTTTCTTTTATTTTATTAATTTGAGTTATGCAATGAAAAAATTATTTCTTTCTCTATGATTTTTGTTGAATACAGAAATTTGATTTCAAAACAAATTAATGTACAAGTTTAACGTACGGTTGAAATAGTCCTTTGCATTCTCCCATTTTCAGGCTTTACAGAAAATGATGATATCACATATTGACATCAACACTTCTAAATATTTAGATTTAGTTGGCAATTTTCTATACAATTCGATAACACAATACGGAAAATTTATGTTTGGATTGATTCATTTTTAAATTTGTATCATATTCATATTGACAAAATCTGATAAGAAAAAATTTGTTTCATATTACAGATCAACTTGCAAACACCACACTAACCTGTATTAATTTTTTTTAGATTATTTGTATCATATTGTGTAACGTATAAGTGGAACACTTTGAGATATATATTATTAAATTATATCATGTCATATTCATGTTAAAATTTAACTCAATACGAAGGAATTTTTTAATATATTCTAGGACCACCGTGATCCTTCCATTCAAGAATTGACATTTGTATTAATTTTTTTTTACTTTCCTCAACTTTTTATCTTTTTCTCGCACCTCATGCCTACTTAATTTTTGAAGGGCCTGACCACACTAACTTCGCTCCAATACGAATATGACCTGCTGACATAAATTGTTTTCCTACCAAGAGAGAGGGAAAAATTGACTGTTATTTCTCTTTAAACTTTAATTTTATTATTATTATATAAAAAATAATATTTTATAATAATAATAATAAATAATTAAGGATAATAATTAGTCCCTTCTTCGGTGTTGTTGTGTTTGAAATATGTGTATATTCTAAAGAGAATGTTGGTTATTTTAATTTAATGGAAGAAGAACCTTATTGGAACAATCCGCTATATATGATGTTAATACCGAATAATAAAATCACTGATTACAATGTGTAGATGCAGGTACATTACTTAGTGCATTAGGTTTAGGAATATAGGTATGCTATTGCTAGTGGTTTAGAGACAGATTAAGAGCCACGATTTGCGGGATTTGGACAAAATCCCACTTTGTTTTGAGTTTGAAATTGTGGAATACGATGTTCTTTCAAATCGATGCTGCAGCCAAAAAGGAATCCATGTCTCTGTTGGGAGTGACTCACCTTGGGAGTGTTGCTATCTTTTACGGTGATTCTTTAATTAATATTTCTTTTTATCCAAATTAATTATATTAATTAGACATTTTAAAACCAAGGTTCAGTCTCGTTATTGTTTTTAAAAATTATTTTTTAGTTTTCAGAAAAATAAATAAAAAAACTCATTTACTAAGATCAGTTTTGTAAAAAATGTTTTAAAAATTATAATTATTTTTTTAAATCAAATTTAGAGAATATGTCTGAGTTGTTTTTATTTTCTGTTTTTATTTTTAACTCTTAAAAAGAAAAAAAATATATATAGAAAATAAATGTTTTAATAATTATTTTACAAAACAGTTTTAAGAAAAAAACCAGAACACAATCAAACAGACCCTAAAAAACTCATTTGGTACGATCTGTTTTGTAAAAATTGTTTTGAAAATTATAACTGTTTTTTGTTTTATTTTTAGAATCAAATTTAGAAAACATGTCTGAGTTGTTTTTGTTTTCTGTTTTATTTTTAACATTCAAAAAGAAAAAAAAAAATATAGAAAACAATTATTTTAATAACTATTTTACAAAACAATTTTAAGAAAAAAAAACCATAACACAATGAAACATTGTTTCGGAATTAGTATTATTCTTGTTACGAGGAAGTACAAAAATTTCGGAGTTTTAAGATTTAAAGGGAATTAAACAAAAAAAGACATGAATTGAAATGAAACTAAAAAATTTCGATTTGGAAATATGGGAGTACACAGGTTAGTACTATGTATATAAAAAAAATCCCCAGAATAGTGCCCGCGCTAAGCAGTGTACTATAAAGATGAGAAAATGGCGTCACAAAAAGATAGTAAATTGCAGCAACGAGACACGAGGTCTGATTCACACGTGTCCTCTGATCTAACACTTTCCGATGTCTGCACTGCTTTCCTTCCCACGAATGTTTATGTCAGTCCTCCCACGTATGCCTCACTGTTTTTCAATTTTTTTTTTTTAAATTTTATTTGATATTTGGATGGTTTTTGTAGTTGATCTTCACAATCTACAACTATATATTATGTTTCATGTACATGTACATGCCTGCATGCTTATGAAATGGTGGGGCTTCCACTTATCTTTAGGACTTGGATGCTATGAAGCACCGACACTTCAAAAACATTAACACACTTGACAAAACACTCCGACACTTCCCGACATCCAACACACGTTATAGAAATTCAAAAAAAGGTTTAAAAGTTACATTGTGTTGAGTTTTTAGTTCCAACTATTAGATTCGTTGGATTACAATTACTATTTTATTGAGTTTAATATAAATATTTGGGATATCTTTTGTTTTTTTGCAAAATTTATGAATATTATAAGTTTAGACTCATTTTCTTATTATATTATTGAATATTAAATATAATATATACCACATAAATTAAAAATATTATTTAATATCAAAACGTCTCCTAACGTGTCGAAATCTAACATTTTTTAGAATTAACGTGTCGGAGTGTCGTGTCATATCGTGTCACGTGTCCCGTGTCAGTATAGGTGCTACATAGCTTCGATGCATCAGATTCGGCTAGCGCCATGTGTTTCTGTCTTTAATTATTCATTGGTTTTTGACGTTTTCCTTTTATGTTCTGTCTTCCACTGTTGCACAGTGCATCCATTACTCAGCTTTTTCCTGTTCTTATTTTCACTGCATTGCATCCTCCAACCTCTGCTTGTCTGTGCATGTAATAAATATTGAGTTTGAACTTCTCTTATTTTTCGTTTCTTTCATATCCCCTTTACATACAGTTAATTTCCTTGCTCAACTTGTTTTATCTTTTTTATTTCTCTTGTTATTATTGGAAGCATGCAGTGTTGGCCTTTTCTTTCTAGCATATATTTAAAATTTCCTTTTTCAGATTTTTTGTTCTATATATATATATATATATATATATATATATATATATATATATATATATATAGGAAGGGATATTCTTACTACCAAAATCTTCTACAAACTCACTACCTATCTAATCACCATTGGATCAATATTTTCTTTTTTTTCAAATTTTTTTTAACATTCTCTCTCTTTGATTCAATGGTGATTAGATAGGTAGTAAAAGAAGATTTTGGTAGTAGGAAATCCTTCCTATATATATATATATATATATGAGGTAGGATCCCTTTTTATTGAGAGCCAACACACACAAAAAAATCAATGGTGTCAGATGCTTACAAATCAAAGTCGTTGATCCCTTTTGATCCAACGGCTATCAGATGATCAGATGTCAAATTTGAAATTTAACACCGATGTCAAAGGATCCTACCTTTCTTTCTTTCTTTCTCTCTCTATATATATATATATATATATATATATTCTCAAATCACTTAAGATAATCTTATCTCGGCCACCCAAAAATTACATTATTTTGGATGTTAAGAGAATTAATAAAGGATGTTTAGGTATTTTTATTTGCTTATTTATTATATAAATTTTGTCCAAGTTGCTGCTTTTGTCTTTGCCGATGATAATTCCGGCACCAAAGTTCCGCTTGAAGGGGAGCGTCGTCCATGTTGCTGATGGTCATTCTAGCACAGTTATTTTTGCCGATGATAATTTCGGCACCGAAGTTCCTCTTGAAGGGGAGTACTGTCCATGTTGCTGATGGTCATTCCCGCACTGTTGTCTTTGCCGATGATAATTTCGGCATCTTCCATACCGTTGTCCATATTGCTGATGGTCATTCCAACACAGTTGTCTTTGCCGATGATTATTCCGGCATCTTCCATGTTGATGTTCATTCCGACGCCATTTTTAGCACATTGTTGATTTTTGGTTTCTCATTCAGGAGATTTATTTTGATGTTATGTTACTTAGTCATTTCATTTCGTTGATGTAGCATTGTTCTTTTTGGTTCCTAATGAGAGTATTGTTTATGTATCAAGCTTGTAGCATATGATCTATATGCTACAGCTTGAGGGGGAGTGTTAAGAGTGTTAGTGTTAGAATGTGTAAAAATTGTGTGTCAAACAAATGTATTCTTCAATTGGTTTGCTATATAATAGAACCAATGTTGTGTAGTTTAACACAACAAAGATTACTATCAATTTCTCTTGTATCTTGATAATCAATTTACCAAAATACCCTTCATTAGTTTTTCTAACACATAAAACAAAGTAATTTTGGAATGATTGGAAATAAAATAATCTCAAATGACATGAGAAATGATAATATATATATATATATATATATATATATATAAGCTTATCGTTTCTTAAGTTGTTTGAGATAACTTTATTTCCGGCTACTAAATCATAATCATACAAAAATGGATCAATGATAATAAAGGAAGAGAGAAAAAAAAGAAATCATAACCATTCAAATATAAATCAATTAATATAAGAAAATAAATAAAATAAACGACGTAATTTTTGAGTGAACGGAAATAAATATATCTCAAGTTGATTGATGCTTAACTAACGCGTTTATAATAGTCGTAGAATTAGTGATAGAACTTAAACACAATCATTTAATTAATTTCTAACCATAATAAAAATATGAAATTGATTTCTTATATTACATTTTTCTTCTAAATTTAGAGACAGCTAACATTGACAGGATCAAACACATACTCTCACCCCACAATTCCTTAGTTCCAATTAAGCTACCATCATTTCTTAACACCCGTTACTTCTTATATTACTTTACCGAATACCTTTCAACCCACTAATGTCTCCGAAAACTAATCCACTGTAAAAGGTTGGGTATTAAAAGTATAGATATTGGGAGTTTACGTAAAGCAAACACATAAAGAGAAAGAGTGAATGAAAAACATCCCCTCTTGGCTACCTTCTCTATTACATTTTAGGCACCAAAAGCATTGGAGGAATTTTGATTGGACAAGGAAATTGATAAAGAGCTGCACTTATGTTCTTAAACACCAATAATTATTGGAGAATTTGTAAAATAGTGGTAATTGGATTACCTTGAACCTTGATTGACCTTAATTGCGGGCTAAGTTACTATAAATCTTTTAGGCTGTGGTTACTTATAATCATGTTAACTTAAACAAAATCTCCTCACTCAAAATTGCTGCTTCTGGTCCTTTTATGTCAAATCCTTTGATCCAACATCACAACCATTGAAAATTTCTTCTTCCACTCTAATCATTCTTTAATCGACTCCTTAAATTATTCTTAAGCCTGAACCAATCAAGTTTGTTATCATTTTTTACTAGAGAGTGAGATATTCTAACTACCAAATTTTTTTACTACTAACTTATTACCTATCACATCACCATTGGATCTAAGAGAAAGAATGTTAAAAAAATTTTAAATAGAGAGAAAATGTTAATCTAATGGTGATTAGATAAACAGTAAATTAATAGTAAAAAATTTTAGTAGTGAGAATATCGCTGCACTTTTTATTATTACATTTTTTTATGCCTTTCTTGACAATTGACATAAAGTGATTGAAACTTGTAAGTTGAAAAGGCTAAAGTCCAACATGGTTACAGTTACTTATACTAGTCATCTTCTGACTTGCAGAGTGCCTAAAATAAATGGGGAGACAAAAGCTACAAAATTGTACAGAGTGTGGTTCACAAGGCATCATCCATGGTCGGCATCCCTTTATTTCTTTTTTTCCCTAAATTATCATGTAATAGTTGTGGTATCCTATTATGCCATTCACATCTATGACTATGATATCTACTTAATGATAGTACTCGTTTCCATATGACTTTTTTCTAACCGTACTTACTTTTTTTCTCTCTCTTTCTTTGTCTTTTTCTTAGGTTTTTTGACTCATGTAAAATAAAATTTAAAATATTTCAACAGTTTAATTCTTAACAAATAATTTATCAACCTAATACAAAAAAAAATGGTACATATATTCAAGTTGTGCATCACTTCTATATAGAAGTGGCAACAACGAGTCAACATGTCGAGTTAGCTCGTAATTCGTCATAAATGAATTATGTTGAGTTGGTCTAAATGAGTTGCCAATCTGAGTCAATCCGACCCAAACGAAAACGAGCAAGCCCACGGGTCAAATGGGCCAGCTCGCAGATTGGATTTTTTTTTAATTAAAAATTAAAAATATAAAAAATTGCCCTACCCGTACCTATTCTAGTTCGAGAAGCAAATGCTTATTCTGCAACTCATATAATTGGAACACCCCGAGGTCTTCATAAAATCCGGCCAACCCGCGAGCTTATTTTCGGGCCAACCCGCGAGCCAATCCTAACCCGGCTCGGGTCGGGTTGGGTTGAATTTTCTGACTCGTTTTTTTTTTCAAGCCAACCCTAATCCGGCTCTTTTTTTTGGGTTGAACATGGGTTGGGCCAAGTCGAGCTGGGTTGGCTTGAGAAAATAAAAAAAACAATGTACATTTGTCATGTTTCGTGCTCTGGAAGACGTACACATTACTTCAATGCATGTTCAAATCACATATTTTTCCATCTGTGTTTTGCATGTACGACATTGTAGCAAACACACGATCTTTTACATAAATCACGCATAGAATTATGCGTGACTTAAACATAAGATACACATTTTTTGCATTAGACTGGTAAATTATTTATGAAAAATTTAAACCAATCAATAGTTACACTTCAACTTAGATGAGTAAAAGAAATCTTTTTACTTATTCTTTTCTTGTTTTTGAATAACAAATTTTTTACAACAAACATAGCACTAGCAATTACCAAGCATAGAAGCAAGAAAAGATAAACACCTCTCAAATTGGTTAAATGACAAAATAAAAAGCTTGCAATGTCATTGCCAACTAGATAGGGGATTTAATTATTTCGGATTATGATAGCATTTAAGATTAATTTCTTCAGTGTGAACTAAGCAACAAATGCAAAGAGTTTTAAACCCATGACACGTGCAAATCACAACGACAAAACCCCAACATGGCCAAGTGCTTAGAAAGATGAATACTAAAGAGAAGGATTAGCAACAGTTGGAACTGACACTATCAATAATTAATGTCGGAGACTATGGGATTTGACACAAGATTAAAGGTAAAAATCATGATTAGCAGTGTACAAACCCACCTGGAAACTCAGTGTAGTGAATGTGTAGGCATTGTGGGAGGATTTTTCCTATTCACTTTTGCTTTTTGCTTGATAGTGATGGTGATGTTGATGACCCATGTTTTTTACTTGGTTAATTATGTCCCTTGCAACCTCAATGCCATCAACATTCTTGACTTTCCAGTGACATTTTCCGACATCAACACGTGTGAATGATGGCTTTAATTTCTCTTTCTCAGTTCCCACATCAAAAACTTGATGAGAAGCAATTTAATTAAGAGATATTTGATCCCACTATTCTTGCTCTCTTTACAGCTTATTAGTTGATTGTACCCTTTTAACAATAGTGCTATAATGGGTTTGGAAAGTGATTTACTTTCAATAATTAACTTTTAAGGTCCTCTATTTATAGTAGTCCATGATCCATCCACTAGGTTGATGCATATATTATTAGTCAAATACTATTCTCATTTTACATGAAATAGTTATCTCATGTTCTCTTACTTCGAAAATCGCATTTTTTTTTTGTTTTTGTTTTTTAATGGTGGGTCCCACTTTAATTCCTCTATAGCATGCATGAGATAACTACTATCATGTAACATAAGAGTAATATTTTCGATATTACTAAGCTATAACAATGCACGGGACATGTCAGGGTTAAGGTACATGTGAGTATGTGAGAAAGGGAAGGGCTAATTAGAATGCCATGATAACTGCAATTTCCTGTTTAAGAGTGACCATTCCTTTTGCAAATGGTGCCATGTATAGTAAAAAGTTGAGCATGTTGTAAATCGAATTAAGTTTCTAGTTGCCCTTGGTAGTGGGCAGGCACTGCATAGATTCTCAACTTCATGGGCTTCATTTGACATTGAAGTTAACTTCTGACAGATGGGCTTCATGGACCCATTGTTAATGCAGAGAATCTTACCATTGAAATAGCCAGAGTTGGAAAATGGTGATCAAATGCATAGAAACTCGTACCTTTCTGAAAACTTTATTGAATTATGTGTCAGCTCATTGTCAAACTTTCCTATTGTGTTATATTATAAATCATCAACGCTTCAAAAATTCTAACGTATCATGTCCGACATTTTCCGACACTCACGGATACTCCGACACTCCAATACTTGCTACAAAAACTCAAAAAAGTTTAAAGGTTACGTTGCATTGCATTTTGAGTTCCAACTATTAGATTCGTTAGATTACGATTACGATTTTATTAAATTTAATATAAACATTTGGGATATATTATGTTTTTTTACGAAATTGATGGGTATTAAAAGTTTAACTTTATTTTATTGTTAAATTATTGAAACTAAATATAATATACACTACATAAATTAAAAATATTATATAATATCAAAACGTGTTTTAATGTGTCCAAATTTAACATTTTTTAGAATTAATTTGTCATAATGTCGTATGGTGTCCTACTCCGTGTGTGTCGGTGTTGGTGCAACATAGGTGTTACACCAACATGGGAGAAAAAGTGCAAATTTAAAATAACTTACAGAGAGGTAATAGACTAACAGGGAATGCATATACAAAATTAACATCAAGGCAACTTACATATTTAATGCAAGTATATAATAGCATCAAGAATTGAATCTCTATGTATTAAAACAAAGGCACTCAGTTAAACAACTTTGTCCATAGATTTTCAAGTGTAATCGTGTTCCCATACAACTTGTTACATCACTTTATAAACACTATTTGTAAGCCTGTACACATGACAACATCTGAATTCAACTAACTCACTTAAATTCTAACTAGACTAAAACTTTTTGTATGACCCAAATTTTATGAATCATTTTTATATGCAAAAAGTTATATAGCAGACATATTTTCCCTTCAATAACCCTTTCCTGTCTGCCTTTCATATGTGAAAAAGTTCATAAATGTCAGACCCATATAATCTTTTATGCAACACAGGTGATCAGAGGCATGCAAGTGTTTTTTATCTTTTAACTTGGTAGGATTTGCCAACAGGAAATTTTACCTGAAAATCAAACCCCATCATTTTTATGTGCAAAAAGTTATATAGCAGACATATTTTCCCTTCAGTAACCCTTACCTGTCTGCCTTTCATATGTGAAAAAGTTCATAAATGTCAGACAGATTAAAAAAACTGTATGAAAAAAGAATGACAATGTATGCAATTCGACAGGTGATCAGAGGCATGCAAGTGTCGCTTCTTTATCTTTAACTTGGTAGGATACATGGTGCCAGACAGGAAATTGTTAACCTGAAAACCACAGTAGTATCATCATCATGTGCTAACATTACCATACAAACCACAACACACAAGAAGCAAGAACCAAGTCAACAATGATGGTGATCTCTTCATATGTGCAACAAATAGTGGGGTAGTCACGTTGGAACCGGCAAGTGATTTGGCACTAGTTGGTTTTCAGAATCAGAAGTTTTTTTTATCTTTAGTAAAATGATTTGCTTCCTCCGTAGCTACTGGTTTTGGCACCGGCTTCCTTCATAATTGGCTGATTTTTTATACTAGTTTCCCAATTTTTCTGGCTCCCCTACTGCAACAAACTAATCTTTTCAAAAATTGGAAACTTTTTATCACTCACACTTGAATTCCCCACGCTTACTTGTTACAAAAAAAATTCCTAGTTAAATGAAATCCTACGAGGAATGGTTGACAATTAGTCTATTAGACAGTACAATATAAAACCACTTCATGACACATTCGATGCAGTTCACAATTGCAAAGAATTATGACTTCCCACTCTAACTTCCATCATCTTTTTTCTTTTTAATTCCAACTATCAGAATATCTTAATTAATACAAATAATCGTTATTTTTACCTTACTTATTTCATCTTTGTCTATTAGACTAATTGAAGAAGCAGAGTGCTAAGCCTCGTCATGAACCAACTATTTTAAAACTTGTTTAAGCTGTCAGTTGAATGCACGAGTTTTTTATATCTTAACACTTTTATCTCCCTCATTTTTTGTCATAAGCTACTGACTCAGGGTCTTAATTTGCTCTGCTTTATTTTCTGCCTTTGGTTCTTTCTCTTATCAAAACCAAATCCTTCCTGAGCATGAATTTAGGATTTCTGGAGCTTTTTTTTTTTAATTCCAACTATTTTATAATACAAATAATCATTATTTTTACCTTTTATTTCATCTTTGTCTATGTAGACCCATCACCAACCCAGTTTTGTCATAACCAACTATTTCAAAACATGTTTAAGCTGTCAGTTGAATGCACGTGATTTTTATATCTTAACACTTTTATCTCCCTCATTTTTGTCATAAGCTACTAACGGTTATAATTTATTGCAAATTAATAATTAATTAGGTTCTTTAAATATCAAAACCATAAATTACTCCTGATAGCATGAAATTAACGATTTTAAGCTTTTATTCAACTATATGTAGTCCCCATCACCAACTCAGTTTTGTCATAATTTATATCAAGAGTATTCATAAATTTGTTTCTTGCTCTAGGTTAAGTGCAGCATCAGAAACCTGCCATATTTTTCATCCAGTAACAATAAATAATTTCCCCCAATAATTCATCATTGGATCTTGCATGTGTTAATATTCAAGTGGTAATAATTAACTATGTTAAACTTAAACTTCATAAGATTACACCCCGCATTAATTATTAAATCAGTCCACCTTTTGTTTTCATTTTTATTTGTCGAATACAAGATAGGTTATTTTATTCAATTTTTTTGTCTACCACTCTATAATACAATTAGATCAGAATGTTATTTAAGATTTTGATTTAACGATAGTGCAGAATGATACATAAAGGTAGATAAAAAAATAGTAAGTAAAATTACCTATCCCGTCAAATATAAACCAAATAATAATTGCCGATCATAAAAAATAAAGATAAACAAAGAAAAATGTGAAAATGTAAAAAAAAAAATATTGTTTTTCCTTTAGCCTTAGGTCCACAGGATAAATGTGAAGCAGCAATCAAATCAACCACTCATATGCAGATAAGGCAGAGAGATAAGCCTCTTCTCATGCTCACACACTCACTACAAGCTCCTTCACATAACTCTCTACACTAAAAACATACATTAATAAATAAATATTATATATATTATATTCATTTCCCACTTTGTATACTCAGAGACACACCTAAGTGCTCTTCCAAACTCCGCCATGGCCACCGCCGCTGCCGCCGCCGCATCATACTTCTTCGGCACCCGTCTGGGAAACCCAACCTCAAACACCGGAAGATTCCACGCATTCTTCAACCTGGGTATCAAGAAGGCATCTTCACCATCGCAGAAGAAAAAGGAGGCGAAACAGAAAGTGAAACCCGATGGGAACCGGCTCGTGTGGTTCCCGAAAGCAGAGCCACCGGAGTGGCTCGACGGGACCATGATCGGTGACCGCGGGTTCGACCCATTTGGGTTCGCGAAACCCGCAGAGTACCTTCAGTTCGATTTGGACTCGCTGGACCAGAACCTTGCGAAGAACGAGTATGGCGACGTGATTGGAACAAGGTTTGAGACCGCTGAGGTTAAAGCGACGCCGTTTCAGCCCTACACGGAGGTGTTCGGGTTGCAGAGGTTCCGTGAGTGTGAGCTCATTCATGGAAGGTGGGCAATGTTGGGTGCTCTCGGTGCCTTGGCTGTTGAGGCTCTCACTGGTGTTGCATGGCAAGACGCTGGAAAGGTACCGTTTTTATGTTTGTTTCTTTCAGCTGATGATGCAATTTGAGTACCCTTTTTCTCTGTTTCTTTTGGGTGTCGCCTTTTTTGGGAAACCCGGCATTCTTTTCAGTTAGGCAATTAATCAAACACTAGGTGGTTGTGATCACTCTTCTGAATATATCTTGTGTTTTATTAATCTAGTGTTAAAGAAAATAAATGTCACAGCGACAAATTAGTAGGCTCCACCACTGACAAGAAAAGAAAGAGAAGACACAGTTACAGTTATAGGAGAGAAAAGAATGCGTAGATTCATATGACATAAGAATAGTTTTTCCTATAAATCTTTGCTACTACTACTATTGTATCTAGATTCAGTGTATCCCATTAATGGAAGCATTACACATCATAAGAGAGAAAAAAAATTTGGCAAAAAGAATAAAAAAATTTGAGTGACATGTATTGGTGGGATGCAGTGAATCTTTGGTACGCGGTAGTACCAAAGATTTATTCCACTCTTCCAACATATGAATAAATCTTTGCTAACATTGTTGTACCTAGATTCAATGTATCTCGTCAATGGAAACATTACACATCATACGACAATGAAAAAATTTGACAAAAAAAAGAGAATTTTTTTGACTCGCATGCAATATTTTTATTAATGGAATGCTGTGAATATTTGATGCAATACCAAAGATTTATTCCACTCTTCCAACGTATTTTTCTTGTTTTACACTTTTACTTGTTTAATTCATCTTTCATTAACAAAATAGTGATCAGATATCTGTGTGTGTGATAACTTGAATGCTGAAACTTGGTGACAACTGACAAGACAATAGAATTTGCATGGTGGTGATATTTTTTTATTTTTATTTTTTGTGATGGTGGTTGATGTATTGTATGTATGTATGTATAAGCTACTGACAATGTAACATGGTCCCATGTATGTGACCGTAATAGTAATATACCTTGTACAGCTTTTTGTTTTGCGTGTCTTATTGTAATCCACTGGCATGTAGTGTGATTATATGGTGATAAAGATGATGATGACTTATCTGGCCGCCAACGATGAAGACAAGATTTTACATTATTATTTGATTTGTTGCGTTTAATGCCTTTTTTTTATGGGTTCTATCCTTTCCCAAATGGACAAACTGCCACACAATTTAGTCCTAAACAAGTTGTAGAATACTTTTAGCAGGTAAACAAATTCTCTTGACTAAAATTAATTAGTTTGAAGAACCTTGCCTGTAGAATGGATTTTGTGTGTGAACCATCTTAACCATTCAAGGTTGAATTAATTAATATTTTAAATTTGGGTCATTTGCACTGAGCATGAGACACACAAAAAAGTAGCTCCTATAAATTTTAAAACTGTCTACTCCATATTTTTAGGCTAACAAATAGGAAAATATATGGGATGATTACTAAGAAGTGTTGTGACCGAACACAAACACAAACAATTGCTAGGTAAAAGAGAAAAAGGGTAGTAAAGGAGATACAGAATTTATCCTGATTCACTTATTTCCACCAACGCGGGCTATGTCCAGCAATATTTACTATATTGTCCTCACTCCACTCTAAGGGAAATATAAATAAGCTTAGAAACCCTAAGCAACAACAGCTATTTCTCTGCGTCCTGCCAACAAGAGTCGTCATATAGCCACCAAGAAGAACCACTAAAATTAACTATTGAAGCTTATTAATGATACAAAATATATCAAGCTTATTCAAATTGATTTGTTATTTTAACTGCAATTTTCAGGTAGAGCTGGTGGAAGGAGCATCCTACTTGGGACTTCCTCTTCCATTCTCATTGACCACATTGATCTGGATTGAGGTGCTATTGCTAGGCTACATTGAGTTTCAAAGAAATGCAGAGCTTGACCCAGAAAAAAGGTTGTACCCAGGTGGCAAGTTCTTTGATCCTCTGGGTTTGGCAAACGACCCTGAAGAGAAGGAAAGACTTCAACTAGCAGAGATCAAGCATGCACGCTTGGCTATGGTGGTCTTCCTCATCTTTGGAATTCAAGCTGCTGTAACAGGAAAAGGTCCTATCAGTTTTATTGCTACCTTCAACAAGTGACATAATAACTCTCTCTACAAATGAAACCTTAAAGCTCATTTTCCTCTATTAAGTCACTCACCTTGTACTGCAATTTTATTAATTTTTTTTCTGTACACCCACAAGATAAAAACTCCTATGTATAACATATGAATGTATATGTATGTACTCTGTTGTATGCTTCTGTATAATGTTATGGTATTGCTGCTTTGGTGCACCCACCGGCTGTTTTTCTATTGGGTTTTATAATTTTCATATTGAAGGAGATTTATATATATTATGACTACTTTTTTTATACTACTTTACCTACTCATTTCTAATATCGTTATATCATAATCTCAAGAGGAAAGAGAAAGAGTGAATCAAGGTTAGTTGAGATTCTAATCTATCAATGTTGGAGAGAATTGGGTAGAGTAGACATTAAAAAAAATGTAGGCGTTATATATATATATATATATATATATATCTCATGTTGTAGAGATAAAAAATATGTGGGATCCATATGTTAGAAAAAATTGTATGTAGGACCCATGTCAGCACGGAAATCGAAGGGTGTGTAGGAAAATTTGAATTTTTATGTTGAATGAGAATTATAAAACCTTTTTCTATTCTAGAGAAACAATTATTGGCCTTGCCAGAAATATAAATTTATTAGAAGAGTAAACAATGAAATAGAATCCTTTGATAACACCCGTGTCAAATTTGAAATTTGATACTTCATCTGAGAACCGTTAAATCTAAAAAGATCAATGGTGTCACATGCTTACAAATTAGAGTCGTTGATCTTTTTTGATCTCATGACTCTCAAATGAGGTGTCAAATTTGACACTGGTGTCAAAGAATTCTATCCCATAAACAATTTGTATCAAATTTTGAGTCAGACTATCATGTTTAACAACTAACATTATGCTATTCGAGAATGAGAGGGACTGAAAGATGTTTCCTGTCTTCTTCTTTTTTAATATTATTGACCATTATAGGTATTATATGGTTCTTTTAGTATATAAACGTCGTATTACTGACAATTTTCACTCATTTTTTTTTACTAAAATTAAAAGTTGTCTTTTTTTTTTATTTACTTGTCCCTTACAAAAAGCGAAACATTACCCAGTTATGAAAATGATTAAATAATAAAAATGTTTTCTACCCAAAAAAAATTAATAAAATTTGATATAAAATATGTATCTAGTTATTTAGTTCCTTCAAGTAAATAATTAATTAAGTCATTTTCTGACCTGTAAATAAATAATCGCTTTAATTTATAATTAATTATTTGTCAATGTCACATGTCACTTATATGTGTATATATATTTCCTCTAAATTTATTTGTTTATAATATAATGACATCACCAATTAACTAACCTTACTTTTTTATATATTCAAAATCAACTTAAATTTTAAATATAAATGATAGAGTTTTATTAAAGTAAGAAATTATTTGAAGTTAATTATCACCTTTTAAATTTTAAAATAATTTAAATATATCTTATATAAATAAATAAGAATACCATTATGTAATTTTTAAAATTTTGATTATAATATATTAATAGTTACGTATAAAATGTTATAAGTGAATCAACCATTTTATATTATCCAATGCAAGTGGTAAGCTAGTTACGCATAACTAGCATAAGTGATTGAAATTAGGGTTTACGCATAACTAGCATAAGTGATTGAAATTAAAATTACACAATTTCTTTTCCTACAACAAAATCTTAAAATTAAAATAAAAAATGAAAAAAACAAAAACAAAAAAACAAAAACGTTAATAATACTATATTAGTGTAATACATTCGTGTTATGTCCTTTTACGGAAAAAGCAATAAAAACGATAACTTCTCACTTGTGAGTACACATTTCTTGTAACTGCATTGTATCATTAGACACGACACGGGTAAATCTTCAACCTTTCTTCTTGTTCTTGTTGTTCTTCTTTATCTCAATTGTCGTTGATCTTCAGGTATTCTGCAAGGTCATGGGGAGGTTGTTTGTGGTCAATTTGGAAGGAAGGATCTATAGCTGCAAACACTGCCATACCCATCTTGCGCTTTGCGAAGACATCATGTCAAAGGTTTCATTTTGATCGCTTACCCTCTTTTCTTTCGTCAATAACTTTTCTGGGTCTGTGACATTTTTGCTAGATTTTCATCCCCTTGTTGTTTATTTTCATCTGTTATGAATTATTCGTTATGGGAGCGTGATGTGTAATCGCCGGGTCTTTTTCTGTTTTCTCGGTTTGGTAGAAACAATAACGGTGCTGTTGGCTATCACTTGAATTTGATATGATGCTTGACTTTACCAGAGTCGATTTGTTAAAAGGAGATGAGGACTTTGTGCTTCTTTTTCCCCAAATTGCTTAATGTGATCGTGTGTGTGTGTTTCTTTAGAAGCTTTGAAATGTTTACAAACGTTTTATTCAGCTAGTCATGTCCCAGGAGTCATGGAGATCTATTTTGGGTTGTTTTTGTTGGAAATCGACAATACACAAATCAAAAACGGAAAAGAAAAAGAGAGAGAGAATAGACACAGCGATTTACTCTGGTTCACCCAATTTAGGTTACGTCCAGCTTGTCTATACTATATTCACCACTCGTTACAAGTCACTCGGTTTACAAGGAAAATATAAATAGGATTAGAAAACCCTAACAGCAGCTATTCATGGGCCCAAACCCAAACTGCTAAGAAAATTACAATAAAACAGAGTCACACAACAGTTGCCTTTCTGCTGACCCCGACAACTAGGGTCATCATTAACATGTGAAGTATGAGCCATACCCAACAGTTTTTTCATGAGTATGTGTGTATTTTTGTTTGTCATTTCTAGTAGTAAATGGACCGAATTGCTTAAAGAGGTGAGGTTTTCCTTTCTTATCTACTTCTGATCTACAACACTATGCTGCTTGTTTTTCTGATATTAATTTTTCTTGAATTAAGGGAGAAATTAGATAAATTTCTGGATCTCTTTGTACAGAGAGAAGATAGATGTCCTGGTTCAACATATTATACTGAGAAAGCCATGCTATTCTGAATCTGATTTCTTCATAATTTTGTCAATATAAGATCTGCAAATAAAATGTAATAAAGCGGTAGAGTTTTAGGCCTCCTTTCCTTTTTGCAAGCAGAAGAGTGCTCCTATAAGTAACATTGTTGTTGTTCTCAATTAGAATTTGCAACATATTTATTATATGGATTGGAGAAAATTGATTGTATTGACTATTGAGTAGTATTTTAATTGATCATGTATCAGTTACATGGGTTGGCTTCAATTTGCATCCTCAAATGTTGGAACTTGTTGCCTCTAGCACACGTTGTTATATTTAGACACACTTTGGTTGCATAGATGCATCTTTGGATTCTGTTTTTACTTATGAATGACATCAAACTGCTGTAGAACTGTGCAAAGTCTATCCACAAATATAAAACTTAAAATATGAAAATGTGACATAAAAAACAAATTTCAAGAATTTCAAACTCAAACATAAATGATTTCAAAAATTAAATTCAAATCATCAATTGATAAGCGCATCTTGTCTAGGCTATCTAATGGATGATCGTATGGAGGATATTATTTTTCAAAGGAAATATATGTTAATTGATAGTGTTAGGCTTTTCCAAAATATAGATTTTTCATTTTTTTCTTGAATTTTTCTTTGGTGTTTTTATTGCTAGTCCCCAATTCCTAATTGAGCTTTTTATAAGAACAAACGACTTGACTATCAATTTTCTCGTGTTCTTTTATTCAGGCTTTCCAAAGCAGACACGGGAAAGCTTATCTCTTCAATAAGGTGTAAGTTATCCTAATTTTAGGCACCTTATCATTATGTGATAGTAAGAAACTAAAATAAACATTCCCTTGTTGTATCAAGACCATCAGTAATAAAGCTTGGTGATGTCATACTATGACATTTATAGTGTTAGAAAGGAGAAGGAAAAATTAAAAAACAATATTGATATATTGTTTGTCCAAGAACTTGTTTGAAGATGTACATTGCACATTGCTATCACTGTTCTTTTATGCATGTCCACTGGTAAATCCTCTTATGTTTGCATTTAGAACATGCCAATCAAATTGGAAATAGTATCACTGTATGTGAACCACAACAGCTCATCAAGAGTCAAGACCACTGCATAATTGCTATCGCTCTTATCCGCAGTGGAGGTGATTGTGAATCTTATAGCATATGTAACCAAAGTGATGACCAAAACAGCTGAGCTTGTAATTCATAGCCTCTTGCTCCTTGGACCTCTAAAGCTGTCACATTATATTTTACAGTTGGTTCTGTTTATGGGTATAGTTGAAAGCTTTAATAGTTCTCATGTCGCTGCAGATGGGAAAATGTGCAGCAACACTTATTTTCATCAGGATATGGACCCGTATCCTAGTGTTAATAGTTTGATGCAACTTTTGTCATCAGCAGCGACAGCAGAAACGAGGAGCCCATGGTTGAAAGTTGAAACCTTTTATTCTTTGACAGTGTGAATGTTTCTGTTGGCGAAAAAGAGGAGAGGCTGATGATGACTGGGTTGCATACTGTGGCTGACATTTTCTGTGTGGGTTGTGGATCGATTGTGGGATGGAAATATGTAAGATTTATGAGGCAGTGCTTCAAACATCATAGTTTTACCTGTTTTTATGTAGCTTTTGGTTACTCAAATGAGTGCTTTTCAGGAGACTGCCCATGAAAAACCCCAGAAGTACAAGGAAGGAAAATCAGTGCTTGAACGGTCAGTAGAAATGCTGTGAGAAAACATTGCTAATATAATCAAAGTGAAGTTAAAGTATGTAGTGGTTTAGATGAGTTTTATTATTGAGCAGGTTCAAGGTGTCAGGTCCTGATGAAAGCAATTATTGGATCAGCCATGAAGCACATGTTGGTGGAAGTGATGCTGATGATGCTTAGTCATCCTATCATTCCCAATTGTACATTCCTTATCCCTGCATTGCTCAATGAATGTTGGTTTATACAAAGAAATTCTGCAAAATCAGCACATTGCCAAAGCCTGTCAATAACGCAACTTGAGTACATCTAATTGTTGGTTCTAATGTTAAAAAAAATTAAAGCTAATATTCAAACTTCTAATTGGTCCTGTTTTTCAATTTGTAGCACAATAGTTGGATGAAGAAAGCCTTTCAAGTACCTTCTCTCTCTCTCTCTCTCTAGAGTAAATGGAATGTAATAAAAGATTGCTGAAAATTATGTACTATAGCCGAAACTTTTGTTGATTCAGTTTACGTTAATTTCTTCTTGAAAAGGTTTTTTTTTATCAGTACTGATGCCAACTAATGTATTGCTTAAATATGAAACACTGACACAACCGGATTGAGATGCAAAGATTGGAATTCTTGTCATGATGCAGGAGTGCATAATAATAATATTTTTTTCCTTATTCTATGTGGACTAGCTATTATTGGTAATAATAATATTTTCCTCCTAATTATTTTGGCATAAGGATTAAAGATAGATAAAGATAAGAATGGTAATTGGCTTTAGCATATATGTGAAACAGATATAGGATAGTTGCAATAAACTCCATCGTTCAATTAAAATTGTCAACTAAAGCGCATCATAATTGTAAATAAAACACCAAACCACATACTTTGCCTCTATTTGTGGTTCTCCAATAGAGGTACTTAAACTTCCTTTAGAAGAAAGAATGTATATATGACCGACTTAACTTACAATGGAAAATTGAAGAGGGAAATGCTTTATTATACTGCAATTGGAAGTCAGATGGAATAAGAAACTCATTTAACGGATGCAATACAATAAAATTGGTTTGTAGCGTGCAACATACATAGGCATTTGGTATGAAGGTGATGTCACTGTTAGGTGATGTTTGGTATGAAGGTTGTTTTAGAAGTCATGGGAAAGTGGGGTGAGGCAAAAAAAATTCCAACTGTTTGGTATGAGAAAATTAAAAATATTTTTGGGAAACATTTTTTTTCCATCATTTTAGTTTTAACTGCAGAATCTCAAACGAAAATATCATTTGATACATGGTATTTTTATTTTTCCAAGAAATTAGTATAATTAACCCAATATTCTCGAAAAAAAATTGGACTAAAATAAAATTTCCACTATATTTCCAATAAAATTTTTTTTTACCTCCTACAAAACCGTAAAGTGAAATATCAATCTCAGCATGAAATATTAATCTCAGCATTAGGTTAGGTCGACCCACCTAAGTGTTATTTCTGCCTAGTCCACCAGACTAAGTAAACAAGTGTTGGGCTACAGAGTCAACTTGTTTAAGCTCCCAATATAAAAACTTTTAATTTGACAATTAACTTTAGCTTATGTAGCACGTTCACTGTTTAGGTTCTGGATCAAATTAAAAAGATTTTAATTCCAAGGATAAATTCGTTTATAGTGTTTGCAGTTTTTAAGAATTCGCAAGTTCAGATTTTCATAGGGTAATGCAATTAGTCTTAATTTCTGTGTTAAAATAGATAAATATTATTAGCATTTTTTTTTACTACCAATCCATTATCACTCTAATTATCATTGAATCAAATATTTTAGCAAAAAATAAGCTGAAAAAAGAGAGAAAAAGTCGGCTGAAATAATAATATGAATATCTTACCTTATTTTAGAAATAGTGGGATTTATGGAAACATTTGAAATAGAAGTTTAGTCTTTAATAAAACACTATTAACAGATTATGTTGGGATTGGTATTTCTTATATTATGAGATAATTTCATCTCTTACACATATAAAAAATAATTTTATCTCACACACATTTTAAAATTACTACCTATCTAATCACCATTAGATTAACATTTTCTCTCTCTCTCCTGGTGATATGATAACACATGGACACCATATTCTTTCATGTGTATGTATAAAATTATGTGAAATATTTTCTTTCTCTTTCTCTCCCTTCTCTTCACATGACCACACATGGACCCCATATACCTTTATATATGTGTAAAAAATAAAATTATTTCCTAAGGTTTTGGAATATTGAAAACTTGTTCATAAGCTAAAAGATACATTACTTTCTTTACATTAAGAATTCATCCATTCAAGAGTTATTTTTTCTTTTAACAAATAATTTCTACTAACTATTGTATTAAATATACAAAAATAAGAATTAAAAATCACAAATGAAGTCATTAAAAATGTACAAAAGTTCTTTTAAAAAAAAAACAACATAAAAGCTAGAAATACACCATTATCAAATAAGACATGTGAAACAAAACAATCCGTTAACCAAAAACTGAAAAGGGTTCACACAATTGTTGTTGCCAATATGATTCCTAAGAAAATTAGGGACCAAATTCAGCTCCAACTACATAATATATGGATCTCATTTGCAGAGAAAAGTTTTTTTCCCCTGGGTAAATAAGCAGCAGCATCTAATTAAACTCAAGTGATAAAAATTAAATTATTCGACAGAATAGACCATTCTCTCAGATAACATAGGACCCACAACCTTCCTGTATTTCTGCAACTGGGACTCCAAGTAACTCCGCTGCTCAGGACCAATGACACTTCGCATATCCTTCACAAGTGAAAGTTGCAGTATATTATTCAAAGTAAAAAATTAGATAAAGAGGAAGTTAGGCCAGAAAGGGACAATCCATGCAATAGTTGCTATTATTGAACATAAAGGCCTACCTAAATAAAAAGCAACATCACTAGTATCCCCTTGGAATTTTTTTTACCATATCCTATGCAATTTCTTAAAAACAAGAAACAAACCGAAAACAAGGTGGCATTTGTACAATTATTATTAGTAGGGTTTAATATTTCTCATGTTATAAGAGATAAATTTTATCTCCTACACACACATATAAGTGTGTGGGACCAATGTGGGCCCATATGAGAAGAAGAAGAAAAAAAAAGAGAAAATATGGGCCCTACAAGTATGTAGGAGATGAATTTATCTCCTACAAAATGAAAAACATTAAACTAGGGGTGTAAATAGACTAGGTTAGACTTTGACTTAAATAGATCAAGCTTGTGTAAAACTTTAAGTCTGGTCTGGCCTAGCCTATTAGCCTTTATAGGCCCAAATTACAAATCTGACCTGACCTATACTTGAAAAAATAATAGTTTTGGCCTAGGCCTGTTAGTCTATTTTAGCCTATTAAACATTCCATAATAAAAAAAAAATTACTAAATAATATTACTTTATTATTCAAAATTATTAAAGTAATGATTTTACTTTTTTTTTTTTTAAATAATATGATATAGGCCGTCATGTAGGCTTATAGGCTTGACATGTACACAAAAAACCTATGGCCTACTTTCTAAATAGATTTTTTTAAAAGCATCGGCATGTTCTATTTGCCTGTTTGTAATAGGCCAAGTCTGGCTTAATATAAGCTAGGCTGTAGACCCCTGTAAGCCGGCCTAGCCCATTTATACCCCTACGTTAAACCCTTATTTATAGTATGTTAACATATCAACATAAATGAAAACTACAAACAAATCAAAGCCACCCTTAATTTTTCCCAGCATTATTGGATTTGAACCCTATTCCCCCTCTCCCAATCCTGTTCCCTCCAAATAAAATACTGCTAAGAAAAAAAAATTACATTTCTCCTAGTTGATATATAGTATGTTATTGGGGAGACAGGATTAGGAACAAGGAGAGGAAATAGAAGATTTGAGTCTAACGTTATTGGATTAAAGGTGGTCTTATTTAACTACCCAAAAAAAAAAGGTGGTCTTATTTCGTGAAGACAACATATTGAGATTCATCAGTTCGAAGCATATTTTGACAAAATAGTAATAACTGCATCTTCTTCAATTTTTCATAGCTAACATATGTAAGGATGATTGGGAACTAAAATCGAGGAAGTAATAAGAGTATTTATTCACCAAGAACTTGAGTAATTCATACCTGGTATCTCACACGAGGTCCCTTCAACCCTAGCAAAACTTTGCTGACATTTCTGATTTCTGGTTCACAATATGAAGTGGTTTCTAGGCCAGGTTCATCATCAGAGTTTTCCAAGTCAGACTCAGCCGTTTCTTCATCTTCATCCATTGGAACATCATTTGCATCTTCTTGGCCAATGTCATCAAGCTGACTTCCCATTACATCATCAGAAACTTGAGGTAGGGATAACTCTCCATTTTGTAAAATGGAAGAATCTGACAAGACAACATATGGCCTATTGTCAAGCAAAGGCCTTGCAATGTCAAATGGAACCCACCTGGAGATCATACATAGCCGTCGCTTGTCAGCCTTCAACATCAACAAAACTTTTATCCTAAACTAGTTGGGGTCTGTGGTAGATGAACCCAAATGAAAAGTACAAAAAGGTTGAGGAAAAAGATAAAAATAAATTTATATATATATATGAGTAGGATCCTTTGACACCTCATCTGAAAATCATTAGATTAAAAAAGATTAATGGCTCTGATTTGTAAGCATGTGACACCATTGATCTTTTTTTATCTAATGGATATATATATAACAAGGGAAAAAGGTGTGTCATTTTAAATGACACAACTTACATCCTTTCACTCTCAAAAAGAGATGGGACCCACACATTTATATATATATATATATATATATATATATATATATATAAAACAATATCCATAAAAAAATAACAATAAACAATTAAAAGGAGAAATAAATTAAAATAAAATGAAAATAAAGATATATAAGAGGACAAAAGAAGTAGAAATAAAAATAAAAATAAGGCTCATCAGCCTTATTTACATAAATATAGGGGGAAGGCAAAAAGTGATCAAAATTCAGAAAAAAATCCAGACGATGACCTATGTAACATGCTTAAATGTTGGAAGATATGATGGTGCAATAATCATTTTACATCATCTATTCCATAGGCATACAGATTGCACCGAGAATTGTATCAGAGAGGTGAAGACAAATATTAGAAAGCACGGCACAAGAGTTTGAGACAAAGTAAATGCTCTAAAAAGTCATGAATAAACTGCAAGCTTGATAAAATGGTTTCAAATGGAATAACTTACTGATAACGAAGGGGACACAAAAGCTCTGACGGACGGTATGCAGCTTTGTATCTCATCTTGCAGCAAGAGTGAATATAGTAACCAAGATAATAGTACTGAAGACTAGGACAATAAACCTGGTTTTCTTTCACCCAATTTATTTCTTGAAGCGCCGAGTACTTGCCCAGCGATAGAAAGGCAAAGTCTGGATCCCAGAACAAATATTTACTTGACAAACATCTGGGAAGGATATCTATAACACCAACTGCCACTAACTGGCCATCTACTAAATATTGTTGATGGAAAGAGCCAAAACCACATGGAGGAACTGTGCTATCACCAGTAGGAGAAACTGGTAACAATGGAGTATCAACCAGAAAATTGCGATATGAGCTCTCTGTGATCTTGTGCGGCTTATCATTGTGTACTTTGAGCTGATATCTTCTATACAAAGCAAATTCTTCTGGATCAAAACTGGATCTGTTCAAACGGATTTCAAGCTTTCTCCTTTTTACTTGACAATGTTGAGAACTAATCAAACAACTTCCTCCAATATCACGCTTCATTCCAGACGCTTTATGAACTGTAGCATTTTGAACATTTCCACTCGGCGAAACTGGCGCACTAGAAGCATAAAAATTGATATGTCCGTTGCAAGCCCTGATAGACAGCTCAGAATTTTTAACCGTCGGATCTAAAGATGCTACCAGCTTTTCGGCAATAATTTTAGGAGATGATCCGTTCTCCTTTTCACAATCTCTAGATGATTTGGAATCATTGCCATCCTTGTCACTTGATTGTGCTCGTTTTATAGATGCTGCAATTTGAAAGGATATATTGCTACTATATAGGAGATCTTCTGATCCATTGACTAGCAACTTTTTTTTTCCCTGCGAAACCTTTCTGACTGAAGCTTTTGGTAATTGAATACCAGAGGGAAATTCCCCCTTCTCAATGAACATGTGTACTACATTATCAATTTGATCTGATAAATAGTGCATAGATTTTTCAACATCATCCTCCTCTTTGTTACCAGCAGATAGGGATTCTTCTGACATGGGTCTTGAGTAGTTATGATTGACAAAGCTTTCTGATTTCTTGGAAGTATTTGGGTCCTCCAAGACATGAACTCTTTTAACATCCAAGGTTCCATCTAAAAACCTAGGCAGATAGAATTGTTAGTGAGAAAGGTAGAACAAAGAAAATGTAAAATGTAAATGCTTATGGGCTACAAATATCAAATGAAGCATATTTCTCGTACTAGAAAAATACAGATATCCAATGTACTCATCCTCCTAGAAAACTCCCGCATGAATAAAGGAAAGGAAAGAATAAGCAGCGTCTTAAGGTAATACATTGTAGCGATTCAAATTTTCACCCACCTCCAACCCCACCCCGAAAGAAAAATTTTCCTTTTGTAAAATTTTAGGTTGGAGTTCAAGTTAATTGTCCAATAAACACCCATGTTATGTCTATAAAGATGCTTAAAAAGTATTTGAACTTGAAAAAATAAAAGTAAAGTATGTGCCTCAAGAAATATCATAATATGAAACAAGCATACCTTTGCATTCGTTTAGATACACGAAGTTGCTCCTTAGAAGGAACAAAGTCACTTGCTTTCAAGCGAATTGTGTAGGAAGGGCAACATGTCCTTTCCATCTCTGGTTTATAAAGAAAACATCCAGATCTTCTCCAGCCCCGATCAAGAAGAACTAGCAAAAGAGAATAAAATGAAATTGAATTAATCTGAACAAAGCCATATCAGTAAATAAAGTTAAGTGTCATATCGGAGTTTTTTTATCATCAGCTAAATGACAAAAGATATATATCTCTCCAAAAAGCAGAAATAAATTTGGAACATTATGTAATGTGAATACACTTGCATCAATGTTGATTTGCAATAATAAACATATAAAGTTCCAAATCCAAACCATGTAACAGTTACACCACTTCACATTGCAAAAATCAGGCTTGTTAATCTATGCCTTAACATTTTCTTACTCATAATCATAAGTTATATAATGCAAACAATCAGCAATATAGAACTGAGAAGAGTGTCAAGCACAAAAAAAGAACAAACTACACCAACCTTGATAGTCATCCACTGTAAGTCTATGTGCCCACATGCCTTTGACAAGAGAAAAAGAAAGAAAGAACTAATTAGGAAAATTGATTCATTACATTAATGTAAGTCTGAAGAAGGCAAGATAACAATCAAAAAATAGAGAAAAAAATGACACTAAATCTCATCTATCATCAATATTGTAATGACATGATTTTCCAATATGGAAATTAAGCACCCACGAAGGCATTAACAACTTGCTGCTCCCACCAAGCTTAGCAGAAGTGTCTGTATACGAATCACATAACAATTACGCCATTCAGCACAACCAGAACACAAGTGTGCATGCACAATTAGAAAATGTATGACAATAATACAGATCTTCTAGACAAAACAATCAATTTAACTGTTAGGGTCCATGGAGTAGTCCAGTCCTGTAAGTAAACTAAAAAATTAAATCGAAGTACACAAAAACAGGAAAACAAATGCTTCAGGAATTTAAGATTTTGCAGGCTTAATCCATCTTATTAGAATTGAAAGAAAATAAAGGCTACAAAGACAGTTTTCTTCACCCCACCAACAAAAAACCTTCAAATAATAAGAAACACTAGTCCAACCGAATTTGACAACTATACAGTGCGATTCAGAATCAAAGTGAGAATTTCATGTCCAACATTTTCAAAGCTTAAAAAATTCACCCACACTTTTCAAACGCCGAATTTGCGTTTTAATTAAAAATTTAAACTTTTTAGTTTTCTATAGAAGAAGAGCTAAACAACCCCGTGCCCATGTAGCCAGATTAGATTTTTTTAATCAACGTAACCAACTACTCGAATTGGGGATTGAACTGCTAGAAAAAGCAACAAATTGACCAGGAAAACAACTTGAGAGAGAAACCCACCAAATATCCAACAATGAACCGAAAACCCAATTAAGAAAAAGACGATAATTCATGAAGCGATTGAAGTTGGTAAACGAATTTTAGGGAAATGAAAACGAAAGAGAAAGAGAGAGAATAGGAGGGGGGGAAAAAGACCGTGAGAGATGCTATTGCGACCGTTGGATCTACAATAGCCGCAAGAGCTTCGACGCCTTCCGAAATCAACAACAACGCTTTCCTTTGGGGTGCTGCTACTGCTAGCCTCGTTCCTGATCTTCCCCGCCATTTCTTCTTCTTCTTCTTCGTTGTTCAGAGGAAATGGAGATTTTGGGGCAAAACGACGACGTATATATGGATATCTAATATATCGATGTGCCTATACTTTTCTTCGCTTGTAGATCAGAGGCTACTTCAATCTTCAGTTTCAGACACTATTCTCTAAGATTTCCAAAAAAAAATTATTTAAATATTTGCACAATATGGCAAAGAACATGTCAACGTGAAACGCAACAACTCATATCAATATCGAAAAAACAAAAGTACAAACTATTGTAAGGAAGACTCAGATATTCTATCTACCAAAAAAATTTCACTATTAATTTATTATCTATCATATCACTATTGAAATGTTAAAAAAAATTTGAATAGAGAGAAAGTGTTAATCTAACATTGATTAGATAAGTAGTAAGTTAGTAGTAAAAATTTTTGATAGTGAGAATATCTCTCCTATTTAAATAATAGGTTATATTTCTTTTGAAGGTTATACTTATAATTTTTTTATAACCTTTTATAATCATATCTTAATATTATTGATTTTAGCCACTTATGATTTTTGCAAATTAAATTCATTAATTATTTAATAATTCATAATAAATAATAATCGTTGATTAAAATAAATTAACGGTATTAAGAATAGTAGTAAGAGTTTGTAAGAAAAATGTAAGTATAACCTCTTGTATGGGAGAAATAAATTTCTAACACATATAAAAACAAGTCATATTTTTATTTTTCCTCTCTTCTCTTGAATTTTATTGATAATTTATTTTATTATATGAGATAACTTTTTTTCTATAATATAAAAAAATTATTTTCCTTAAAGTATATAATATAATAAATATTATTTTGATACTATATTATAATATTATTATTCTAAAAAAAATTATTTTAAATTAAACAAAGTAAAAGGTATAGAAATAAGAGGAAGGATATTCTTACTACCAAAATCTTCTACTACTAACTCATTATCTATTTAATCACCATTGGATCAACATTTTCTCCTTTTTTAATTTTTTTTTAGCATTCTCTCTCTTTGATTCAATGGTGATTAGATATGTAATAAATTAGTAGTCGAAAAATTTGATAGTAAGAATATCTTTCCTCTAGAAATAAATCTTCCAACATGAATGAACAAGTAATTTAAATTTGAAAGAAATGGAATACTACAATTGAAACTTTAAAAAGGAAAAGATGAACCGGTGGGTGAGATTATCTGTTTGATTCTCTCCAGTCCTATTTTTTGGAAGGATTTACACTCTTAATTCGATGACTCATCCCTAATTGGACTAGTTAGGAAGCGATGAAATAGTTAGATTATCTCCGAAAAAATAATTAGTAGATAACTTTTGAAGTATATAATTTCATTGTTTTTTATATTTAAAATAATTCATAATTAAAATTATTTTTTTAATTTTTTAATGATATTTTTTTATCTAAAACAATGAAAATCACACATTCTAAATACCTAATTGAATTAGGGAAAAATATTCCGTTTTTACTGCAAAAATAAAAATAAAAATCTGTCATACTCAAATAAAAATGAGCAGGTCCCATTATAAAAAGAAGATAGAGAAAAATTAGTGGCACCCACTCACTTTTGTATGAGTGTGAGATAGAATTTTTATTTATAGCAAAAATAGAAACATTAAACCTATTGAATTAACTTGTTAAAGTTATAAATTTTATTAAAAATATTAGGAGAACAAAAAAAAATATGACTACTTAAAATTAAACACTTTTTAAACATGCACAATAATTTAAGAACAAGCCCATATCCAATTAGCTTTCGAATAGAAAACAAACAAAGTTCAGAATGTAAGACATGAACGGAATCCTACTTGTATTTCTTTAAGAAATATTTTTAATGAATTAATCATCATGGTTCTTATCCTGAAAATATGGTTTGGTAAAAATAATAGGGGAAAATGTTTCTGCAGTTAATACAGATAAGTTATCTGTATTTATTCCCAAAACGACGTTGTTTTGGTATTGAAATCTTAAAAAATTATAAATATAAAGACAATTATAACCCTGAAATAAATTAAAATTACAAAAACATCATGATTTCTACCCAAAATGACGTCGTGTTGGCTTACTGCAGATAATTTATCTGCAATAACAACAGAAAAATGAACCCATAGGAAAATACATACCTTATGTAACATGATAGAGAACAAATTTCCTACTAACTCATCAATAAGGGCCTATTTGGTGTGATGTATAAAGTCTGATCGTATAAGCTTGTACTATATGTTATGACATTTTCAGTTGTTTAGTGTGACCATCGTATAGTATAAGTTTATGCAGCATGACCCCTTTATATATCAAAATGATATATAACTTAATCCAGCCTAGGAGTGGTGGATTAGGCATGATAAGAGATTGATGTATTAATATTGCTTACAAGTACAATTCCCAAAAACTAATATATCATTTCAATATTTATATATTAATTTTTTTTTAATATATTGATTTTTAAAATATTAGAGGATATTATCTTATATAATATCATACCAAACACTTGATAGTATTAAAATTTAATCAGGTCTTATACTAACAGGTCCTATACTATCCGATCTTATCCTAGACTATGCACCAAACATTCATTAAGTGTGTAGACATTTATTTTGTTTTTTCTTTTTCTTTTATGGTAGGGCCCACTAAAATCTATTTATTCAGAAAAATTTATTATCCTTACATGACATATATTCCCCTTATTTATATGACCATCAATTATCTCAAATATACTGAAATTTTAGTTTGGTAAAAATTATCTATAAATTTGTCACGAGTCACATATTTCTTTAAAAGATAATCTTCATTATATGTTTGTTTGTTGTATGTTTTACTTTATATTTTTAATTTATCATAATACTTTTAAAGTTATAATATCATATTTATATGATTGAGGATAATTTTATCTTTATAATTATTTGTCCCAATTTTTTTTTATCACTTTCTATTCTCATTTAATCGCTTTGATAGAATATTTACATAATGAAATCTTGCATAAAACTATATTAATATTTAAATTATAAGAGTAAATATTTACACCATAAGGGGTGATTAAAGATTGGCTTTAAAAAAATAATCATAAAGAAATTTGGTTAAAATTAGGTGTTGATTTTTTTAAACTTACACACACACACACACATATATATATATATATATGTGTGTGTGAAAAAAATAAAAATAAAAATTCAGTCACTGGACCGTCCAGTGCACTAATGGTGTTCTCCCGAGATAACATAGTTATGATATTTACTATAATTGTGTTCTCGTGGGAGAACTTAGTGCTCTAGACCGATTTTTACATTCAGGTTACTGTACACTCACTAAACTATATATATATATATATATATATATATATATATATATATATATATATATATATATATATATATATATATATATATATAGGGCAAACAAATCTTATGTTGCAAGACACATTTTTATTGTTGCGGATGGGATAAAGAATACGAGGCCCACTTAATTATAAAAAAAATAAAAAATGGAAAAAATGGCACATATATATATATATATATATATATATATATATATATATATTATATTTTTTCTAAAGTTACTTTAGATAATTTTATCTAATGTTCATCGAAAAGACGTAGTTTTGGGATGGAAATCATGGTGTTTTTGTAATTTTAATTTATTTCAGGGTTATAATAGTCTTTATCATTCTAATTTTTTATTTTTTCAACCTCGAAACGACGTCGTTTCGATGAACATTAGACAAAGTTGTATAAAGTAAGATACTAAGATTAGATATTTTTTTCCCCTATATATATATAATATGAGATAAGATCCTTTGACACCAGTGTCAATGTAAAATTTGACACCTCATATTAGAGCCCTTAGATAAAAAAAGATCAATAACTCTGATTTGTAAGCATACAAATCAGAGTCATTGATTTTTTTTATCTCTGAGATCTTAAATTGACATCAATATCAATGGATCATATCCTATTTATCTATACATATATTTAAAGTTATAACAAATAATAGTAAAGAGAAGAGAAAAGAAAATTTAGTGGAGAAAACAAAGAGGTTCCAAGACCCGAAGAGACAAAAAAGATAAAAAAAAAAAACACTAAACAAAACAATTAACACTAAATACGAGGGACAAGCGTCCCAACAAAAATCGTAAGAAAAACGATTCCCTCCCTCGGGCTTTTTACCATGGTAAAACAGCTGGAATATAAGTATATCATAGTAATATATTTTTCAAAATTTTGCATGTTGATATGATAGCACCGGATAAGTTTCACACTTTAATTATGTCGGATTTTGTGTCAACGTAGAAGTCTCGCACGCTATGTACAAAACTCCTATACATTTATAATAAATCTCGTGAAATCTAATACTTTTGTTATGCCAAACTTCCATACGTAAGTTTAATGGTTGCCTTTTTTCATAGTTAATATAAATAATTTATTTACATTAAGTTCAAAATGATATAACTTTAAGGTAAAACATTTTTATAATAATAATTTATTTTGAGGTTACAATAATATTTTTTATTATAGTTTTTTAATTTTCAACTCAAAATAATATTGTTGTAAAAGCAAATAACATTAAAGCCTAAGTTTAATACAGTAAATGAGCGGGACTTAAAAAATCATGTGCTATTAATATATGAGACTTTCACATTAATACTAATTCTCCTAAGTTTGATGGACTTGTCTTCTATAACCAATATACAATATTAATTGTATTAGTTTAATTATTTTTCTAAAAATATATTAAATAAATATATTTTTTAAAAACAAAAATGCCTTAATATAACCAAAAGGCCCTCAACTCGTTGGGCGGAGGTGAAGGCAATGGAACAGTGATCATTTTATCATTATTGGTGAAAAAAATTATCAAACTGTCACGCTAATAATAAATTTTGCCAAAATGCCACGTGGCATATTTCGCTACGCAGTGTAGCGAAATATGCTACGTGGCATTTTGACAAAATTCACTGTTGGCGTGGCAGTCTGGTAATTTTTTTTGTCAACAATGACACTTTGGTCACTGTTCCGAAGGCAATAGACCAATACTATAGGGCATGCCTTATTCTTACCTTAATTGCGTTCCACATGAGTGTGAAATAGTATAAGGGTAACTTCGCAAGTAGATTTGACAAGATGGGCTTAACTCGGTGAGCCTCTCAGCTAAATGGAGTGAGGCGAGTTGAATTTTTTCAATCTATGTCAAAAGTGAGGTGAGGCGATTTCGTTTTTTGGCGGGTTGATAAGTGTAATCTCAACCCGCCAAACGAGGCGGGGCAACACTCCTAACCCACTAAATGAGGCGGGGCGGACTGAAATTTTTAGTCCACTTTCAAAGATGAGACAAGACAAACTAACTCATTTTTTAACGAATTGATGACGGGATGGGTGGCCCCGCCCACTTTATCACGCAAGTTTGCAGCCAACAAACGGTTCTAGCTACTACTAGCTTGTTATGTTAGTTTCACCTCAAAGCAAATCAAGCTAGTAAATTTTTTTTACCTGTTTTAGAATGTCACGTAACATGAATGATGTGACCATATTATAACTTTAAGCGATGTTCTAAAAATATGCAACTGTTTCTCTCCTTGGTTATATGCAATGTTATCGGATCCGATTCGGCCGGAATACTGTGGGTCATTATTTGATGGATTATCGATTGAATTGTATGTCCCGTTTTAATATATAAAATTTTATATTTTATCAATAAAAATGCACAAAATATTTGAATATATGTAAAAAATTGTTATGCATAACTGCAAATATATATAATTTTTGTAGAGATAAAAAAAAATCATATAGAATAACCACATATAGTATATTATAAAAAAATAAGGGTTTATCATCTATCATTTAACATGATCACAAAAAATTTCCTACACACACAATGTGGGGCCCGCAGCAAAAAAAATAAAAATTCCGGCACGCAAAACGAATCTCTATAACACAACACAATCACTTTTCCTACAACATAACTCTTATAAAACCCAAGAAATAAATAGAGAAAAGAGAAAATTCAAAGTATCAGGTAACAACATATAATTTTTCTATCAAATATTCTCAACTAATCATGTTTAATAATATAAAGAATTTACTAAAAACTCTTCCCATAAAAATGGATTCTCAATGAATCAATATATCGCATTCTCTTAATCTATTGTTCTGCAAATTGTTTTAGCTTTTGAAACTGAAATTTGAGGTCAAGACCTTATACTATTAGGAAACAAAACTACAATTTTTTTTAAAGAAGATCAACACTTTTTATGATAAGACGAGATAACTTTGGTTTTTAAGACGAGATAACTTTGGTTTTTGATTTTTTTTTATAAAAATGCATGACCTGCCAGTTTTGATAATTTGATTGGGTCACCAGCAGTGATAAAATCCGATCGGTTCGAATCGATTTTCACTGGGTCTGATACATTATCGATCTTATACTTCACTCGAATCGGCCAAATGATCGATTCATCTGGTTCCAGATTGACCTGATGGTTCGAGTCGGTCTGATAACACTGATAATAATATGTATTTAAGAGTTGTATATCAAGCATTGTGTATAATAATAAAAACCAACCATACTATAGAGAATAATTTTATCTCCTACATATATATAAAAGTGTGTGAGGCCAATTGGGTTACGGGTAGAGAACACAAATATAATCTCATATACTCTTATGTGTATATGAGATAAAATTTATGTTTGAGATTTTTTTATAGATAAATCACAAATATGGGAGACAATGCTGTATGAGACTGATCCAAAATTAAAATTTAAAATTCCTTTTAAAAATAATTATGGAAAAAATCAAATATATATTCTGTTTCTCAACCATTTACTGAGCTACCTTATTTGAATATTTACTATAAACATTATTCTCTATAATATTATAATGGATACACCGTTGCAAAAATTCAAAAAGCCGGATACACAAGGAGAGGGATATTTTTGTAATTTTGTTCTTAACCAATGAAACATGGCGTCAATAAAGAGGAACAACAGCAGTTTAACGGCGTCTCATCTTCCTTATATCACCAATTTGCACTTCAACAATTACTTTTATTACCGCTCACTGCCACTCCCTCTTTTTCCTCACTCCTCTCTCTTCACCGTCAAACTCAAAATTCACGTTTTCCGATCTCTTTCTCTTTCTCTGTCTCTTCCTTCCTTCCCCACGCGCCTCTCACTCTCACCTTCGCTACTCGACAATGGTGCTCTCCATATTACGTTTCGTTTCTACGTTTGTTTGTTTGTGACAATGTCGTTTGGTTCGAGCTGCGAGCATTTTGTTTTTTCCGAACAGATTTGAACTTTGCGAGAGATTTTCAGCATTTATTTATTTTTATTTTTCTATTTTTGGGGAGAGTTCACGTTACATTCGGTGTAGGAACCTGCGGTTATTGGTTAGGTGAAGTCGACGAGAAACTAAGTTAAGTTTTTTCGGTTGGGGGGTTTGGGGGATTTAGGGTTCGTGCCGTTTGGATTTTAGGGATGAATCGTAGTTTCAGGGCTCAGGAATCGCAAATGCAAGCTCCGTTTAAGCAGAGGGAGCAGCAATTCGGGGGTTTGAGGGCTTCGGTCATGAAGGAAAAGGACGAGGAGCTAGCATTGTTCCTCGAGATGAAGAAGCGTGAGAAGGAGAGGAATGATCTTCTGCTTCACAGCTCAGAGGAGCTCGATACAGCTCTGGGTATATATTTATGCTCGAAGTTCTTTTTTTTTTTGTTGAAGTTTTTTGAGGATTTGCTTCTTTGCATTGTTTGTCTTGTTTAGTTGACTGAGATTAGCATCATAATATGTGAACTTGCTTTTGTTCATGTGGTTTAAGACTTTAAGTGGATGAAGAACCGCAAAATGATTGTGTTGATTGGGCAGTGCAGTTTTTGAATATGGTGTTTTAGTTGTTGAATTTCTCTTTGTCATATCATATGATATTTTTCATGGTTGCAGGGTCAAATCCGGGCACTTCTCCCTTATTTAACATTTCATCATCTACGCCGGCTCTTGTGCGGAAGACTGGTGCTGATGATTTTCTTAATTCGGAAAATGATAAAAATGACTATGATTGGTATGTGGTACCTTTCTATGCATTTTCCATAGATTTCAGTTTTTATTTTTGGCTCCACCTGCTATGTATGTAATTGACATGGGCTTTGTTAATATTTCTAAGTGATGTAAAGCCAGTACAAATGAATGTTGTTCAAATTGGTGCTTAGCATGTTTAATGTCTTTTCAGGCTTCTAACTCCTCCTGGTACTCCTCTTTTTCCTTCTTTGGAAATGGAAACTCGAAAGACTGTTATGAGTCAGCTTGGTATTCCAACAACCACACGTCCTGTGGCATTAAAATCCAGAGTAAGCATTTTCAATTAAGCTTTCAGTTATTTTTTGGTAATTGGCAGATGTACATCTTGTGTCTGGTTTGACGTTGCTAATGAAATGGTAGTTTTCCTTGTAAGTTCCTGGTTTTGAGAAAACTACTTTTGTTAGAAATGTTGTTATTATTTTTGCTGTATGCATGATGAACTTGACCTTGAGCAGAAATTGGTGTTACTAACAAGTGGCCAATACAATTTGTCAGTTATTATTGCATATTTTCAGCTACTGCTGCCTGACTAGAAATGACTTGTTAGTGTACACTGCCCCCCAAAACAATGATATCCTTGGACTACATGAAATTAGCTTCTCATCATATTACATGCTTTCCAGATTTGCCGTCCCGTGCTTTAATTGATTTGTTTGTTTATTAAAGGACCCTTGCTCTCAGTATCATGTCACATCAAATATGTATTGAGAATGAGATTTATAGATATCATCGAGTAAATTGATCATTCTTGTTTTTTACTTTATATATTTATAAAAATGATGATGCTTTATATCTTTATAGAGATTTCCAAAGTAAAGGATTCATTAGTGCTTTACTGAAAATTTAATTTTTGATTGAGCTCAATGGCATCGATTGATCCATGTAGCTGATCTCACCTATTGAGAATTGGTTTGGTTGTTGATATAGTGTCAGAAATTCATTTTTCTTTTAATTGTTTCCTTGTGATTATAGTTGGGAAATCATCAATCAGAGCCTGCTGGGAGGACTAACTTAGTATCTAAACAACCAAATTCCTCCCCCGGGTTGAGCTCTTCAGGTGGTGGAACTAGGAGGCCCTCATCATCCGGGGGTCCAGGATCCCGACCTGCAACTCCTACTGGACGCACTACATTGACCACATCTTCAAAATCATCAAGACCTTCAACACCTACTCGGACTGCCTTACCTTCAACTAGGACCATGGTAGCTACATCCAAGACCACAATTTCCACAACCAAGCCCATGGTTTCTGCCCCTAAGCCATCCATGTCTGCTACTAAGACCTCAGTCCCTGCAGCTAAATCCACAATTCCATCAAGATCCTCTACACCTTTGTCAAGATCTACTGCAAGATCTTCAACACCAACTAGCAGGCCTTCTTTACCTCCTTCCAGGTCCACATCAAGAGCTTCTACTCCTACTCGCCGACCATCCACACCATCAAGTGAACCCAGTATATCTGCTCCTTCAGCTAAGATTTCTTCAAGCTCCAAGCCAGCTTCTGTGACATCAAGGCAGCCAACCCCTGTGAAGGCAAGGCAGCAAACTCCTGTGGTCTCAAGGCAGCCAGTACCATCGCGTGGCACTTCACCAACAGTGAGATCAAGACCATGGAAACCATATGAGATGCCAGGTTTTTCCCTTGATGCTCCGCCCAATTTGAGGACAACACTACCTGAAAGGCCACTGTCAGCAACTAGGGGCAGGCCCGGAGCACCCACTTCTCGGTCTTCATCTGTTGAGCCTTCTTCTAGTGGAAGACCCAAGCGGCAATCATGCTCTCCTTCAAGAGGACGGTCTTCCAATGGCATTGTTCATACCAGTGGAAACTCTATGCCAGCAGTCAGCCGTGGGCACTCCAAAGTGAATGACAATGTCAGTCCTGTTGTAATTGGCACCAAAATGGTCGATAGGGTTATAAACATGCGAAAACTAGCACCACCAATGATGGATGACAAAAACTCTCCCCATAGTAATCTGTCTGGCAAGTCATCTTCATCTCCAGATAGCTCAGGTTTTGGAAGAACACTTTCAAAGAAGTCCTTGGATATGGCCATTAGACATATGGTGTGCATCTTCTCTACATTCTATTTATTGTTCTACCAGATTGACTAGAACTGATTAAGTTGTGTGATTCGTTTCTCATCATTTTGCTTGTTTCTTCTTTGAATAGGATATAAGGAGAGTCATTCCAGGTAATTTACGCCCATTGATGACAAATATTCCAGCATCTTCCATGTATAGCGTGAGGTCTGGACCTCAGCGTGGCCGAACGGTTAGTGTTTCGGGTTCTCCTCATGCCACGAGCAGTAATGCTAGTTCTGAAGTGAGTGTAAACCAAAATGGTCTTTGTTTAGATAGTAGCGAAGTAGATGATGATATTGGCAGTGAGAGATGTGTTCAATCTCCTGCCAGTGTACGGGGCAGGTAAACTGTTTCATACTTTGGGGAACTTTGCGTATAATTCACCAACGTTCCTATCCTGAGTTTCAGCCATAGCGGATTTGCATATGGAGCTAACCATGCTTGTACTGATGTAAAGATTCTTGGAAGGGATGCAACCTCATATAATCCAAGGTATCTGTGATTTTAGGTAGATCCGATGTATGTTGTAGCGGTGATGCTCATTTTTTTAATCAAACCGAGGTTTATCCTCTATATTATGAATTTTGGGCTGATTATCCAGAAGCCAAAAGCCATTGTTATCTTATGTTGGTGTAAATGCTTGGCAAAATTGCTGAGATTTCTTTAGGCTTCACTTTTTTTTTATTATTAAAGTACGTGAAATCATTTTCTACCTGGGTGTTTTTAAGAATCATTTTAAAATTGAAACAAATAATTTCCTTACACTAAATATTCTTTTCTTTAACCCATAGTCAGCCATTGCTGCCACCTAGAGTTGACAAAGTGGGCACCTGTTTTATTTTGTTATCAATTTGTCAAAAAGTGAGTTAGTCTATCTTGTTTGGTGGGTGGGGTAGGTTCGCCTGTTAACCTGAACTTATCTTACATTAATCCACTTCTTTCCCCCAAAAAATGAGTCAGCCATGCCTCATTTGGCAGGTGAGGCGGGTTGATTTGTCAAGCCGAGTCTGTTTTGTCAGCTCTATTGCCACCTGCTATCACTACTTGTAAAAATGTTAAAAAAAGAAGATAAGAAAACTGACCTGAGGGTGTTATATTGTCCAAAAACATGAAAGAGATAACTACTAAGCTAAATTATCCTTGAAATTGTTTTACTTTTTCTTTGTTACATAGGATTTTCCAATTGGGTTTTATGTTATGTCCAAAATTTGAAGCATACTAGGGAAACAAAAATGGTTGACGTGGGATGGTAGATTTGGACAGGGGCGAACATGATGGAATGAGGAGAGGCAAGGGGGTGCTTTTATATCGGAATGGTTTGGGAAGTTGGGGTCTCTAACTTTGGCATTGGAGGAATTCGAGAGGAAGAAAAGGGTATTTTTCAGAAAATTCATCTTCAACACACATCATTTTCGACAATTATCATTATACACCAAAAACTCCAACGCTATCCGGCGGTGGCAAAGAGTGATGGTCAGTGCCGCAGCTGCAGGCGGTAGCCAGCGGAAACTATGGTTAAGTATATTTGAAAGGGTTTTATAATTCTCATTCAACCTGATAATTATAATTTTTCTACGCATTATTCGATTTCCGTGCTGATATGGATCCTACATATAATTTTTTTTAACACATAAATCCCACATATTTTTTATCTCTACAACATAAAGTTTTAATTCTCCTTCAACATGATAATTATAAAACCCTATTTGAAAATAAGGATATGTTTTTCTTAAAATTATTAAAGGAGTTATATTTTCTGCTGCAATGTAAGAGGAGATTTTTCTCTAATAACATAAGTGGACCCAACAGCTTTAAAATAAAAACAGAGTTGGCGCATATTTCGATGATTGTTCGGGAGATTTTTTTAGGGGTTTTATAATTCTCATTCAATATCAGAATTATAATTTTTTTACATACCTTTCGATTTCCGTGCTGACATAGGTCCTACATCTAACTTTTTCTAACACATGGGTCCTACATGCTTTTTATCTCTACAACATGAGATTTCAATTCTCATTCAACATGAGAATTATAAAACCTTTTTTTTAGATACATTTTTCATTATTAAATATATTTAATTGTTACAAGGAAAAAAATTCAAAAATCCATTTATGATTTCCCTTTGAATCACTTAGTCTTCTATATTTTGTTTAAGGGTAATAGATTTCTTCAGTCAATGGAGATAAAGTTATCTCTAGTGAATCCAAAACGACATCGTTTTAGGACGGAAATCAAAATATTTTTGTACTTCTAATATATTGCAGGATTATATTAATCTTTATCATTATAATTTCTTAATCTTATAACCCAAAACGACATCGTTTTGAGCTCACTGTAGATAACTTTATCTCCAGTGACTAGTGACTAGAGAAATACTTTTCCGTTTTTTGAATCACTTATATCATATGATATTTTTCCATCCAAATCCTTATTTAACACTGTTAAAAATTAAATCTGCCTATTATATACCTTTTATATCATCTTGTTTCTTAAGCTTTGCAAGGGATTCTAACAATACAATTAAATTTTCTTTCGTTATCCAATTTCTGAAAAAATTGTGAAGTGCCACACATGGCTAGTGATAAGAACATAAAAAATAGTTGCAATGAAGTTTTAATCAAAGTGATTTTTATTACAAATAAAATATACAAAAAGAGTCACATATCAAAGGCCAGAAGCCAAATTTTAACCAAAGTGTTTTTTCAAAAAATTTAAATTATGAAACTCAAATTTCCTTTCCTTTTCTTTTTCTATGTATTGTTCTCCCCTCCCCATAACTTCTAGTGCAAAATTTCAAGTTATTATTATGTTGTTTACTCCTTGAGCAGTAGAATGAATCTGAGTATGCAATCATGCTTATTATGCCTTCCAATGCTTGCAATGGAAAGGACCCACCTATATACTTTTAAATGAGATAATGGGATGAATTGTTACTTTAATTTGCTTTTGTGATTCTTGTTTAATTGCTCTGAACTTCTTTGATATTATGTCTAAATCACTAGATCCCTTTTAAAATATGCTTGCTAATGGGATTTACTATAAGCCTCTTGTTGGAATTTGAGTGGAGATCAAAATAGTAGAGCATGCTTTATTTTTGGTGTTAAAGAATATGTGTTGTGAATGACATTGTGGCTTATTGTGTAACACTCTGTGTATATCCGGTTTATTATCATATTATAGTATTAAGCGCAACTCTATTAAATACGGAAGCTAACTTTTTCATTTTAATTATGACGTCATGATTATTAACCAAGTTGATTATTAAATCATTTTACAAAACATTGCCAGTATGTAAATTGCAATAAAAGCTAACTACATCGAATAACCTCATAAATATAGATGTGTATCTAATCACAGAATTACAATACGTAGACCAGACAATATCCTGATACAATTATATAACTCAAATCTAAATAAACATAGTCAAGTCAATGTGACATGGACAACTCCCACGCTCACCAAATAATAGCATACTCATCGAGTCTCAATACCATAGTCATAGCAAAAAATCAGACGTAATCAAATAAGGTAACTAAATCATCAAGCATGTACTAATCAGCTCAGCTCCGGCCTCCTGCCGCTCGAGGTCTCAACCCCCGAGGTACCTGAACCTGAAAATGTGCCCCAAACGTGGGGTGAGATCTCTAAAAGAAATCTCAGTAAGACGAGGGACCCTCAATGATCTCTCAACCCCAAGCTCACTTACATGTGCAACATAAGTTTAAAAGCAGTATAATAATATAAGTTCCAAAATCTGTGCAGTGCAACATATAATCATGTCATGTGTGTCAGAATCCTACTGGCCAGAGAACATGTAGGAATTACATACGTCTACAACCTACAGTAGTGCAAGACGCTACTTGCACCCACCCACAGAATCACCATCTTGTATGACGCTACATATTCAGGCTTACCGTCTAGGTGAAACAACTCATACATATTATAAGGCACTTGCACTTAATAGTTCAATAGCATTTCAATAATCATCATTTCATGAAAACACATCATGCATATATACCATCCCTCCATGAGGTATGGTGGAACCAACAATGGGCAAAATCGAGGATACGAAAGCTTACATCTCAAGCTAACAATCCAATCAAGAGTCCATACTAGCCCAAGGTCACCAAACAACACCCTCACAGTCTGTTTATAACAGAAATAATCATTATTATTCATAGCCCAATGTTTTACTAAGTGTTTAAGGCTTTCCAACTTGCTTTAAGTGATTTTAGGCTAATTCTGCAGGAGGTATTCGAATACTCCTCGATGAGTATCCAAATACTCCATGTCTCCAGAAAGTATCCGAATACTTTCACTAAGGTATTCACATATCACATGGTATCCGAATACTTTCACTACAGTATTCGAATACTTCACAGTATTTGAATACTTCCACTAAGGTATCCGAATACTTTTCTACCCAGAAAAGTAACCCAATACTCCTTCAAGAGTATTCGACTACCTGCTGATGAATATTCGAATACTCTACGAAAAGTATTCGAATACTTATCAAACAGAATGCAAAAATTGGTGTATTCTCTACATAATTCCCATTTTAATGGCCCTCTCATTGATTGGAGTCCAATGACTCCCTAAACATATATTCATTTACACATTTTAGGCATAGTTTGTCAACTTTTAACTTGAATGATCAAAGTTTAACTCTTTAATGACTCAAACAAGCTCAAAACATGATTATGCAAAAGAGGTGATCATGGTTTACCTCCAAGGTTCAAAACTCAGAAAATCAAAGTGAGATGGAGCCTTCTATACAGTACTATGGTTCAGCCACTCCAAAGCTACGAAAATGCACTTCAAGCTTGGCCTTTTATCACTAAAAATAGCTTCTTGAAGCCTTCACACCTCAAGAAATTGGCTCACACCCCGACACTCAAGAAGTCAGCCCAAGTCAATTATCCAAGTCTTCTCATAATTATTCTAAGCCAATTATTTTCATAAATTCATAATTAATTAATTAAATTCCTAAATTAACGGTGCAGGTTCTTACATATTGCCTCATTGCCAAAAGAGAAGGTGACAAAATAGTGTAAAATAAATAGAATTGTTTGTTCAGAGGCTACACCTTGGTACTCCATAAAAAAATAGAGAATACAAAGGGAGTTCATAAATTTTATCTGAATTTGGAGAAATTTTGTATAGTAATTTTTTTTTGCAAAGCTTGGGGAAGAATATGACATAAGGTAGCTAAAATGTATCTTTGTAAAAAAGGTAGAATAATTATATTAATTAAGGGTTTAACACTATTAAGTTTTAATTGACATAAGTTGAAAAAAGCATAGGGAGAAATGAGAAAAAAAAACATGTTGGGAGTAAGTGTTTTTTAAAGAAAATTTAAATAAATTTTTTTTTTGTGTTTTTGCAAAAATAAATTACATAAAATCACATTCTAATTAATATTTTTTTAAAAATAAAAAATTATCTTGCACTCTCAATTGCAATAGTTAGTATCAGTTTCGATGGATTTTTGAAAAAAATAATAATTTATGCATTGCTTATTTAGAATGAATTTTTTAAAAAAGTAGATGTATTTTATATTTGGATAAATATCTAAAAAATAATTTTAAATAAAAAATGTAAATGTGTTTATGAACTTTTACAAAATACATAAAATGCCATCTATAATTTTACTCTTTTCTCTTTACACCCATTGACATGTTTCTTAAATTAGGGCAAAACTAAAAAATGTTGCATCAAACTTTGAATATATATTAATATAATAAAAAATGTGATCCTATCCGAAAGTTTCATGCCTGCAAAATACTTTAAATACCCAGAATAATTTTATTGCACATTTTGTTTGAATGAGTTGATATATATGTAAATATATATATATATGACAAAATGATTTCTATTGCCTCTGGCACTCTGCTATAAGGAAGAACTCATTTCTAAAAATCACTCATTTGTATTAACCCTTTGTTTATTTGCAACAAAGGAAGAATGTGGGTTTTTTTTACGGCGGTTGATTGACAAGTTTTATATATATATATATATATATATATATATATATATATATATATATATATGGATGTATAGGATCATTATAGTTTTATTATTACCTTTGTACGCATATTCTAGATAACCGATGCTCAAAAAAGAACAATGGTGTTACGTCACAACACTAACTTAGCCATTGATTATCTAACCGCCGCAGTACCAACAACCTCCATGGAATATATATATATATATATATATATATGGGTAAACATTTATACAACCACTTTAGATAAGGTTATATACCTTACCCCAAAAGCTACGTCGTTTTGATTAATGAAGGGTGTTTATGTAATTTTAGGTGAATTAATGAAGTGGTGGCACTCTCTCATTTTGTTTATTTTTTATCATACGCATTTTACTGAAACACCCTTCATTAATTCACTTAAAATTACAGAAAAACCCTTCATTAATCAAAACGACGTAGTTTTTGGGGTAGTTGTAGATAACCTTATCTAAAGTGGCTGTAAAAATATTTTTTCCACACACACACACAGATATATATATATATATATATATATATATATATATATATATATATATATATATATATGGGTGAAACGTAGGTCGGGCCGGCCTACAGGGACCTACGGCTCGGCCTACATCAGGCCAGATCTGACCTAGTATATTCTGTATAATAGATCGGGCTTGAGCCTTAAAAAAACCTGTTTAATAAAAAGGTTGTAGGCCCACTTTCAAAAAGTCGGGCTTATAAGCCTACATGTCGGCCTATATTGTAATATTTATTTTAAATAAAATAAAATAGAGTAAGTATGTCTTGAAGAAAAAACAAAAAATATAAATTTAATCAATTGCAATTATTTATAACTTAATTATATTCGATTATATTTTAATAGAAATCTTACTTTATTTCTTATATAGGAAGAACCAACATCTCAACATGTTAGATTGTATATATGAATATATTAAAATATTTTTGGGAGAGTTATACTTACTATAAGCATCATGATTTATTTGTTGGATTCATGTAGTTATTTTAATTTACACAGTATATTGGATATGTTTATTGGATCTGATGAAATATATGTTATTTAGTTTGAACATTTTGCTTTTGAAAATGACTTAAGTGTATATTGTATCAGTTTTGTTATGATTCATGATTCTGTTTGGACGTTGAAATTATGATTTTTGGTGTGGCAACTGAATTTGAGTACTTTATAAAGTTGATTCATGGTTCTGCTTGGAAGTTAGAAATTAACAGGCTATCGGGTCAAGCCAGGCCATTTGATTTTTTATAAACGGGCCAAACCAGGTTAATAATTAGACTCATACTAGGCTTGGGCCAGACCAAATTGAGATTTTTTGACGTAAATTTGGACTTTTCGGGGCAAAATTTGGCTCAACCCAGTCCACTTTCACCGTTAACTAAGTGATTTTTTTTTTTTATTATTGAGCAGATGAGTAGTTTCTCTCCATTTGACAATTTCGGAAACCCCTCATCTGACATGAATTTGTGTATGAGGATATTATTTAGGGGAGATTTTTGGTACCTGTGCTACCGAGTGTTTAGTCGACGGTATATTATATATTTTTGGGAATATATATTGTAAATATTAATTTTTTTTTTTTCTCTTTGCGTTAGCCAGGCAAATTTTTAGGAAAGAAAAAAAAACAACTTTAATATTTACACTATATATTCCCATGAATACATAATGCCCATTACCCGTTGGTTTGCCTTTGAATCATTTTTCATTAGGGGGCGTTTGGTTGAGGAGAAAATTTATGAGTACTAGGGCAATGGTTGGAAAATGAGTTTGGTATGAAAATGTACAAAAAATTATTTGGTTGGAAAAAATTTTACCGAAAAAATTAGGTACGTTTTATAAAGTTTATGTTTGGTTTGATGTAAAATATTGATGGGTAAATAAGTTACAATTACCAAAATAATCCTATTTTTTAAAAAAAAATTGAATCACCAATGCTACCATTTTCCTTTACCGAGGGTATGTTCGTCATCTTTAGGTGTCATCTCCATGTCTCCATTTAGCTAGACAACGCCCAATATCACATCCGAATTGGGAATATGGAGCCGTTTATTTGAGTCCAATTGACATGCAAAATGGAATGATGGGGGAGTAATTTCGGTAGGCAAATATTGAAAACACTTCAACCAAACTTGGTCAAACTACAATCTCACTTCTCCAATGCATATCTAACTCATCAGATTGCGCCAACCAAGCACAACCTTATAGTTTTTTTTATTAGTATCCCCCTATATTTTTCTCTATCCAAATCTCTCTATCCAAACCTTCACATTACCTTACCATCACTACCACTATGCCACCACCGCCACTCTCACCACCCACCACCACCACTATGTCATCACCATGTCATTGCCATCGCTACCACCACCATGCCACCACTACTATCACCACTCCACCATCACCATACCACCATCGCCACCATTATCACCACCACGCCACCACTACCACCGCCGCTACTGCTGCCATCGTCACTACCATCGCTGCAGCTATTGTCGTAACTACCATCACCACGTCATTGCTATCATCACTACCACCACCACAATTGCCACCGTTACCACCACCATGCCACCACCACACCATATGAAAAGGAAAATGATGATCCGAATTTTTTTATGCTTAATAGAAATATTTTTTATTTTATTATTTATTGTGTTATCAAATACAATTCTTTTTCTCGGATTAAAAATATAAATATTTATCAAATATTTTTATTTCTCAGAAATTATTCTGAGGCACAGAAATAGAAAATAATTATTTCTTTTTAGAAACAGTGTCAGAGAATAAAATGGTTGTCATAAACACACCCCATAATGGTCGGGGCTGTGTTTTTTTTTTTGGGAGACTAATTTATATTAGTTAGATCAAGCCTATTCACAAAAGAATGGGATTTCTTTATGGGTTTTATAATTATTGTTATAAGAAAAAGGGAAAATTATTTCTTAGAGATAAAATTGTCTCCAGTTAGAGCTCAAAAGTCAAAATGATATCATTTTGGTTATAAAATCAAAAAATTATAATGATAAAGACTAATATAACCCTGCAATATATTATAATTATAAAAATCCTTTAATTTCCGCCCAAAACAACATCATTTTGAGGTTACTGGAGATAACTTTATCTCCGATTAACGGAGAACTCCTTCACCCTAAGAAAAGTACTGTTTATTCTGCTGACACAATAAAAGAGATAGAGAGAGTGAGATTAGGAAGAAAAAAAAAAAACTTGTTTTGGTTACATATGCATTTAGTGAAGCCAATTGTGTTAATTGTTTAGCTAATCTCCCTCTTCTGAATTTTTCTTTGTCAGATGAGTCTATCTCTGTGGTTCTTCCTGCTCTTTAAAATTGTTGCTTCAAGCAGATACAGTTTGTCATCCAAAAGAAATTGAATAATTTTATTTCTTTTCTGTTTTTTTGCTTTTGTTTGTTTCTGTTTTGTTTATTTTGTTGTTTGCTGTTTTGCCTTTTCAATTTCCTGTATCAAAAAAAAAAAAAAAAGGAGAACGTGATTTAAATTATTGATTTCGGCCCGCATATGACAAAAAATCCTTATAGGATTATCTTATTTTGAGTTGAAATTTCTTTAATGAAAAAGTTTAAAGAGAAAAACTTTTAAGTCGAATGAAAAGTTATTTGTTTTAAGGGAATAATATTCCCTTCAATGGATAAAATTTTGTTTCATTTTAATGAAATGACAAGTGAAATACTAGTGTTTCCCTTTACACAAACAAACACTTTCCCCTTCTTTTAAATGTATAAATTTTTGGTAGATTTAATTATGGGTTTCGTAAAGATGAATTCTTTGTTGAATTTGATTCCTTTTCCGCTTTAAATCCGTTGTAAACCAAATTTCTGATATTAAACTGTGGCATGTGAAAATTAATTATAAACTTAATTTATGAGCTCATCAACTTTCTTCTCGTTGAAATAAATTAGTACATCTTTAAATTAGTTTATTTTGATACTAATAAAGCTTTTAATCAAAAGCCTTTTAAGAACACTTACTAGTTACTAGAACGAGCAACCACTACTACCCTCTTAATGTGATTTCATCAGCTGATATATTGTTGGGGAAGAATCCATTTACAAACTTTTTTGATAAATTACAGTAAGTATGACCAGTCATATACTCTTGTTTGAAGTATGACAGGTCATACTTAATGTAGTTTGTAAGAATTTATAAATAAAAAGTTTGTAAATATATCATTCCTCGTTGTTATCTAGATGATATATGATAATTATATGGCATCACACTTGACCTCATCATCTTTAACCTGTCGGAAACCCCTTTGACCCTACCAAAGCAAGATAATATTTGCACTGTGATGATCATTGCATGCATTAAGATCAGCTTGTATGAACTTGGTTGTGATACTGATAAGAAATGCAACATGTAGTAGACAGAAGAAAGGTGTATGGTCCCCATTAGTTAATGTTATATATAATATAAACTTGTTAAAGATATAGAATCATTTACGTACCTTTATCCAATAATTTAGGCTTTTGGGAAAGTTTGGTTATCACAGTTAACTTGTTACTCAAATTGAGCAAAATATGAGACTCATTCTTAAAGGGGAAGAAAAAAAAATCCAAATCCAGTTTTTTAAGAGAATTATCACTGCAGTTTAAAAAGATTACCATGATGTTGTTATCATTTAATGCTAGTATGGAAGGCAATGATCTTCAAATACATTTAAACTAGAAAATAAGTTCATTCCACTGATGTTATTTAAAGAAACATATATAAAGTTCAAACTTGAAGCTACACCTGACTTGTACATACATACAAATTCATTCAGGAGCTTCACTGTGTATACATAATATGACTATATTCTTACTCTATATGTAGATATTTTCCTAAACCCAAGAAACTGTTCATCAGGTTGGAGATATCAGACATCTCCTTTGCCAACAAATGCTGATTCAGCCAAGTCAATGGAGCGAGCAAGACCAGCAGCTTTGTTTTGACATTCCTGGTGCTCATCATCAGGGTCACTATCAGCAACTATACCAGCACCAGCTTGAAGGTAAGCAATCCACTCCCTGCGCAGGTTCAGGTCTTTGTATGAGAACATTGTGTCATACCTAGTTCCTGTTGGAAATACCATTGTCCTGAGAGCAAGAGCAATGTCCATATCCCCAGAGAAAGAGATATATCCAAATCCTCCACTATAAGGCCCCCTCCTTGTCGCCTCCATCTTATCAATTAACTCCATGGCCTTCACCTGCATCCACCACCCATCAAGTAAGAATCAAGTTGAAGATTCAAATTGACAAGGATAATATGTATCAATTTTGTTATTCCTATGTTCCAGATGGTCCATTTTTAGTCCTTTTCCCCTTCATTTCCCCCTTTTCTTCTTTTCCCTTCCTTTTTTACTTTTATATTTATATATATATATAGAGGTAGGATCCTTTGACACTGGTGTCAAATTTCAAATTTGACATCTCATCTGAGAGCCGTTAGATCAAAAAAGTTCAACGGCGTTGATTTGTAAGCATGTGACACCGTTGATCTTTTTTGATCTAACGGCTCTCAGATGAGGTGTCAAATTTGAAATTGACACCGGTGTCAAAGGATCTTACCTTATATATATTATTTTATTTATTTATTTTATTTTTTTCAACCTTTTTGTATCTTTCATTTGGGTTCATCTACCACTGACCCCAATTAATTTGGGATAAAGATGTTGTTAATGTTGATGTTGATGATCACAAATAAGTGACCTCAAAGTTTCAACCTGGGGAGAGAGCCCTGGCAGCCAAAAATGTAAAAGATAACAACTAAGAAAGAGACACCAACTTATAATGTATCCATAGCATGTGCATTCAAAGGATGAAAAAGGATGCATAAAATAGACTTAGAAGATTGGAATGGAAATGCAAGGATTTGGTCAGTTTCCCCAAACAATATAACTACTTAGCTTTATTTTGATTGAAATTTAGCTGAGGACCTAACTAGTAAAATTGCTTTAAACTTATCTTAACAAGAACAAATATACAAAGGAAAGGAAACAATAAAACAGGAGCACAAGGAGATGATACAATTCTGTCATTTGGTACCAGGTTGCGGTAGTGACATGGTAGCACATAATTATAAGTAACCATAAATTTTACCTGCTTTTCGAATTTGGAAGAAATTATAAGTTAAGAAAAATGAGTCAAGAAAATTATGAACCTTTGGTGCTCCACTGACAGTTCCAACAGGCAATGCAGCACGTAGGGCATCCCAGCTAGTCAAATGTTCTTGCAACTCTCCCGTAACCTTTAAATATAATAAATAATCATTCCATGATGAATATATTTTTTGAAACTGAAAGATGCAATTAAATAACAAGAAACTCTAGATAACAAGAAAAGGTTCTCACCGTTGAGCTTATGTGCATGACATGGGAGTATCGTTCAACATTCATAAGCTTTTCCACTTTTACAGTACCACTTTTTGAGACCTACACACACAATTTCTGTTGTCAGAACTATCACAACTTAAAGTATAAAATACAGACTGTCTTTTCGAAAAGTCATAATAAAAGTGCTTTTTTCATGAATATAATCATACAAACAACTATTTTCTGCATCATGATATGAAACAGAATAAAGTTAAAGTTTAAAATTATAAATATTATTAGGGTTTTATAAGAGTTATGTTGTAGGAAAAGTGAGTGTATAATGTTATAGAGATTCGTTTTGCGCGTATTAATTTTTTTTTTTTTTTAATGCGGGCCCCACAAAAAGGTGTGTGTGTGTAGGGAAATTTTTTGTGACATGTAAAATGATAGATGCAAGTCCCATATTATTATCACACCCGTTAGTTGTTATAAAAAAAGGAAAATACATTATCATTGCAAATCCACAATGCAGTAGTAAACAATAACTTTTAAGATTTCATATCCACAAAATGGATTCTTTTCCTAAAGATGCAATGTACCTATTGTTTACAACGCAACCAGATAATCCAGTTGCAGATTGGCTTTTAATGAATACCTAAACAAGTTGATAAAGGATTGAGAACTACAGTAAATGAAAGCATTGTTGAACTCCAATTATTAGCTATACTATAATACTATATATTGATTGATGTAACTTCGAAGTTACATAAAGTTTAACTCCAATAGAAGAGATTATAGAGTAAAGATAATATAAGAGACAAGAGTGGCAATATTTTCCTTATAAAAACTAATTAATTGAGTAAGCTATTGCTACAAGATACCTTGAACAGGATTAACAAATAGGAGTATCCATTGAAGTGAATATTTATAACAAACCTTTCCAACATCATTGCGCCCCAAATCAACCAGCATGATATGCTCTGCGCATTGCTTTTCATCACTCAGGAGCTTCACTTCTAACTTTTCATCTTCTTCAGGTGTCTTCCCCCTTCTAGCTGTCCCAGCCAATGGACGATTCACGATCTTATTCTGTTCATGACAGATTCATAAAATTACTTTAAAAAATAAATAATAGCGTAATTTAATCAACCTAATATGAAAATTTTTCTTCCAATTAAAAATCTAATCTATGTACAAAAACCTACCTTCTTTATACGCGTAAGAATCTCTGGACTTGAAGCAACCAGAATACATCCCCTAGCCTGTTTGAGAAATACATAATCATCAGAACATGAAAGAGCACCACAACTTTCCTGAATGAGGCAATTTCAGGATGTTACATAGAAATAAACCTGCAAATAACTCATATATGGACTTGGATTCACAACTCTCAATGCTCTATAAATTTCAAACGGATCCGCGAAAGTTCTTCGTTCAAATCTCTGACTCAATACAATTTGAAAAATATCCCCAGCTTTAATATGTTCTTTTGCCTGAAGAACTGCATCCTTGAATGCTTCACGCGTCATGTTTGACTTGTTTAAAGGAGCACCAAAATGACGAGTTTGCAAATTCACAGAGCCTGGAGACAGCCTTGGGCTAGCAAATGCACCTTAAAATTAACTTTGATTCAACCATAACAACTACATCATTAAGGACAGGAACAGTGAACAGATGACTTACAGTTGGCTATCTTGTAATTTGGCCACTAGTTTTTCTAATCGTTCCATTCCATTCTTGTAAGCGATCTCAGCCGAGGAGTATCGATCAATGTTCACCCAAAGAATCACATGTCCTTTCTGTTGAGCATAATACAATAAATTGAACCAACAATGAAGTATTGAGGTTATCAATGAGTCCTAAATATCATCTATATTAATGTTGGATAATCTTGAGCAATAAAAATGCTGATTGAAAATGCCCAATGGATTCCATATCAATACTATTTCCCTTCCTCATTTAGTGAACAAAAATCCAACAAAAAAATATAAGTAAAGAAGTTAAAAGAGTATCATTTAGTTTATAAAGCATCTGAATTGAGTTTTTCTTAAAATGAAAAGAGCATACACTGCAGTATAAATTAGAAATATAGAACTACAAATGTCAACATTGCAAGCAAGATACTACTCTTGATTCAGTATTTGCGAAGCATACAAAAAACAGGTACCTTCTCCACATGATCAAACACAACCACAGTATCATAGAGGCCCAGATGTATGTCTGCAAGGTCCCTGTCATCCTTTGGAGCATTTGAAAATGGTAGCTTCTTCTTTTCCACATAACGAACTGTGTCATAGGAGAAATAACCAGCCCAACCACCTAGAACAGAAGCTTAAACTAGTTAAATTGCAGACTATCCCATGTCATACATCAACATCCATGCTTTATAAATAAACAATAGAATCAAATAAAAATAAATGATTCTGCCTCATTATTTCACATATAAGTGTTGAGATATATAAGACCATTAATGTAATCTCACCCAAGAGCTTAAGCTTTGGGTTGAATTGGTTCTTTACATGGTATCAGAGCCTCGTGTCTCGGGTTCAATCCTCGCCGCCCCCCCCCCCCACTTTCTTTTAAGTGGAATTTCTTTAATGGCTCTCGTGTGAGGGGGCGTGTCGAGATATATAAGACCATTAATGTAGTCTCACCCAACAACTTCTTTTGGGTTGAATTGGTTCTTTACAATAAGTCATGTTAGTGTGAACATTTACCAATGAACCATAATTTGACAAGATACTATCTTGGTACAAAGGTGTTATGATCATAGAACTCTTACCACAGAATGCATCTGGAAGATCATCAGCAAGAGAGGTTGTCCACCCCTCTGAGATTCTTCTGGGAACCTCCATAGGATCATCGACAATCTCCTCAGTTAAATGCCCGAATTCATGGTCCATTATTGTAACTTTATTTTCTTTTGCCACAACTTCCATTATTGGATTAGCTCCTACAACACTATAGCGCCCCTGCAATCAATCCAATCCTGAATATCAATAAACAGACAAGCAACACTAAAATCCAAAATCACAAAACTAATGAAGCACACTCACCACACCCGTAGCTTCAAAATTAGGCTCTGCAGACTCAAAGAGAAAGCTTGGAGCATCCCGGTCATCTTCCTTAACCAATAACCGGTAAGCAAGAACAGGAGTAAGTTGGTCACAGAATATGCTCTGACGGAGAGGAATCAAGTTTCCTTTTTTTGAAGCCTCCACAAACTTCCTTCCTTCATCAACTGCAAAAGTAGTAAATGCTTAATCAAAGCTTTAAAAAAACAATGAAAACACAAAAACAATTAACCAAATGCTGAAGAACCGATGTACCAAACCATGTAACCAAGACCATTCAATTCAGTTATCCAAAATTAATCACACGCTGGTCCCTATCATAACAGATTATTTTTCTTATCTTTATGGGCGAACCGGAGCGGTGATAAAACAAAACTGTTCCTTCACGACTGAAACAGCCTCTCTTTGCAATTATGAAGGGTAAGGCTGAGTACAAGAATTTTCCTCGGCCCCACATTTCCTCCACTCTATACTCGCTAGTCGGGTTTAACGGATTTTTTTTTTTTTTTGGTTTTTTTTATTACTTTTCAACTCGAATGTTCTGTTGTTTACACATTTTATAATAAATAAATAAATAAATAAAAACATTATTTAAACATTCAGAAAAGATTAAAACTTTAAGATAAACACACCTACCCACTTCTCATTCTGCCCAAAAAATCTCTTCTGGAATTCAAAACAAGACTAGCAAAACAAAAAGAACACTCATAGCAAACACTCACTTACCAAAGGATGATGAGCTTGGGAGTGAAGAACACTTCAATGTGAGAGAATTAAACGAGAGTGAGCTACCCATTGAGACGCCGGTGAGCCTCGCCGGAGAGAGACGGCTACCGGAAGGAACCATGCGGTGAGAGAAACCTAGGGATTGCATTGTGTTGGCATTTGCAGACATGGCTGTGAAGGACATGGGAAGTGTAGCAGAGAACATGTTTGTGATTTCGGTTGCAGCTTGAAGCGTTTAAGTTTATTCATTCAGTGAGTGAATGAAATGAACAAATGAATGAATATATAGAGCATAGTTATGAAGCTACAAGTTCCAAAGCTCCAATGCTAACATTTAAAAACTGTTTCTACGTTTCCATAGGACATTTCTTCATCCTTTGAATTGAACCTTTATGTTTATTGTTTTCTATTCGAGGATGATGCCAGCAGTTCCTGTAACCGGGAAATATATATTAAAAAAATCAAATTTTACGTTGTGCGTTTTTTACTTTTTCGGAAATTCTGGATCAATAAAGGAAGCTTCTATTATTTAACATGACCACAAAAAATCTTCTACACATATAATATTTTGTGGGGTCCGCAGCAAAAAAAACTTCGGCACGTAAAACGAATCTCTATAACATAACACAATCACTTCTCCTACAACATAACTCTTACCCATAAAATAATGCATTAAAAGTATATCATAAATTTTATTTTATTTTATTTATGCATATCATTAAAAGTATATCATAAATTTTATTTTATCATAAATTTTATTTTATTTTATTTATGCATATCATTAAAAGTATATCATAAATTTTATTTTATTTTATTTATGCATATATTTTTTTAATTCAAAATATCTTCTTTTCTAAATTATTTTTAAATTTTAACTTGATTACAAAAGCTGCAATATCCGGACACGCCATTAAAAAAAAAATTGTGTGTCGGTCACGTGTCATGCACCGAACCACTTCGATACGTTTTGACACGCTATCGATATGGGTGAAATTGGGCCGGGCCCGCCTACAAGGACATATGGCTCGGCCTATGTCAGGTCAGTCATGACTTAGTATATTTCGTAAAATAGGCCGGGTTTGAACCTTGAAAAAGGCTTGTTTAGTAAAAAGGCCGTAGGCCCACTTTCACAAAGCCTGGCCTATAAACTTACAGGCGGCCCTATATTATATTATTTATTTTAAATAAATAAAATAAAATAAGTATGCCTTGAAGAAAAAAATAATATATAAATTTAATCAATTGCAATTATTTATAACTTAATCATATTCGATTATATTTTAATAGAAATCTGACTTTATTTGTTATGTAGGAGAAATCAACATCTTAGCATGTTAGATTATGTATATGAATATATTAAAAGGTTTTTGTGAGATGTTATACTTACTACAAGAATCATGATGTGTTTGTTGAATTCATGTAGTTATTTTAATTTACATAATATGGATTTGTTTGTTGGATATGATGAAATATATGTTATTTAGTTTGAGCATTTTGCTTTTGAAGTGACGTAAATGCAGATTGTATGAGTTTTGTTATAATTCATGATTCTGTTTGGACGTTGAAATTATGATTTTTGATTTAACAACAGAATTTGAGTATTTTGCAAAGTTGATTCATGATTATGCTTGGAAGTTAAAAATTAATAGGCCAACGGGCTAGGCCAGACCAATTGATTTTTTTATAAACGGGCCAAGTCAGGCTAACAATTAGACTCGTACTAGGCTTGGGCTAGGCCAAATTGAAATTTTTTGACGTATGTTTGGGCTTTTCGGGGCAAAGCTTGGCCCAGCTCTGCCCACTTTCACCCATAGCTGTCAACATTTTAGGACACGAGATCAACTCTCCGACACGCTTCGACACGTTTTTCTTTAGTTTTAATTTTATTTTATTAACTAAATATATATATATATATATATATATATATATATTTATAAATCAATTTTTTTCATTTTAAAAAATTTGACATGAAAAATTAACAAGGTACGACATTTTTTTTATATTTATGTTATAAATTTGAATATTTGATTGGTTATATGACTTATTATAGACTGTTATATGTATTAAATATAAATTATATTATGTAAATTAAAAATATTATTTAATATCAAAATATGTCCCAACGTGTCGAAATATATCATTTTTTAAAATTAACGTGTCAGCGTGTCGTATCGTGTCCCGTGTCAGGGTCCGTGCATCATAGTATAAAAGTGTATAAGGCTTTTTTTTTTTTTCTCTCTTCTCTTCATATGACTTTCCCGAAGTCAACACATTCTTTTCATGTATATGTAGAAGATAAAATTATCTTTATAACATAAAAAAAAAACATTAATGCCTTTATAAAACCCATACTGTGCATTTGATGAACCACGTGGAGATTGTGCTTATCTCAAGCATGCTCCACCTCCTTTCCCTTATTGTTTAAGAAGAAAAAAATAGTACTCTTATAATGTTAAAGACTTATTACATCATTTATTAATTGTATTAATTTCACCCATTTTTATAATTAATGCAACATGAGTATTAATACGAGAGTATTAATACAACAGTGTAAAAATGAAATGTGTGTGGGGGGGGGGGGGGGGGGGGGGGGGAATGGTGAGGCTTGATCAATGCCAACTTTTCAGTCCAGATGCACAAGCAGTGATATTTGGAATGAGTATAGATGTAAATAAAAATAAAAATGGGAATGATATTCTAACAATCAATTAATTTATGAGTTACTAGCAATTTTATTATCAATCAACTTCATCGTTAGATACATTATGTTGATCCAACGATTATATTTATTTCCATCTTTGTATGGTTATAATTCTTCATATTTAATACTTTATATTTATTTTTACTTTTATATGGTTATGATTTCTCATGTTTAATGCTTTCATATTAAATATGGGGAATCATAACCATACAAAGATGAAAATAAATAAAACAGTTGGATCCATATAATCGATCTAACGGTGAAATTGATTGGTAGTAACACTAATTGATTGTTACAATATCTTACCCCTAAACAAAATTAATATTTTTATAGATTATATAAGGATTCGTTTTTTTCTATTATTAATGTAGATAAGTTATCTACATTAAGGGCCTGTTTGGAGCACCTAATAAAGAAGATAGGATAGGATAACTTATAATATCCTATTTTTATCTCTTGTTTAGTGGGTCAATATGATATGATTAGCTTATCCTATTGTCTTATTATATCCTATTCAATACATGATTTCTTATCCTACGGGGGAGTTGGGTTAGGATTCAACATGATAGGATACCAATACCCAATATATTCTCACGCTACCCAATATATTTGTATTTATTGCATTATATTTTGTTTTTTCTTTCTCCTTTTACATAATCTTATCATATTGCTAATCAGATGCTCATCAAACAAAGGACATGATATCAGCTTATAAGCTCCATATCATATCTTACTCTTATCATATCTTGTCCAACAAACGAGCCCTAAGTCTAAAATAATACCATTTTAGTATAAAAATAAGGTATTTTTGTAATTATAATTTATTTCAGGGTATAATAGTCTTTCTCATTATAATTTTTTAAACTTTAAACGCAGAATGATGTCGTTTTAGAAATGAATGTAGATAACTTATCTACAACTACTATAGAAACATTAAAACCATTATATAAGTATATAAACAAATATTTGATATTAATGCAGAATCTACCTCAATACAAACACTCCAATTATAACTAGCTCAATAATGTTAAGTATTAGGTAAATCTAAACTAAAATCTCTGTAATAAATTAAGCTGTTAATAGATATAGTCAGTGCTGAGAATTTTATGGACAAAGGTAATAAGCGAGGGAATTTTGGGAATAAATTCTCTCTCTCTCTATGTTATTTAATATGATCTTATAATGTGAAATGATCCTAATTCTTCATTGATAAATCAATAGTGATGGGTTTTCACCCAAAATAAAATAAAATCAATAGTGATGGGAATTAGAAAAAATTATATTAGAATAAAGAGTTATACGATTATTACTATTGATTTATGGGTTCGTTTTTTCTGCAGTTACTACAGATAAGTTATCTGCAGTACGCTCAATACGACGTCATTTTAAGGCGGAAATTATGGTATTTTTGTAATTTTAATTTATTTCAAGGTTATAATAATCTTTATATTTAAATTTTTTTAATATTTCAATACCAAAATGACGTCATTTTGAAAATAAATGTAGATAACTTATCTGCATTAACTGCAGAAATATTTTTCCCTTAATTTATTCATAAATAATTAGAATCCTTTCGGTCATATTAATTAATACATGAAAGAATCACTTTCGGAAATATTTCATTCTTTAAAAAAAATTCAAAACTTTCCAAAAAAGCACAGAGTAAATAAAATATTTCAACAACTCCGAGTCAACGCACATTTTTAAGATTAGGATAGAAGGCTAAAAACCATAATTAAAGTGTTTTATTATTATTATTAAACAAAAAAGGGTGTTAATGTTGTCCTTTAAAAACTAATGTTCAATATATATCAGTTATATTCTTAAAAAAAAAAATCAGCTATGTTTTACAGATCGTTAGAGACATTACTACATTAGGATTGCTCCCAGGTTATTCAAAGAAAAAATAATATTAAATTCTTTTAAGATTCTTAAGATATTAAATGTTTTATTTTATATAATTTTATATTTTAAAGTAATCGAAAATGGCATTATAGATATGGGAAAAGTGTGAAAAATAAAGCATGTGTCATTTTAAAGGATGTAAAGTTATGTCATTTTAAATGAGAGAAAGAAATAAATCATGAGAGAGAATGAAAAAAAGTGTGGGCCCCACTTCTTTGTGAGAGTGAAATCACACAAGTTGTGTCATTTAAAAGGACAAATACTTTTCCCTATAGATATTTGTTAGGAGAACATAACATCATCATCATTATTATTATGTCATATTTAAGGGATAGGTTATTCTACCTACCCCATTCTTGTCTACCTTTTGCCTACCCCTTTTATCACCGTTGGATTACAATCTAATCCAACGGTCCATAATTGCGAAATAAAATAACCTTTTTTTTTTCTCTCTCTTCACTCCTTCCCACATCCTTTCTCTCTCCTCCCCTTTCTCTCTTCCTCTACCTTATACCTATTTTTTTTCCTTTATCTTTGAAATAAAGTAATAGAGAAAGAGTTCTTACATATTCTAATTATTGTATTCGATTCCATCCAATGGAACAATCAACAAAGTTTTTTTTTTTTTATTAACTTTATAGGAAAACAGGTACAAATATGGATGGGTATCTGCAAATGTAAATTAGCTTGGTCTTGAACTGAAAAAGAAAAGCCAGATGAACCATTGAATGGTTTTTAATACCTGATGATCAGAAGGACAACAACAAAGAGTTCAATAATAGGTATAGGTAAGAAGGACAACAACAAAGATTTCGATAATAGGTATAGATATTCATTGTGAATATTGTTCGCTTGTAGTTAAAAAAAAAAAAGTAAATTAAAATAGGTATGAGAGATCACGAGGATGTGTTCGGATTGAATAGGAAGAGAGAAAGGGAGGAGATAGAAAGGATGTGGGAGGAAGTGTGGGAGGAAGTGAGGAGAGAGAAAGGGGAAAATAGTTATTTTATTTCGCAATTATAGACTGTTGGATTAGATTGTAATCTAACAAAAGAGATAGGCAAGAAGGGAGTAGGTAGAATAATCTATCTCATGTTTAATACACAAAAAGGAATAGAACGAAATGGTAATATAATGGGTATATGTTTCTCGTGTTGCATTAAATAGTTTTTTTATAATAAGTTTTATTTTTTATGTATACACAAAAAAATAAATAGGATTCACTTTTTTTCTTTTCCATAATAGATTTTATTTATTTTTTATATATTATATAAGATAATTTTATTTTATATAACATAATAAACATATTTTCCATACATAAAATAACCATTCATAAATCATGGCTGAATAATTTTGGAATGTATTGACTTTTCTCACGAGTTAAATGAGAAAGAAATCAAATTTTCAAATGGCATAAATTGAGGCCACGCATCCATGATTTTAGTGGTAAGGGATCTACTTTATCTCTATCTCATTATAAATAGTCAGTTCATTGTTTGTGATTGAGAAATTTTTAAATGATATAAATTATATTATTTCACATGAAGAGATGGGATCCACATTTTTATTTTTTTTATCAACTCTCTCTCCTCCAACTCTATCTCTTTCTCTCTCTTAAAATGGCATAATTTTATATCGTTTAAAATGACACACACTTTACCCATATTGAAATGGGGTCCACTTTCTCAGATTTTACGTTTGGTCTTTTATTTAGTGCATATTATTTTTTTATAGGGTTTAATTACAGTTAAAAAATTTAATCTCATAAATTTTATTAAAATCATTTAAAATTTAATTTTATAAAATTTTGATTATGAGTTTTTTTCTTAAAGTCATTATAATTTTAAATAGTCTTGTAAAATTTATAAAAAAAAATTCTCAAAATAATCATTTAAAATTCTAATTCAATGTACCCTTTTAGAGTTTATGATTAATTAGTCTAAAGTTAGAACATTATCGCCCCATTATTTTAATAAAAAAAAATTAAATTTGAGCAGAAAGTAATAAACAAAATGGATTTATCCATTAGCCATGCTTCAAACCCAAAAAAGATTCTCCCATGAGAGTTAAGAAATATCATATAAAATAAGGATCTCATTTTTCTCATTTTTTTTCAACACATATAAAAGAGAGATAGGTTCTAGTTTTATTTTATTTTTCTCTCTCCTTATTTGTGGGTCTCAATTATAATTTTATTTCTATTACATAAAATAACTTTTATTCTACAACATAAAAAAATTATTTTCCATAAAATAAATACATATGGCATCACCCAACTCGTTAAAGCTCCTACGAGAATGAGTTACATGACAATAATGGAACCGTAAATTATTCATTATTGATAGAAACTTATGTGGCAAATGTGCTCTCTGAGCCAGCTCTTGGAGTAGGAAAAATATTTAGTGCTCCAGGTCCCATGTGGTTCTTCTATTCAATAAGTGAAATTTGTATAAAAGTTTACATTTTAGTTTTTCTCTTTCCTCTCTCTTCAATAGTTATCTCACTCTGATTAATTTGGACCACTGAATCAATGGTGATCCAGGACCAACAAAATTCTTCTCCTTAGGTAACGGTTTTGCTCAATGGACAACGGGCATGAGAACTATGTGCTATCGCCTATCATTAAGCAGTGATTGATGGTACAGGCAATGAGCACATTTTCTATTCTACTTTCTTATAAAAAATTTAAAAAAAATATGAAAGAAAATAATCATAAAAATAAAAAAAAATATATATAGAATGTTTGTTAGTCCCGTAACATCGAAAATACCTTCCCAAACAATACAATTGAAGCTACTCTAAGCCGAGACGAAGACTGTGTAGCATAGTCGAGTCAGTTTCTTCTCATAAAAGGAAGGGAAAAAAAATGGGGGAAAGGAAACCATGTTATGCTTTCAGATGTTAATTTAAGAACAATAAATATTATTTTTGTTTCTCAACAAATTTTATGATACCCACTTTAGTCCCTAATAAATAAAGAGATTATTCGTAGTTCCTAAGAAATTCAGGGTGGACCCATTTGAGTGGATTAATGTGGATCTTTTTTGAATTTGTGAGGGATTACGATTTCAACTAAATGGATCTATTTGGAATTTTTTAGGACCACAAATAGCTTTTTTATTTGTTAGGGATTAAAGCGGACATTATAAATTTTTGGATTCTTAACAAAAAAATACGATTATCATTTTCGTCCATTACAAAAAAGCCAACTTTTAGTCATTCTCCAATTCCAGTTCTATGAAAATATGGTCTCTTAAAAATTCAATGAAGAGCCAATTTAGTTCATAGAAAGAACTAACAATGATTTTTTATATGGGACAAAAATAAAGACAGTATTTTTTGTCACGATCCAAAAGGACTCTATTGTAAATATTTTCTTGTATCCCTAGGCCTAAATCATAAAAGGGTTGACAAAAGTTGGAGTTAACATATAACAAGTAGCTTTGCTAAAGAAGTAACGGAAAAATGGGTAACTACATATTAATTTTCTAAATTAGTGAAGCAACCAATAAAATTATTCTCAATAATATATCGAGCACTTATTTATGGAAATGTATTTAATTCGTTAATAAGATAATTACCAAAAAAGAAAAAAATTGATCATTTGAATTTGATGTAGCAAAATTAGCATAACATGAGAATGAGCAATCAACAAAGCCCTTAAAGATAAAGAAGTCACTCAGAGCTTGAAGGAAAGTTTGCAGTTTTATTCAATCAAAAAAAAAAAATCTAACAAAAATATACCTATTTAATTAATGAAATTAATGTTTTTCATGTTGTAAGATATAATTACACACATCATAAAAATGTAAGAAGCCCATGTAACGATAAAAGAAAAAAAAAAGGTTCGCTTTTTATGCAATTACTGCAGATAAGTTATATACAATGAGCCCAATACGACGTCATTTTGGGGTGAAAATCATGATGTTTTTGTAATTTTAATTTATTTCAGGGTTATAATAGTCTTTATATTTATAATTTTTTAAGATTTTAATACCAGAATAACGTCGTTTTGGGAATAAATGTAGATAACTTATCTAGAGTAACTGCATAAACATTTTTCCCAAGAAAAAAAAATATAAAACATGGGCCTTACACACTTTTACATGTATGTAGGAGATAAAATTATCTCCTTGCAACATATATGAAAAGCATTAATCGCTTAATTATTATGCAAAAGCAATCCAATATTTTTTTTTGGTAAGCAAAGCAATCCAATCTTAATTTGGTACTAATTTTGTAAAAATTAAATAAAATTATGTTAAAATCAGTAAGAAAAAGATATACAAGTTTTAAAATAAAAAATATATCAAATTCGTAAATAATATATCTGTCATAAAATTCCTAAATTACCTAAATAATATCTAATGATAAAATCACAAAATGGTCATAATTAAAAAAAAACAACATAAAATTATCTTATGCAACATGAATTCTTTAAGATTTCAACTGCAAGACTTCCTACGTTACAAATGATATTTTAAAATCCATATCCATTGTCGTATAAATACACATAAATTATAAAGAATTCTGCAAGACTAACTTAAGGGATGGATTGGATTGAGATCTTAAATGATTTTAATGGATTATTTTTGGACAAAAAAATCCATTTATATTCAATTAGGATTTTAATGTATTGAAAAAAGTCATGTGGTATTCGATTAGGATTTTAAAAGATTATTTTAGAGTCCGTCCAAATCCGTTGGTATTCGATCACAATTTTAAATGATGGAAAAATAATCTTGTGGAATTCAAAAATCTAACGATTTTAATGGATTTTCTATTGATGTGGATTTCGTGAGGCTTATTAGTAAGAAACATAAATAGGATGCATCTCTCACAATCTCACCTTAACCTCTAGGATTTCTTGAGATTTCTCTATTGCATTGTTTTCTTTTTTTCTTTGGCAGGTTGACCCGCTCAAAATCGGGTTCCGCCATGGAGCTTTGTCAAAACTCAAAAATAGCATATTTTTGAGCGATTTTCATCTTAAAACAACCCAAAAACAACAAATCAACGATATTTTAGTATAATCTATCTAAAAAATAACGTATTTTTGAGCCATTTTTGAAATTTTTTGAAAGTTTAAAAAGTGAATTTTCAAGCTATGGTGTGATTTTTGGCACAAAGATTTGTGATTTTTATATTAAAAATAACATAAAACGGTGAAAAAATTAACAGGAAAACTAAAACCCTCAAACTAATTTTCATTTTACATAAATAAAACAATATCAATTTAAAGAAAGATTGAAACTTTCATAATATGAACCTTATATTTTGTAATAATACATTCATGAACGAAGTTCTTTCACTATAGGAAACGATTTGAAACAATTTTTGTGTCAATAGATAACTAACTAAAACCTTATTTTTCAAAAGCCTCATAGCAATTTAAGATTTCAATGTATCGATTGAAATTTTTTTGAGAGATTTTCTAAACTTTCATGTATAAAACCCAAAAATTCAGATTCAAAATTTTCTCAGAATATTTAATGAAAATATGCATATGATAAGTGGTTAGAAAACTCTCATCACGTAGAACAAAATTTCAAAGTTTTCAAGATCAATTGCAAAAAAATACCAACGAAATTTTATCATGAACTTTAGGTTTTATATGCAAATTTAAAATTATTTTAATAATTAAAAAATTGGGTCTTATAATCATATACGCATAGCTTTGATACCAAATAAAGAAGATAATTTTCAACCCATTGGTCAAACCCAAGAGCAGGAACAAGAAAATGCTAATGCATGGAGGACTTGTATAACTTTAGATATGTGAAAAGCCGTTGCTTAGTAATTTTGATATTTGTTAAAAATTATATTATGTTTTACTGATTGAGAAAATTATATTAGTTTAACTTTTTTTTTATTAATTTCATTGCTTTTCTTTGTTATTTTTTTCATGGGAAATGTTATACTTACACCCTATTTTTGTTTACAACCTTTTATAACTATATCTTAACTGTTGATTTCCGTCAATTAACGGTTATTATTTTCGCAAATCAAATTCGTTAATTAATATTTAATTCGCAATGAATGATAACCGTTGATTGACGGAAATCAACGATTAAGATATAGTTGTAAAAGGTTGTAACCAAATATAGGTTGCAAGTATAATCTTCCTTTTTTTTACTCCTGTAATTTTGAATTTTTGTTAAAAACTCATAAGATTTTTTAAAATCTTATAAATTCATATTGTTCTTTCGAATTTTATAAATACTATTAAAATCCTTTAAAATCCAATATTATGAAATCTTGATTGAACGGATAACCAAGGAGAATGCAACGTTTCGATGTAGCAGCAAATTTGTCTGATGGTTTAGGCACTACAATAGCATAACATAGACATCCAATAACTCGCAAGTGATCATATGATGGGGCTTTTCCATGAAGAACTTCAAAAGGAGTTTTTCCATCAAGGAGTTTTGTGGGAGTTCGATTTATGAGAAGAGCAGCGTTGAGAATGCAATCACTCCAAAAATGAAGAGGCAGATTACCATCAAATCGTAGTGCACGAGCTACATTAAGAATGTGACGATGCTTTCTTTCCACACGTTCATTTTGTTGGGGTGTGTAGGTACATGATTGCTTATGAAGAATACCAAAATCTGCCAATAAAGTTTGCATCATAGATGACATACATTCACTTCCATTATCTGTTTGAATGCTTTTTCATGATGTTTGAAACTGAGTGGAAACCATGTTAAGAAAAAATCAAAAATGTGAATATGTTTCTCCTTTATTTTGCATTAAAAATACCCATACATTTCGACTGTAATCGTGCACAATAGTCAAAAAATATTTAGCACCAGTGAAGGAGACAGTAGCAAAAAGACCCCAGAGATCACAGTGAATAAAATCAAAAGCATGCAAGTTGCGTCTTTTATTTATTGGAAATGGACTACGAGCCTGTTTAGCTCTAGAACATACATCACAAAAACCAGCATTATTCGAGCTTGAAATAAAAGGAAGCAGTGAAAGATAATGTCGAGAAGGATGACCAAGTCTTCTATGCTACAAAGAGGAAGAATCCGAAATTTGTATTGCATTAGTGAAAATTGACGAATTCCTCAAGACATACACGCCTTCCTGCGCATCACCCCATCCAATCGTTGTCCTCAAGTGTTGGTCCCGTAAGATGCAATTTTTGTCAGTAAAAATTACGTAGCATGTATTTGACTTTATTAACTGAGAGACTGAAATCAGGTTACAGGTGAGAGATGGAACATATAGCACATTAGTTAGAACTAATGAAGAAGTCAATGAAATAGTGCCACTTTTCACTGCAGTTGTTCGATTTCCATTAGGCAAACCCACGGTACAAGGGGATATGGATCGAATATCAGATGAAAAAAGCAACGTTACCAATCATGTGTTGGGATGCACCACTATCAATAAGCCATGAAATAAAAGTATGTGTGTTACCATAAAGCTTGTCAGATGACTGTTTAGAAGAATCAACCAGAGCCAGCAATTGTTGAAGCACTTTCGGTCTAAGGCTCGGCAAAGAGGCAGTACCAGTTGTGGAATTTTCTGGTTGGGTGGTGATGGTGTGCGCGGCTAGGGCAGAAGAGGCAGCATGACTGCGAGTAAGAAGAATTCCGGGATTATCGGAAGGATGAGTGTAAAAGGGAGAACGGGGATAAGTAATTTTGAAATTTGTGCTTGAAGCAGCCATGGTTCTGGTTAGTAAAGCAAGGAAGAAGAAAGACCTAGATCTTTTGGCTCATGATACCATAACAAGAATATTTGAAACATGTGACTTGATTTATTGAACAGCTAAAGGCTTGTTTAAATAAAGCCATGATACAAAGGAAAACCAAACCAACCTAACTAAAATCTTATCAGAATATTTAAATTATCCTAAAAATATTACAAAAGACGTACATTTATCAAGAATATTAGCTAACAACTCATATAAGTTAACAAAGAAAAGAATAATAAATTAATCTATACAATCTTATCCCAATAATATATGCATAGCTTTGATACCAAATGAAGAAGATAATTTTCAACCCATTGGCCAAACCCAAGAGTAGGAACAAAAAAATGCAAATGCATGGAGGACTTGTATAACTTTAGATATGTGAAAAACTGTTGCTTAGTAATTTTGAATGTTTGTTAAAAATTATATTATGTTTTACTGATTGAGAAAATTATATTAGGTTTTACTTTTTTCTTATTAATTTCATTGCATTTCTTTGTTATTTTTTCATGGGGAATGTTATACTTACACCCTATTTTTGTTTACAATCTTTTATAACTATATCTTAACTGTTGATTTCCATTAATCAACCGTTATAATTTTCGCAAATTAAATTCATTAATTAATATTTAATTCACAATGAATGATAACCGGTGATTGACGGAAATCAACGGTTAAGATATAATTGTAAAAGATTGTAACCAAAAATAGGTTGCAAGAATAATCTTCCTTTTTTTTCTACTCTTGTAATTTTGAATGTTTTTTAAAAACACATAAGATTTTTTAAAATCTTATAAATTCATATTGTTATTTCGAATTTTATATATACTATTAAAATTCTTTAAAATACAATATTATGAAATCTTGATTGTAAGAAAAGTTTTTTAAAAAAGTTTTTAAAGTCCCTCCAATTCTAAGTAGTCTTTTAAAATCTATACGATTTTTCATTTCAAAAAATTCTTTAAAATCTTAATCCAATACACCCTCTTAAGTCAAAAATGATATTCTAACCCACAAATGAATACATTCTCATTTTCGTGCAATCGCACAAGAAATTGTAGAGCTTAATTACCAAACAAGCAATCACTAATATCGAAAAAAGTTCTTCTAAACTAAATTTATATCTCAAGCGAATAGGCAAGGACATTTCTACCCCTAATGCATTTAAAATGCATCGTGATCTTAATTCTTAACTCAGAAATTTTAATTACAAATATCTCCTTAATTTATTTATTTTGTTATTATTTTAAAATCTGTATTACTTATAAGTAATTAGAGTTTAAATATGTTTTTAATCTCTAAAAATATATCACTTTTAATTTTAATTCTAGTTTCAGTTTGAATTTTTCTGAAAGTGTGCCATGTTAGTCCTTAACATTATCCGAGCCCCGTTAAGTGGTAACATGGCTATTAAAATTCCAACTCAAGCATATCATGTATCCCATATAACATTACACTATTCGCCACCATTGATATTAAGGATGAGTTCGAGTTATTGTAAAATGGAAAAAGTGTGTGTGGTTTTAAAAGATATAAAATTGTGTTATTTTAATAAAAAATATTGTATTTTATGGTGAAAGAAACAGTTATATAATAGAAATCATGGTGGAAAAGAGTGAGATATTTTTCTTTTAATTTAAGCATTAAATAAAACACATTAGTTTTAACTAGAATGACCATCCTTGAACAAACATTTTTCCCTTGTAACTTGACAAGAAAAATTTACTTAATCTTTTATGTGATAAAAGAAAGGGATATATTTTTCTTATGTTGTAGGAAAAAAATTATCTCATGTTGTAGAAATAAAAGTATAAGTGGGACCCACAAGTAAGAGGAGAGAGAAAAAAGAGTAGTGAGATTTAACCCCTTTTGTGTGTGTAGGAAAGTTGTTTATCTCATGTAAAATGAGATAAATATAATCCTAAAAGAAAACTTCTCAATTATTATTAGGGTTCATTTTTTATAAAGTTACTTTAGATAACTTTGTCTTAATGTTCACTTAATCGACGTTGTTTTGAGTGAAAATCATGGTGTGTTTGTGATTTTAATTTATTTCAGGTTATAATAGTCATTATCATTCTGAATTTTTAATTTTTTTATCTAAAATAACATTAAATACTTTTTCCCTTATTATTATTATTATTTTTTTTTCATCCCATTTGTATTTCAGATAACAAATATGACCAGTATCTGCTGCATCTAGGGGTGTTAACGGGCCGAGCCGAGCCGAGCTTTGATCTTAACGGGCCAAGCCTGTATTTAAACGTGTCCGACTGGCCTTAGCCTGTTACCTGTCACGAATATAATATTGGCTTGTGGCCTGGTTTATTTACAAAAAATAAAAGCCTGTGTGAAGCCTGTCTTAACCTGTTAGCAAGTTAAAGAATAAAAATAAGATAACAGAATTCCACAAAAAATAAATTTGTGTATAGAAACCTTAGCTTCCAATTTGCAGCAATAATTTATAAAGTCTACAATAAAAAAAATTAAAGTGACAGAAGGTAGATAACAGGTTATATTATCTTAGCCCATTATAAAAAAAGGACAAACAAAAATAAAAATAAATAAATAAATAAATTGACACAAACAAGCAGTGCATAGTGGAACGAATGAATTTTTGTGGGTTTGTTTGTGTGAAGGAGGATGAAGGATAATATCGAACAACACTAATAATTCCATAAATATACATAAATTCAATATATATCCAAATAGCATAATATAGAACAAAATCATTCAAAAAGTTTGTTAAACCAATAAAATGGGGTGAAATAAATTGATGAAAGAGAGAGTTATTACAAGTGGTATAAAAAATATAAATAAATATTTATATACTTTTCCCTTATTATGATTATTATTAAGATTATTTTTTTATCATCCCTTTTGTATTTCAGATAACAAATATGACCAGTATCTGCCGCATCCATGCTTGATGTTTACTAAGTAGCCCATATTATCTATTTGAGTAGTGCACTGGGTCAGTCTTGATGGGCCTCCACTTTCTTGGATCTTTGTTTTTGAACTCTTATTTAGCTCTTCATTCACTAATTGGCAGGGATTTTGTCATTTTTGGACTTATTTTTTGTCAAAGGAATTTTGGGAGCGGTCTTTGAATTCAAGCCCAAAAGTAAATCAATTTACTCTTCTACCCAAGTTTAAGTCCAACAACAACAACTACTTCCAAAATACAAATGAAACATCACACTGAAAAGAAAAAGTCATACGAGTAAGAGATCAAATAGTACAAAAACACAAACATGCTAAGGTGAAAGCTTAGGATTCTATATTTTTAATGTTTCCAATTAATCTAATGTCCATCTTAGGATTCTATATATCTGAACAAGACTCAAGACCCAAAAAATGATGCTTAACTAAAGAGCTCCGGATAAGCAAGGCTAAGATTTAGAGAATAAAAATAAAGGTGAAAGCTACAAACACCAAACTTAAAAAGAAGATTACAATACCCCTATTGATTTGCTTTTTTGGAGATTAACAATGCCTTTATTGATTTTTTATTTTTTCCAAAAAAAGAGTTGAGGCAACCATAAACTCATGTGATGAAAAAAAACTATTAATTTCCTTTAGATCTGGAGTAAAATAATATGATCCTCTCGTTATAAAATTGACTCGTAGATTGTAAAATAAATATGCCCCTATTGAATTTTGTAAAATAATAATAATAATAATAACTCCTCATTAAACCCGACTAGCGAGTATGAAAAAAAGCTGTTAATTTCCTTTAGATACCCTTGTATAATTACAAAGAGACTATTTTCTGAATTCGAATCCATGACCTTTCAATCTTACCCTATTGAATTTTGTATATCATATAAATTGAATGAGTCCATATTATAGAAACTAGATATATCACGAGTAATTAGAATCTCGCAGGTTTCACTTAAAATCATCCAACACAGAAAAAACCTTTGGTACTACCGATGTACTAAATTTCAGTACATTGACAATTTATTTATTCTATGATACTTTAGATGAATCCTGCACAAATTTTTAAAATCCCAGAATTTGCCTACATATCATAATATAAATGAACTACGGTCGCACTGAGTTCACTGGGACGGTAGTACTAATAATTTTCTCCCAAACACCAAGTCCTAATGTTAGTTATAATGATGGACATAATCAGTCGAAAAATGATTACGTGGTCTTATAAAGAATTGGACATATAAGAAAAACTTGAATGCTTTACTTGATATCACTTTATGCCAAACATCAATCCCCATGCGATAGTGCTGCATATGATTAACCAAAATGATTAAAAAAAAACAATATATTGCCTTGCTACATAAGGGAACATCAGGCATTCACAACAATGTATCTATATGGAGATTAAACCAGAAAATATAGGGATAATAATACAGCACACACCACACAAGAGGGAATTGCTGATGCCACCCTATATATGTATCATACAAATTTAAGAGAGTTTTCAGTGATGTAAGGTATGGTTAGGGCACTGGTAGCACTTGGTAAATGGTCCGAATGTTTTAACCTGTCTGGCGAAGTTTGTCATGCTGGCCCACCCACCAAATCCAAAGCCCACCACAAGAACCCAAACCACTATAAATGCATTCACCACATACATGACCGTCCAGTTAGGGATGAAGAAGGGCAATTTCTCTGCGGCATTCTGTTTTACACAAGACCAAAAAATAAAATAACCACAAGCCTTCAAATTGTTAGCTTGTGTTTTTAACTGTTCATGTGTCAAAAAGTATTGTAACTGAGCTCACAATGATAACATAGAAATGATCATAAACATGAACACCTGTTACAGTGAGTACTGTGTAGGGTCACTTAAGAGCACAGTATCAGTGGTAGTATGACTATAGCATATAGCTGAATGACAAAGAAATGACACCAACTTCATCTAGTCTCATAAAATTTTCAAATTCCTATAATCACTATAACTAAATTTCTGGTACTATTATAGGATCTTACCATAATGCTCAATGTGAAGGTGAGTAATATTATTAGCAATAGCAAACCATGATAAACATGCCCCAAATGTGACTATTAGCATATAAAATGGACATATTCCCACAACACTTCCTGATTTATGATATAAGCCCCTTAAATCAATGATATTCAGGCCACAAAAGAAACAATCTTACCGTTGCTCCAAGACTCGTCCTATGTTATAAAATATAAATAGAGAATAGAAATTCACAGAGGACACAGTAAATCTAGTTAGATGAGACACATATCATGTAGATTGGACCATTTTACCTTTCTTGCGGAGGCAGACTTGTATGTGAGCATATGGGCAGAAGCAGGAATGATGTAGACGGTGAAACTGACCAAAAGGGACCCTACAGCTGAGTTAATGGGCCCAAAAAATGGGAAAACAATAGCCAAAAACCATATTGGTATCACCACAGGTAACCTGGCTAGAGCCCTCAAACATATGCTCTTTGTGTTATGCATTCCTATCACTTTCTCCCACACAAAATACAATGGTGTACTAGCAAAACCAAAGGTGATAATCTGTCAAATACATAGAAAACAAATCAGTTAGTAACAACCTAAAGCAACATATACACTTTGTTACTTTGTCATTTGGTTAGGTAATTGTTTATTATTTAGTAAAATTAGTAAATGTGAAGAATGTCAGGGGAGGGAAACCATAGATGGACCTGGTGAATGAGCATAAGGATGACACCAGCATCGCGCCAGCCAGAGCGGGGGAGGAGCGAGAAGGCATTGGCATGATCCAGAAGTTGGTCACCAAAGGCCCAGTAAACGGCAGTAGCAGATGGTAGGGTGAGGGTGAACACATAGAGAGTTGCATAAAGGTATATATATTTGAACTTCTGAGGCTTCCACATTGCATGCATGATTTCCCTGCAATAGTCATATCATTATGGTCCATCATAGTGTTTACTGCAACTTAAATCTAGAAATGAATCACACATATACCCCACTCTCACACATATCCTGCTATTTGACAGAATGTGATTGAACTGTTTTCAGCTGACTTTGTACCCTTTGTTTTTTCTAGTCAATACTTTAATGCTAAACATTGGAGAACTTCTAAGTTAGACCAAGTTTAGTGCATTTTAATGCTAAATAGTTGACACAAGCTTTTAAATATATGGCACTATTTATCTAGTCGGACACTTGGACTGTCCAATAATTCCTCGTGGATGATGCTAGAGAGACAGATAGACAGACATAATTAATGTGTGTATTTATGTTGGAACTTTTGTATGCCTAGCATTTCATTTTACTTGAGAGATAGTAAAATAAACAACTAGGACATATAATGCGGTAAAATGTCACTACTATGTTATAGATAATAATAAATATACCATATTGACAGAGTGTTGGGGAAAAAAAAGCAAAATCTGAAAACAACACACAGAGCTTCACACTAAAAAGAAAAAAAGTTCAACTGGGATTTGGAAAAAATTTAGTACTAATAATGACAGAGTATAATTTTAGCCAAGATATACTATTTGTTTTGTATCGAAGTGTCATTATAATGTAGGATAGTGCCGCAATTAAAGAAAGGTCGTTCAATGAAATTCTCCAAGTCTCTTTAATGTATGTCCTAGACAATAACGTAGAAAATCATGATTATTGTGTCTAACTTAATAAGCAAAATACTATAAAAAGTGAATACACTGTGACGGCGTGCCCGCCGAAAGCAAAGAGTATGTTGGTGGCGCCTGTGAAATACAAAACCAAATTGTTTGGTCTTGAGTGCCTTACATTCTCAACCTGCAATTAATAAAAAAAAAAAAGTTTTTAAACAAAGTTCAGATGAAACAATACAATTTGAAGGGAGAGAAACCCCACTGTAGAAATAATCAAGACCGTTGGTGTTGCTTACCTGGCCATGAACAAGTGCAGCAATGGTCAAATACCAAGCAGTGTAAGTGGTCATGCCAAGGCCAAGGAAAGACCAAATCCTGTAGTTATGGAATGATGGTATGAACACTGTGGTAGCACAGCAAGCTCCAAAAATGTAGGTCCAAGTCCTCTTGTTCAAGTGATCATTTATGTAGTATATATTACTGCAATATCACACCCCCCAAAGCAAAGCAATTAAGTAAATAATCTATGTCCTCTTGTTCCACATTTATACTAGAATCCATTGGTGGATCCTGGCATTAAAAAAAAATTAAAAAATTACAGGATCCTCCAGCAAATTCTAGTATAAATAAGTGTTGCTGCAAAATTTAGAAATTTGCAACAAGAGTAAAATCAAATAAATAAATGGTTTAAAGTCATAAAATCAAATAAAGGTTATAATAAGAGGAAATGGAGACCTTGCACAAGCTATAAGCTGGATAACAGATCCAAAGAGGAGAAAAGTGCAGTTGAAGGCCAATCCAATAACTTTCCAGTATGGACCCAGTAAACCTTCCAACACTTCAAACCACTACAAAGATTGAAATCAAACCATGAAACTTGTTCCATATAGAAAAACTTTTTATTTTTGCAATTGTTGGAATCTAACCTGAATGACATGGTTTTTGAAGCTAACATTCTCTTTCTCTTTCCGGCTTCTGTACTCAATGTACAGAATGCTAATTAAATAAGCAGTCCAACTACCAAGAAGGCCATAGAAGACTTGGAATATGATGCCTGAGAGCATTCCCAGCTGAGAGAAAGAATAAGGTAGTGTCAACAGAACCTGTGCAACCTGCACAACACAAAAACCAGAAAAAAAAAGGGATCAAAGTTAGTAACTTTCTTATACTCAGATGAAACTATACTAAGAATCTCAATTCATGTTATGAGACTTCTTGTTACCTGATTTGAGGCACAGCTGAACCAAGCATCATAGGCAGACCCACCATCCCAAAGAGCACTTTTTAAGCTAAAATGTGAACTATTTGTCTTCTCTTCCTCTCCCTCATCACGTTCAATAGTCTGGTTCAGGCTTGGCATCATGGCTTCTTCCACTTGCTTCTGGGCTAACATTTTTTTTTCTTGAATCTGGAAACAGATTTACACAATCAAACACAGAACAGAAGAGAATTTTCTCTTTGGAATATACAAAATTATGTAGGAAAACAGAAAGACAGAAAGTTGCTTTGTGATTTTATAACTCAGAAGGAGAGGAAAGAAGGGAGCTTTTAAGTTTCAGGTGTGAGTGTGTTGTGTGTGTGCCTATCAACCAGCAAATAAGGGTAGATTCCTTGTAACTCCTTCCAAAAACAGAATTCTTATCTCGTTTTCCCTTCTCAAATGAGCAAAAAGATTAGACAACAGCACCACCTTATGAGACAGCTCTTGCTGCATTACTCATAACTCTCTCTCTCTCTCAGTTGGGAGAGCCTTAAATATGCTTGCTTTTAAGCACTTTTTTTCTGGTACCCTTCACCCTGCTTTTGAGATTTTTCAGTTTAACCTCTTAAATGCGGGGTTATGTATGTTTCCGTGCACGAGGAATTGGCATAAGGTAGCTATTTCAATGCATGTAATGGAAACGAAGCAAGCATGAAACAGTTACAAGTACTTACTGGTTGGTATTAAATACTGGTAAAAAAGTTGGCTTAAGATGGTGTGAGAAATGACCAAAGTTGGCAGCTATTGCGAGTATTTTGCCCCCAACGCCAGGCAATGGTGAAGACCTTGTCACTTGGGCTGAGACCAATCAGTGATGGCCTGTTCTCTGTCAAATCAGCCTTTAACCTGGTGGAAGGAAACCAGAGCCAGAGCCATCATCATCTCATCAGGGGAATGGAGTTACTTTGGAAGGCTGTGGGGAACTTGGGAGCGTTTTGGTGGCAACAGAATATAATTACAAGCAATACACAAGACTAATTTTCTTTTCAATCACAAAGCAAAAAAATAAAGCCAATCATAAAATCACTATGATGCTAGCTAGCATGTACAACTAAAACACACAAGCAATAAAATACTTCATTTATAAGGGTCGATTCAGTTGTTGCAGGACAGCTTGAGTAGATAGTGACAGGAAATGTCCAAAAGAATTTTGAAGTAAATTTAAAAAAAAAAAAAAAAAAAAAAAAAAAAAAAAAAAGAAACCCATGAAAACTGCAGTAAACAGGCATAACAAAGCTCCAGCATAAACACCAGGTTTTAGCAAAAGAGAGAGTTTCCATGCCATAGGTGTTGATTCTGTGAAGCCTTGGGTAGTTAAGTTAAAAATAAAAATCTTAAGATGAAATAAAGTTAGACTTGCATAAAATCTTATACACTTATATAAAAATGAAATAAAAAGGTAGAATCTTCAATGAAAATTAGACTAAGACCCTTCAATTAGAAATAGAGGACCCGACCCCAAGGAATGTAAATGCAATCATATAACATCAAATCAATCACTACATTTAACCGATTGATTAAACAGGCTTCTCTTAAAAGATTATTAAAAAGAAAAAGGGAAAAAACGCAGAAACATAAAGACATAGAAAATGGACTAAAATAAACATAAATCCCAAAATGGTTAAAATAAATTATGACCTATCTTCGTTCTTGCTTTTTTTATACTTAATTTACATAATTGAATATTGTCACAAATAAGCAAACTAAATTAAATCAAGTCATTGAATTTTATAATTTTAAATATTTTAAGGCCTTATCATCGAGAGTCTCAAAGTCATTAATTAGCATGCATTCAATGGAAGGAAACCAGAGCCATCATCACCAGGTTTTAGCAAAGCTCCAGCATAAACACCAGGTTTTAGCAAAAGAGAGAGTTTCCATGCCATAGGTGTTGATTCTGTGAAGTCTTGGGTAGTTAAGTTAAAAATAAAAATCTTAAGATGAAATAAAGTTAGACTTGCATAAAATCTTATACACTTGTATAAAAATGAAATAAAAAGGTAGACTCTTCAATGAAAATTAGACTAAGACCCTTCAATTAGAAATAGAGGACCCGACCCCAAGGAATGTAAATGCAATCATATAACATCAAATCAAATCAATCACTACATTTAACCGATTGATTAAACAGGCTTCTCTTAAAAGATTATTAAAAAGAAAAAGGAAAAAAAAAAAAAGCAGAAACATAAAGACATACCCGTTTGGATGGACTTTTGAAAAATGTAATATTTGAAAAGTATTTTTAAGTAAAAATGTCATTTGGATGTTAAAATAAAAAAGTACTTTTTAATTATGCAATTACTGTTATGTCCTTTCCTCTTTGACACACACGAGTAATTTGACGAAGAAGGGAACAACAATGGCTTCCCTAATCACAACTTCAGGCACATAATCATCAACATTATCATCATTTTGAGCTTCTTTAGCATTATTATCAACAAATTAGGGTTTCCTCTTCCAAGAATTAAAATCAGTTCCTCCAAACAGAGCACCCCCTTCAAATCACAAAAATGCAAAAATCAACGGTAATTCTAAAACTTCATTAATGGCATTTTTGTAAATAACTACAACTTTTTTATAACTTTGATTTAACTACACTCAAACAAGTTTTTTTGTTTTTTCACTCTCAAAATCAATTTTTAAAATTCATATTCAAAACAGTTTTTGAAAACAAAAAAACTAAAACACTTTCAAACACACCCAAAATCACAAAAATGCAAAAATCAACGGGAACCTTGCATCGAAGCACCAAGAATGATTCACACAAATTTTACAAATAAAAGAAAGAAAGAAAAACAGCAGCAAGATTCGATTTCGATGCACATATGAATCTTATCACTAGATTGAGAATCCCTAACTAAGATGTAAGGAAGTGAAAAAAACGTAGATTGAGATAACAGTGAAGAGAGAGAGAGAACACCGAGCAAAGAATGGAGGTAAGAGCGGCTGTGAAGGAATGGAAAGTTGGGAGAAGAGAAAAAAACCAAGGATGAATGAGGATGGTAAGGGAAAGATGAAGAGTGGTAAAAGCAACAAACTCAGTAACAATCTGCCTCAACCTCAGAGGTTCTCGTCTCCAGCAACAACCAAGAGATCTCAATCCAGAGAGGAACAAGAACGATGAAAGGGATCCTTCAGTGATGGGTAAAATTGGTCAGGATAATTTTTTAGGTGCATTCAGCTTCTCCTTCTCTCAAAAGCTAAAATTTCTAGCTTTTCAAAAAAGCCAGATTTTGGCTTCTCGAGTGACTTCTGCTTTTTGAAAAAGCTCACATCCAAACATACAAAAATTTCTAAAAGCAATTTATTTAAAAAAAAAAAAAAACAGCAGCTTCTCAGGGAGAAGAAGCCAATCCAAACAAGCATGAGAAAGAGAGAGAAGGTTAGAATATATATATTTACCAGAGCTTGCTTTGAAAGAGAGGTGAGGGACATGGAGGTTCCCGTTACAGAGGCCACTTCTGAGAGAGAGAGATCTGAGATCGAAAGACGGAGGCAACGAAGTGTGTGTGAGATCTGAGAGATCGAAAGACGGAGGCAACGAAGTGCGTGTGAGATCTGAGATCGAAAGACGGTGAGATCTGAGATCGAAAGACGGAGGCAACGGAGTGCGTGTGAGATCTGAGATCGAAAGACGGAGGCAACGGAGTGCGTGTGAGATCTGAGATCGAAAGACGGAGGCAACGAAGTGTGTGTGAGATCTGAGAGATCGAAAGACGGAGGCAACGAAGTGCGTGTGAGATCTGAGATCGAAAGACGGTGAGATCTGAGATCGAAAGACGGAGGCAACGGAGTGCGTGTGAGATCTGAGATCGAAAGACGGAGGCAACGGAGTGCGTGTGAGATCTGAGATCGAAAGACGGTGAGATCTGAGATCGAAAGACGGAGGCAACGGAGTGCGTGTGAGATCTGAGATCGAAAGTCGGAGGCAACGGAGTGCGTGTGAGATCTGAGATCGAAAGACGGAGGCAACGAAGTGCGTGTGAGATCTGAGATCGAAAGACGGAGGCAACGAAGTGCGTGTGAGATCTGAGATCGAAAGACGGAGGCAACGAAGTGCGTGTGAGATCTGAGAGATCGAAAGACGGAGGCAACGAAGTGTGTGTGAGATCTGAGAGATCGAAAAGACGGAGGCAACGAAGTGTGTGTGCGGGATGGCTACTCTTTCCCGGCCGCTTTCAGTTAGTGTTCATTGCTGAGTGATCGCTCGCTATCTGGCTGGAAAAGGTGGTCCGGAAGCTTTCTCTCTCCCAGCAAGCAAGACGAGATCACCACTTCTCTCAGTAATGGACTTCCTTTAATTCTTCCTTAGCCTTAGATGTCCTATCATAGATTATCGAACCTCCGACAGAGAGAACCCCCATGCATGCGTTCTTTCTCTCCTCCCCTCAGCCATACATCTCTTTTATTTCTTTTGGCCGTTTAGAGGCAACGAAGTGTGTGTGTGAGATCTGAGAGATCGAAAGATGGAGGCAACGAAGTGTGTTGTTTCTTAATTATGTTTTTGTGGTTGATTTGAAGGCAGCTGTGCAAATAGCCATCCTCTAGCTCCTTTAACAATGGAAGAAAGAGGCTAAAGAGTGGTAACAAGGTGTACCACCCTCTAGCCTCTTTCTTCCATTGTTACGCTACTTCCTTGGTGGTACACCTTCATAGACTTCCTATTTGCATTTTGCACAAACAAAAAATGCTTTACTTGTCACCAATTGAAAGAAACCAATTAGAATCATTATCACAGAACCCATATTAGAAATTGATAGACGAAAAGGAAACGAAAAAAAAATAAAGAACATATGTGATGATGAATCAAAGAGAAGGCGAAAAAGAATAAATGACACCAGTTATGGAGTCTGCCACTCTTCGTTTTAGATGCTAGCTTTTTTTCCTTTCTCGTGCATTTCATTCAGTTATCTCCACCTGTCATCCACGATAACCCATCCAACGGTTTGCAAGCCATTCCCGGTGTGGGCAATATCTCAACCATTCCTTTCCACTGTTCCAGTTGCCAATCATGTTACTCCACTGACATCTATGTATCCTCATTCCCTAATCAGTTAAAGAACTCTGTTACATTATCACATTCATCACAACTCAAGTATATTAAATTACTTGTGAAATGAGGAGGCATCGTTTAATGATTCATAAAATAAAATAAAATTATTTTTAATATTATTCCAATTAACATTAATGATAAATCAAATTTTATATATTTTTCATAAAATTAATTAATACATAGAACGAGTTAATGATGAAATCCTTAAATAAATTGGTCACGGCGAATGTAATGGGGATAAATTTAAAAAATTTGACTAGTTAAAAAGTCCGATTTACTTAAAAAGGCAATCAATCTTAAATATAATATTAATTCAAAAATAATTAGTTAAAATAATAAAATATAAATTTCGTAGATAAAATAACAATTTTATACATAAATATTTCTTTTGGGTAACAAAATCCATTTTTAATAAGATTATAAAAAAGTAAAACTATAAGTACTTCGCATTTAATGAATAGCCATTTAACACGTTAAAATAAATTATGACCTATCTTCGTCCTTGCTGTTTTTTATAGTTAATTTACATAATTGAATATTGTCACAAATAAGCAAACTAAATTAAATCAAGTCATTGAATTTTATAATTTTAAATATTTTTTAGCCAAAAATTCTATTTAAAATATTTTAAGGCCATCACTAAGGTAGCCCTTTCCTAGAAACACATTATTCTTAGTAGTACAAACTTATTAGAAACAAATATAAGTTTAAAGTTATTCTTTCCTAACAGAGATCCAGAAACTAAGTTCTTGCGAATATCAGGCACATGGAGCACATCATTCAGTGTCACTATTTTGCCAGATGTCATCTTCAAAGCCATTTTGCCCACACCTTCAACTTTTGAAGTAGATGAGTTACCCATATAAAATTTCTTATCATTATCAATATGAGTATAGGAGGAGAACATCCATTTGTTTGAACAGACATGTCTGGTGGCACCAGTGTCCACCCACCATTCCTTAGAGTCTCCCATCAGATTGCACTCCATCATCACGGTTGTCAGTTTCAGTTCTTCAACCTGATCAGCAATATCAACCATGTTGGCTCGAGTGTCCTTCTTCTTCTTATTGAACTTTTGTGGCTTCCTCTGATCTTTCTTTTGTTCCTTCTTAAAATCCCTTGCACGGTGGCCGGGATTCCCACAATTATAACAGTTGCCTTTGAACTTTTTGTCCTTTCCTTGCTTAGCATTTCCATCTTCGGAATATTTACTATTTTTTGACTTTGATACCTTTTCAACTACATTAGCCTTAGAGATCATAGGATTGTTGCCATTCCTCTTGTCAGACATCTTATTATCTTCTTCTATTCTCAATCTCGTGACCAGATCTTCAAGTGACAATTCCTTGCGTTTATGCTTCAGATAATTCTTGAAGTCTCTCCAAGAGTTTGGTAATTTTTCTATGAAAACAGCATCTTGGAAAGATTCACTAAGAGGCATCCCTTCTGCATGAATTTCATGCATAATCACTTGAAGTTCCTCAACTTGACTAACAACAGATTTGGAGTCTTGCATCTTGAAGTCCAAGAATCTGCCAACTGTAAATTTCTTTAAGGCAGCATCCTCGGTTTTATACTTCTTCTCCAGACTATCCCAAAGTTCCTTACTAGTCTTCAGGGTACAGCACACATTATACAATGTGTTATCCAGAGCATTGAGAATATATTTTCTGCAAAGGAAGTCAGAATGCATCCAAGCATCAATGACAACAACATTTTCCTTGTCAGATTCTTCTCCCTCATTCAGTTTAGGAGAATCTTCCTTGAGGAAATGGTCCAGACTCAGAGTTGTCAGATAGAACAACAGTCAACAGCCCAAACGAACACAACAATTTCCAGAAGAAACTACACCGGAGTATGAATGAAAGTATGCAAACTGGAAGGAAGAAAAAATCCGGCAGAATTTCAGTGCAGACAAAACCGATGAATTTCTGAAGGTGTTAGTGTCTGTTTATAGATACTGATCGGTCACGATGAACCGGTTCGGTTCAAAATTGCTCAAAAAATCGGCGAGTATAAATGTTTGGATTTGAATTTTGGAAGGAAACAACGGATATAATTTTTTACAAAAAATAAAAAATTATTTTTATTACACACCTATGAACTGAGCCGAGCCAAGCCGGCGGCGGGGCGCGCGTGTGGTGGACCAAAGCCCACCTAGCTCCTCTCCCTCCACAAAATGTGTAGTGACCCAAAGGGCCAATCTAGGAGAGTGAGGTGGAAGCTTATATACTCTCCCTCTTCCAACTAGTTGTCCAATTTGGGACTTGTTAAATCCCACACACCCCTTCAACTTCTATTTTCTCTTTTCTTTATTAACTCACTTTTTATTCATAACCAATATATCATTGTTCATTAATTCCAATTATTATTATCAGGGTTTTATTTTTCTAAAGTTATTTTAGATAACTTTATCTAATGTTCACTAAAACGACGTAATTTTATGTGAAAATCATGGTATGCTTGTAATTTTAATTTATTTCAGGGTTATAATAATCTTTATCATTCTAATTTTTTAATTTTTCAATCCCAAAATGACATCATTTCGGTGAATATTAGACAAAGTTGTCTAAAATAACATTAAATAATTTTTTCCATTATTATTATTTTCTTATCATCCCATTTGTATTTCAGATTACAAATATGACCAGCCGCATCCATGCTTGATGTTTACTAAGTGGCCCATATTATCTCTTTGAGTAGTATACTGGGTCAGTCTTGATGGGCCTCCACTTTCTTGGATCTTTATTTTTGAACTCTTATTTAGCTCTTCATTCACTAATTGGCAGGGATTTTATCATTTTTGGGCTTATTTTTTGTCAAAGGAATTTTGGGAGCTGTCTTTGAATTCAAGCCCAAAAGAAAATCAATTTACTCTTCTACCCAAGTTTAAGTCCAACAACAACTATTTCCAAAATACAAATGAAACATCACACTGAAAAGAAAAAGTCATACGAGTAAGAGATCAAATAGTATCAAACACAAACATGCTAAGGTGAAAGCTTGGGATTCTATATTTTTATATGTTTTCCAATTAATCTAAGGTCCATATTAGGATTCTATATTTCTGAACAAGCCTCAAGACCCAAAAAAAAAAAGATGCTTAACTAAAGAGCTCCGGATAAGCAAGGCTAAGATTCAGAGAATAAAAATAAAGGTGAAAGCTACAAACACCAAACTTAAAAAGAAGCCTTTACAGGTCCTCCATATCCAAAATTTAGCTGATCCAAAATTCTCATACTTTGACTAGTCATAAATTCATATAATTTAGGACATATTTGATAGTGGTTTCATGTGAACTAGGGAATAATAAATTAACCATATATAAAAAGCATAGCAGAGTTTCACTGTTTATGTTTAGCTTGTTAATCATGGCAGTACCTTTATCATTTCCCGACATATATGCTTTAGCCTCGTGATGCAGATTACAATACCCCTATTGATTTGCTTTTTTGGTGATTAACATTTAACAATGCCTTTATTGATTTTTTATTTTTTCCAAAAAAAGAGTTGAGCCAACCATAAACTCGTGTGATGAAAAAATGCTGTTAATTTCATTTAGATATGGAGTAAAATAATATGATCCTCTCCTTATAAAATTGACTCATAGATTGTAAAATAAATATGCCCCTATTGAATTTTGTATATCATATAAATTGAATCAATCAATCCGCAGGTTTCACTTAAAATTATTCAACACCGGAAGAATCTTTGGTGCTACTGATGTACTAAATTTCAGTACATCGACAATTCATTTATTCGATGATACGTAAATGAATCCTGCACAAATTTCTAAAATCTCAGAATTACCCTACATATCATAATATAAATGAACTACCGTCACACTGAATTTAATGGGACGACAGTGCTAATAATTTAGTTATAATGATGGACATAATCAAGTCCTAATGTTAGTTATAATGATGGACATAATCAGTCGAAAAATGATTACATGGTCTTATAAAGAATTGGAGATATAACAAAAACTTGCATGCTTTAATTGATATCACTTTATGCCAATCATCAATCCCCATGCGATATAGTGCTGCATATGATTAACCAAAATGATTATATATATATATATATATATATATATATATATATATATATATATATATATATATTGCCTTGCTACATTCGGCATTCACAATAATGTATCTATATGGAGATTAAACCAGAAAATATAGGGATAATAATACAGCACACACCACACAAGAGGGAATTGCTGATGCCACCCTATATATATATGTATCATACAAATTTAAGTAACAGAGTTTTCAGTGATGTAAGGTATGGTTAGGGCACTGGTAGCACTTGGTAAATGGTCCGAATGTTTTAACCTGTCTGGTGAAGTTTGTCATGCTGGCCCACCCTCCAAATCCAAAGCCCACCACAAGAACCCAAACCACTATAAATGCATTCACCACATACATGACCGTCCAGTTAGGGATGAAGAAGGGCAATTTCTCTGCGGCATTCTGTTTTACACAAGACCAAAAAATAAAATAACCACAAGCCTTGAAATTGTTAGCTTGTGTTTTTAACTGTTCATGTGTCAAAAAGTATTGTAACTGAGCTCACAATGATAACATAGAAATGATCATGAACATGAACAACTTAAGAGCGTTAGGTTCTCATTGTTAAAATGTTGATTGGTCATAGCACAGTATCAGTGGTAGTATGACTATAGCATATAACTGAATGACAAAGAAATGACACCAACTTCATCTAGTCTCATAAAATTTTCAAATTCCTATAATCACTATAACTAAATTTCTGGTACTATTATAGGATCTTACCATAATGCTCAATGTGAAGGTGAGTAATATTATTAGCAATTGCAAACCATGATAAACATGCCCCAAATGTGACTATTAGCATATAAAATGAACATATTCACACAAGACTTCCTGATTTATGAGAGTAGGGATGAGTGTCGATTATAAGCCCCTTAAATCAATGACATTCAGGCCACCAAAGAAACAATCTTACCGCTGTTCCAAGACTCGTCCTATGTTATAAAATATAAATAGAGAATAGAAATTCACGGAGGACACAGTAAATCTAGTTAGATGAGACACATATCATGTAGATTGGACCATTTTACCTTTCTTGCGGAGGCAGACTTGTATGTGAGCATATGGGCAGAAGCAGGAATGATGTAGACGGTGAAACTGACCAAAAGGGACCCTACAGCTGAGTTAATGGGCCCAAAAAATGGGAAAACAATAGCCAAAAACCATATTGGTATCACCACAGGTAACCTGGCTAGAGCCCTCAAACATATGCTCTTTGTGTTATGCATTCCTATCACTTTCTCCCACACAAAATACAATGGTGTACAAGCAAAGCCAAAGGTGATAATCTGTCAAATACATAGAAAACAAATCAGTTAGTAACAACCTAAAGCAACATATACACTTTGTTACTTTGTCATTTGGTTAGGTAATTGTTTATTATTTAGTAAAATTAGTAAATGTGAAGAATGTCAGGGGAGGGAAACCATAGATGGACCTGGTGAATGAGCATAAGGATGACACCAGCATCGCGCCAGCCAGAGCGGGGGAGGAGGGAGAAGGCATTGGAATGATCCAGAAGTTGGTCACCAAAGGCCCAGTAAACGGCAGTAGCAGATGGTAGGGTGAGGGTGAACACATAGAGAGTTGCATAAAGGTATATATATTTGAACTTCTGAGGCTTCCACATTGCATGCATGATTTCCCTGCAATAGTCATATCATTATGGTCCATCATAGTGTTTGTGCAACTTAAATTACAAATGAATCACACATATACCCCACTCTCACACATATCCTGCTATATGACAGAATGTGATAGAACTGTTTTCAGCTGACTTTGTACCCTTTGTTTTTTTCTAGTCAATACTTTAATGGTAAACATTGGAGAACTTCTAAGTTAGACCAAGTTTAGTGCATTTTAATGCTAAACATTGGAAAAAATTTAGTACTAATGACAGAGTATAATTTTAGCCAAGATATACTATTTGTTTTGTACCAAAGTGTCATTATAATGTAGGATAGTGCCGCAATTAAAGAAAGGCCGTTCAATGAAATTCTCCAAGTCTCTTTAATGTATGTCCTAGACAATAACGTAGAAAATCATGATTATTGTGTCTAACTTAATAAGCAAAATACTATAAAAGTGCATACACTGTGACGGCGTGCCCGCCGAAAGCAAAGAGTATGTTGGTGGCGCCTGTGAAATACAAAACCAAGTTGTTTGGTCCTGAGTGCGTTACATTTTCAACCTGCAATTAATAAAAATAAAAATAAAAAGATTTTAAACAAATTTCAGATGAAACAATTTCAAGGGAGAGAAACTCCACTGTAGAAATAATCAAGACCGTTGGTGTTGCTTACCTGGCCATGAACAAGTGCAGCAATGGTCAAATACCAAGCAGTGTAAGTGGTCATGCCAAGGCCAAGGAAAGACCAAATCCTGTAGTTATGGAATGATGGTATGAACACTGTGGTGGCACAGCAAGCTCCAAAAATGTAGGTCCAAGTCCTCTTGTCCAAGTGATCATTTATGTAGTATACATTACTGCAATATCACACCCTCCAAAGCAAAGCAATTAAGTAAATAATCTATGTCCTCTTGTTCCAGCGAATTCTAGTATAAATAAGTGTTGCTGCAAAATTTAGAAATTTGCAACAAGAGTAAAATCAAATAAATAAATGGTTTAAAGTCATAAAATAATATAAAGGTTATAATAAGAGGAAATGGAGACCTTGCACAAGCTATAAGCTGGATAACAGATCCAAAGAGGAGAAAAGTGCAGTTGAAGGCCAATCCAATAACTTTCCAGTATGGACCCAGTAAACCTTCCAACACTTCAAACCACTACAAAGATTGAAATCAAACCATGAAACTAGTTCCATATAGAAAAACTTTTTATTTTTGCAATTGTTGGAATCTAACCTGAATGACATGGTTTTTGAAGCTAACATTCTCTTTCTCTTTCCGGCTTCTGTACTCAATGTACAGAATGCTAATTAAATAAGCAGTCCAACTACCAAGAAGGCCATAGAAGACTTGGAATATGATGCCTGAGAGCATTCCCAGCTGAGAGAAAGAGTAAGGTAGTGTCAACAGAACCTGTGCAACCTGCACAACACAAAAACCAGAAAAAAAAGGGATCAAAGTTAGTAACTTTCTTATACTCAGATGAAACTATACTAAGAATCTCAATTCATGTTATGGGACACTTCTTGTTACCTGATTTGAGGCACAGCTGAACCAAGCATCATAGACAGACCCACCATCCCAAAGAGCACTTTTTAAGCTAAAATGTGAACTATTTGTCTTCTCTTCCTCTCCCTCTCCCTCATCACGTTCAATAGTCTGGTTCAGGCTTGGCATCATGGCTTCTTCCACTTGCTTCTGGGCTAACATTTTTTTTTTTTTGAATCTGGAAACAGATTTACACAATCAAACACAGTACAGAAGAGAATTTTCTCTTTGGAATATACCAAATTATGTAGGAAAACAGAAAGACAGAAAGTTGCTTAATCTTGGACAATGTTGCTTTGTGAGGGAGCTTTTTAAGTTTCAGGTGTGAGTGTGTTGTGTGTGCCTATCAACCAACAAATAAGGGTAGCTTCCTTGTAACTCCTTCCAAAAACAAAGTTCTTATCTCGTTTCCCCTTCTGAAACCAAGCAAGCATGAAACAGTTACAGTACTTACTGGTTGGTATTAAATAATGTTAAAAAGGTTGAGTTTAGGTGGTGTGAGAAATGACCAAAGTTGAATGAATACTTAGATAGAGGGATGGTGTGGATTCTTGGACTTTTTTCAATTTTTACTTAGTTGAATACTTAGATAGAGGGTGGCATGAATACTTAATTGAATGAACCAAGCATCCATGTTTCCTTTTTTCAATTGGGCCATTTATACCAATGAAGATACGTGTACAAAACACCTTCAATTTGCACAAACACTAGAAAATGCTTTACTTGTCACCAATTGAGGCCTTGAAATCAACCGGAGAAGAAGGTGCAGCGCTGCTCAATCTTCTTCCTTCTCAGTAGCATTATTTATTCACCAAGAGAGAGAGAGAGATATCTTCGTTTAAATCTTCTGGTCTAGTGTTAAAGATTCTTCGTTTAAGACGCTAGCTTTTCTTTCCTTTCTTGTGCATAGATTTGTGTCAGAACGAACGGGGAAGAGGAAGATAGCACAAATACCATTTAAGGAAGTAATGTGGTCACAGTTGCAGAGTTCAGATACCAAAAGTGTACAAATAGGTAGCCAGCTGTGGTTTGAAGTGTTGCGGTGGGTCTGATGTTGCAGTCAGGTTGATTGAAGCCAGCTGTGCAAATAGCCATCCTCTAGAGCTCCTAAAAAGGATGGCTAAGGTACTGCAACTCTTCTTAGCGTGACCCTTCTAAAAAAGAAGCCAATGCCCATTTGGCTAAACAAGAAACTGTTTCAACTATATCTCGTGGTTTGGGTTCCTCTTTATTGGGAAATATTTTCTTGTGTTCGTGGACCACGCTGTAATTATAATTTGTTCTTCCTTCACGCAACACTATTTTTTTTTTTTTTCTTTCTTTGTTACTTACGTTAACTTTTCTATTTTTTAATTTTACCTCTTATTTATGGAAATATTTTTTATGCTCTAGAATCACCTAATAATTTGATACTCTTTCACAGCACTAATTTTTTCTTTCCTTTTTTATCCTGCTATTTTTCTTCTTTTCCAATTTCGTCCTCTCATTTATACTAACGGACCACCTAAAAAATGGTGGTCCCATACCACATTAAATTCTCTCCTCATTTAGACCACCTAAAGAATGATGGTCCGGTACATAATAAATTCTCTCATTGTAGTGTCTCCCTACTTGTCCGCGCGCGCACTCGCTCTCTCTCTCGTTGTTATTTTATGGGAAAAATGTGTGTTATTTTAAAGGATGTAAAGTTGTGTCATTTTAAGAGAGATAAAGAGATAGATAAAGAAGGAGAGAATTGACAAAAAAATAAAGATGTGGGTCCCACCTCTTTACGAGAGTGAAAGAATATAAGTTGTGTCATCTAAAAAGATAAAAAAAATCCCCTTATTTTATTTGTGTTCTGTGTACGATGAGAGCACTCTCAGTGCAATGTATGATAATAGATTTTATTTTATATATTTTCCAAAATACAAAATGTAAAATACATTTATTTTTATTTTATTTCATTGTACTTTTTATTTGAATTCTATAGACTTCAATTAGTTTGGAATAAATATATTATTACTCTTGATGTTGATATTAATATAATATAAAATACTATTTTTTTTTCAGAATAATAAAAACTGATATGGAACATTACCGTCGACCCAGTGTACCTATTACCGGTGGTGGAGCCACGTTGTATTTGAGTGTGGTCTCGCCCCGGGCTAAATTTCACAAATTATACTTATCATGTATAATTATATAATTAATTATAATTTAACCCAGTCTAAAATTATAATTTGGCCCTATCAAAAAATTAAAATATATTTGGTGAGAGATTTGGGTAAGTTGTACTAAGTTATGTGTTCCATTTCCATTTATAAAAAAAATTAAAATATAGCAAAAACTTCAAAAAAAAAACCCTTATAACTTTCTTCATGATCATTTACTCAATCTCCAAAATTTTGAATCATTTACCCCCTAACTTAGGGGGTAAATGATAAAAAAACTTTAAGTTAGGGGTAAGTGATAAAAAAATCTAAATAAGAATGTAAATGATTCAAAAATTTTGCGAGGGGTACGTGATAATTAAGAAAATTAATAGGGTTTTTTTTGAAGTTTTTCCCAAAATATATTCAATAAAATTTAAAAATATTTAATAAAATTATAATTCTTTTTTAAGCTTCTTATTCAAGTGTTTTGTATTTAATATAATTTAAATATATTATGATATGAATTAACTAAAATTAAGAAAAATAAATACACATATAATTTTTTTGACCCCGGCTCCGGTTAGAGCTTGGCTCCGCCACTGCCTATTACAGAGTACTCTAAATTTTGTTGTGGACGGTTTGTTTTGGTTGTCAAAACATCTTTAGATGGTGCATGAGCATGAATCATGAATGATTAGGAGGGTCAATATTCAATAGTCATTCTCATTTTGAGAAGGCAAATAAATATATATTTTTTTTATGAAATGGAGATTTAGATAGAATTTTTTTTTTGGTACACTTGATTTATATAGAGTTAATGGGACACTAACTAAAGTGCACATTTTTTTGCAAAAAAATTACTTGAATGTCACGCTTTGTAATTTTTTTTCTCCAAAATACCACGTTATCTAACTCACTACAACACCTGGCGAGTTAGGTGTTGACACGTGGCAGAAGATGTATAGCCACTGATAAGTCCATGCAATGTGACTTAAAACATATGATTGTAAATATAAAATTGTTAAAAAAGAATACTTTTGGTTTAATATTATCCCAATCACATGTAGCTGAAGTTATATTGAGTTAAAAGCTAATGGGCTGTTTGTTTTTTCATGCCTCTGGTCCAAAAAGAGAAATAAAGCAGATGGGCCGGTGTCAACCCAACAAAGCCCAATTGAGCATCAGAAAGAAAAGAGGGTGAGAAAGAAAAGGTGGGCAACATTGAAAAATTGGGGAAAACACATCTTAGCAATCGAACCCTAGCCCCCATCACCATTTGAACCCTTCATCTCAAGCAACCCATAAGGTTGTGCCATCAAACGTCTAGCTCTATTATTGTTAACCATTGAACCACATAAACCTTTCCTTGTAGTGGTTCACTTAACCATTGTTCTAGAAGCCTAACTCTAACCGATTAGTGATGTGGAGGTTGTTACAAGCATGGAGAGGGATTCTGTTTGGTGGAGCATTTGAGGAAAGCGTGGAGCAAGGAGTGCTCATGTGACTCATAGCAAGGAGCACATGTGGAGATTGAGGGTGAAAGGGCCCAAAGCCCATGCATGCGAAGGGATCGAGTATATAAAGCGAGAAAAATTTTGTAGACTCTATCTCGGATCCTCTCTGCACCATCCTCTTATTTTTGTTATTTTGTTTCTAAGTTCTGGACTTTTAGTATTGTGATTTTTAATTCTTCGTTGTATTTTTGTAAATGCGAGTACAATGCTGAGGCTATTCTGGTGAATAGGACTCGCACTGTACTTTAGATTTTGTACATTTTTATTTTCTTTGCATACTCTTTCATTTCTGTTGAGATATATAGTCCAACATTGGTTGTATGTGCAACGAATGTGTAGTTTATAAGGACTTGGGCACTCCCACCCTTTGAGCTAGCTTTTGGGGGGGTGTATCTCAAGGTTCTTTACATGGTATCAGAGCCTCGCCGTCCCCCACTTTCTCTTGTGGACTCTCTTAGCACAGGTAGGTTGGGCATGTTGCATCATCCACTCTTTAAGTCCAATGGGCTCTCGTGTGAGGGGGCGTGTTGAGATATATAGTCCCACATTGGTTGTATGTGTAACTAATGTGTAGTTTATAAGGACTTGGTCACTTCCACCCTTAGAGCTAGCTTTTGGGGTGGTGTATCCCAAGGTTCTTTACAATTTCTGTTAATTATCTCAATCCATATGGATTTGGGCTAAACTTTTTAAGGGTTGGGTGTTTGAGACCCCAACTGCAGTGAATGATGCTAATTACTTGTATGCTATGAATGTTTCATTTTCGTAGCTCAACTCTGTTTTGTATCTATTTAAATGTTCTTCCATTTCGGCCGAATGAAGTATGCTTGTGTTATGAGAGGTTTATTGAGATATATTCTTCTCTGGAAAATGAGTTGAGTTCATGGACTCAAATAAGGAATTATTTGAGGGAGTATTTCTGAGTTGAATTTACTCCTCCATGTGGCTATAAGGACTTGAGCTTCAAGCTCTTAATTTCATAAGCTTAGGGATAAGTGGTTTGAGAAAACAAGGACAAAGATTTTTAAGGGATTAAAGATCTACATTCGTGTGCCAATGAAAAATAATTATTAAAGAATTTTCTTAAGTAATTTGCATCAAGAGTTGTAGGGAAGGAATCAAAACTCAACCCGTTCTTCCAATTAGAACTCTTACATTTTTTGCTTTCAATTCTGATTTCTTTTTACCCAATTAAGTTCTTCATAATTTTGTGAAAATATCATCAAATAGAAAATAAAAAAAATATTTTTCTCAACTTATTTTATTCCTTTTTATTTCATGTAGTGAACAAGTTTTTGACATCAGTTTTTAATTTGAAACCGTCCAGTAAACATTAACTTTTGATTTCTCTTATTTTCGGTTTAACCAATTTTATTTTAATTTCTTTTTAGAATTTAGTTGAGCAATTGCAATCTTTCTTTTGTTCCTTTTTGCCAAAAAGATTCTTGTGGGAGCGATATTGGGGTTTTAAATACATCCTATATTACTTGTGGCTGCGTATACTTGCGCATCTCTTGCATACTCTTTAGCAAGGCCAACAGCCATGTAAGCTGTTGCACAGTCCAGCGAGATTACGTGGCATCAAACATGCTATGTAGCTTAGCATGTTTAGTCAACTTCTGACACTTGATAATTCTGACACGTGGCAAAAGTGCTATGCAGCATAGCATGTTACATGTGTGTCATAAAATAATTTAAATTAATATAAAATTAAACTAAAACAATTAACAAACATAAATTACGTTTAATTTATTAACACTCCTAAATAAAATTACATTACTTAACGATAGAGTTGACAAAACAGGCTTGGCTCGGAGGGCTAACTCACCCCACTTGTTAAACGGGACAAGGCAGGTTAAGTTTTTCAACCTATCTCAAAAGTGGTCGAGTTGGGCATAGGCAGGTCAAAGCGGTTCATTGTAAAATAGGCTCGGACTGACGGACTAATCCGCTCAACCCACCAAACTAGGCAGGGAGGACTAGCTCGTTTTTTGGCTGGTTGATGGCGGCGCCGGGCAGGGCGCCCACTTTGCCACCTCTACTTAACAGTTCACAAAAAATTAACTTTAACTTAAACTAAATCAAATGAAATTAATTAACACTCCTAAAATAATTAATTAATAGTTATAAAATAATTTAAATTAAGACTGAATTAAACTAAAATAGTTAACAAACTTAAATTACATTTAATTCATTAACACTCCTTAATTAAATTAAATTACTTAATAGTTCAAAAAAATTAACATAACTTAAACTAAATTAAATGAAATTAATTAACACTCCTAAAAAGAACTAATTAATAGTTATAAAAATTTAAATTATTATAGACTGAATTAAAGTAAAATATATAATTTAAATTATTTTATAACTATTAATTAATTATTTTTAGGAGCGTTACTTAATTTCATGACACACATGCGACATGCTATGCTGCATAGCAGATTTGCCACGTGTCAAAAATTGACTAAATATGCTATGCTGCATAGCATGTTTGATGCCATGTAACCTCACTACACTGCACAGCCGCTTACGTGGTTATGCACCTTTTAGCATGTATGGCATTCAGGTAATCTTTTACAAAATTTTTGGCATACTTTGGTCATTGTCCTTAGAGTTAATACATATATAATTATACAATAGAAAAATATTTATCAAATCTATATATATATATATATATATATATATATATATATATATATATATATATATATATATATATATATATACACACATATATATGGTGTTTTTTCTTTCTTTCAATATAGGTGGTATTGAAGAGAATCAAACATATTCTCTCACTATCACGTACTCAGCTTCTATGCGTCAACTGAACTATCACCATTTGATAATAAATTTGATAATAAAGTACTTTTTTCTTTTGGTGAATGGAAGTACTTTTATTAAATTTGAATGGTTTATACCAACTTCTATACATGTATATTATAATAAAATTGCCTTAAGAGATAATTAACAGTAGCATTAACTATTAAATATAATTATTTGAAGACATAATTAATAGAATTTTTAATTATAACTTTTTTGCATTATATTTTTTCTTAATAATTATTTGAACACATTATTAATAAAATTCTAAAAAAATACCTCTTTTATTTAAAAAGTATATAGGCTTTTTGACTATTATGAGAAACAAAATTAATTTATACTCCTTAAACGGCCAGTTTATTTGTCCATTTGTATTAAATGACTTTATGCTAAGGGTTATATTTATCTCATTCAACATGAGATAACTCACTTTCCTACACACACATAATAAAGGTGGATCCACTTTTATTTTTCTCTTTCCAATCATTTGTGGGCCCCTTTTATTATTTTGTTTCACCAACACAAGATACCTTATCTACATCAACATAAAAAAAATATTTCCCTTATGTTAATTGCCACATTTATTATCACATTCATCAAAACTCAATTATATTAAATTACTTGTGAAATGAGGAGGCATCGTTGAATGATTCATAAAATAACATTAAATTATTTTTAATATTATTCCAATTAACATTAATGATAAATCAAATTTTATATATTTTTCATAAAATTAATTAATACATAGAACGAGTTAATGATGAAATCCTTAAATAAATTGGTCACGGCGAATGTAATGCGGATAAATTTAAAAAAATTGACTAGTCAAAAAGTCCGATTTACTTAAAAAGTCAATCAATCTTAAATATAATATTAATTCACAAATAATTAGTTAAAATGATAAAATATAAATTTCGTAGATAAAATAACAATCTTATACATAAATATTTCTTTTGGGTAACGAAATTCATTTTTAATAAAATTATAAAAAAATAAAACTATAAGTACTTCGCATTTAATTAATAGCCATTTAACACGTTAAAATAAATTATGACCTATCTTCGTTCTTGCTTTTTTTTTATACTTAATTTACATAATTGAATATTGTCACAAATAAGCAAACTAAATTAAATCAAGTCATTGAATTTTATAATTTTAAATATTTTTTAGCCAAAAATTCTATTTAAAATATTTTAAGGCCTTATCATCGAGAGTCTCAAAGTCATTAATTAGCATGCATTTAATTTCTTTTATTAAATGAATTTACTTATTTAAAGAATAAAATATTATATTTTTTTATAGTTTGGAAAAATTTCAAAAATTTCCATGTGTTTTTTTTTCTTATCACTTATTTTTTTTAATGATTTTTTCATTTTAATTCACCTTTTAACACCATTAAAATTTAAACTAACTTATCTATATATTTTATCTCTTGATTTTCCAACTGCAAAAGCACTAATTTAACCATATAAACGATTCTCTTCTTTAATAGTGCAATTAAGCGGATTATTTTTAGCATTAATACCCGAACGCTATTAATCAAGTTTGAGTGTAAACATTGTTGGGCAAGTGGCTTCTTACACAGGACGCTTACGGAACACCTAGAGGGGGGTGAATAGGTGTTCTAAACTTTTTCAAAAACTTTTTCTTAAATCCCTATATGCCCAAAATGATTTTTAACAATGCTAAGAATAATGTAGTAACAGAATGCGTACCTTAGCAATTTATAGAGTATAAACGCAGCAATGTAATTTTCTTAAACAAAACAGAAAATGATTAATTTCCAAATACCAGAAAACAGTTTAGGTGCTACAGCAATTATAATAGAACCAGTAAAGTGCTACAGCACTCTAAAACAAGAATCAGTGTAACTGTCAGTCTCTAAACAAAGTATTCAGAAATTAAATCAGAGAGACAATGGACACACGATATATCCTGGTTCACACCCACTAATCCTAAGTAGGGTGCTACGTCCAGACTGAAGTAGCTGCAGATATTTTATTTATCACAAGTGTACCTGTTTTACAAACACGCGTCACACAAGCAATCAAACAAAATATCAAAAACCTTCCTAGTGCCTACACTGCTCCAAGCTCTGAGAATACTCTCAAGCCGAACCTACGGAGTTCACCAACTCCTCTCACACAAGACCTCCACTTTCCCTAGTGGATTCTTGAGGCTCCAGGCCTTGAGACACGCTCTCAAGCCAAGCACAAGGTTGTCAACCCACACGGTTGCACCCACACACCTAGGACAGATTTACAGCACACAACTACTCCACTTTAACAACCAATACAGAATTTTTCAGATTTATAACAGAAAATTTATCAACCTATTACAATGTCCTATCACACTTGATATATCAAATAAGACACAACAACAAGCTCCAAAAATGATATGATGTATGCAGAAAATTTAGAGCACAATTATATGTAAATTTTCAGCAATAAGGAACTTGTATTTATTTATATCAAGTATCTAAATGATGGACACTAAAAATTCTGATTTAAAAAGAAATTATCACACTATATCCAGAAAAAATCAGAATTGTGATTTCTCTCAAGATTTCACAAAAATCAGAATTAATCTTCTAATACAGAACCACAAGAAAATCTGAATTAAAAATAATATGCCTCAATGAAACCAAAAATTCAGATTTAACATGCTTAGCTAAAATTCTTCAAGATTTCAGAATATAGGGTTCAAATAGAAATATTAACCAAGAATATGAGTAGATTAGAGTTTACCACAATGAAGCCCCAAATATTTCTGTAATCTGCTCCCTCAAGAAACCCCAAATCAGCCACAAGAACGCAAACCTTACTCTTGGGTTTTCAAGATCTTTACCTTACTCACTCTCAGTAATCAAAAAATATTATGCGCTTTACTCTTTGCAAACTTTCTTCACAGTGACAATAGAAGTATTTTTGTGAACCGGTAGCTATGCGTGTGCAGTAACAGAGCAAAGAAAGAAAGATTTTCCAAATCAGTTTCCAGAAGCTTTTTATGAGAGACGGTGGTTTTCGTATATATGAGAGAAAGAGAGAGAATTTATTGTTCAGATCTATTTCTTTAAAAGTAGTGCACCTTTTTATATTATTTTCAAATCAACAACAAACAAAAACTAACCCACGTAACTTTGACCTTTACTGGATGGAACTTTTCTTTTGAAACTTGAAAGACTTTTTTTACTTTTTTTTTTTTTTATTAATATTATATTATATTTCAGAAAACTGAATTTGAAAAGCTAATCCACATGAATACAAATTGCTTTACCTTACTGATTTGCTTTTCTTATTATTATTTTTAAAAGGTAACGTTTTTTTTTTTTTTAGTTATGCATATTTAATATGAAATGCAATGATATGCATTGGAGCTTGGAATCATGTTTAGTGATATATCTAATGTGTTACAAAAAAATCTAAAAATAATCTAACCCGAAACTTTAGCATCTTCAAATGAGTTCTTCATGCTTTGACATCATCAAAACTTTTTAGGCATAACCTTGTAGACTATAGGAGGTCCTTCAATCTCCCCCTTTTTGATGATGACAATATATACTCAAATTGAGACAATAAAATGGTTAGTAGCAAAGGTTAGATAACATGTAATATATCAACTTTAAAATTTCTTTAAGATTTCTTTAAGCTCCCCCTTTCAATATGCATAAGCTCAATTTGACATTCATTTATCTTATTTTCTCCCCCTTTGACATTATCAAAAATAATAGTAGCATAAGATAAAACCAAAGCATATGAAAAAATGGCATGAATGTGCATGTATTAAGAAGATGGATCAAATAAGCCTAATTCCATACGCAATCTTTCATAGGTATCTCTAGGTAATGGCTTTGTAAAAATATCCGCTAATTGTTTAGTTGTATCAACAAAATTAATTTCAACATCTCTTTTACTAACATGATCACGAATGAAGTGATGACGAATATCAATATGTTTAGTGCGTGAATGCTGAATGGGATTCTTAGTTAGGTTAATAGCACTTGTGTTATCACACAAGATGGGAACAGTCTCAAGTTTCAGACCATAGTCCAGAAGTTGTTGCTTCATCCAAAGAACTTGGGCAACACAACTACCTGCAGCTATATACTCTGCTTCCGCAGTGGATAGAGCTACACTGGCTTGCTTCTTACTATGCCAAGAAACTAAAGCGTTTCCAAACAAATGACATGTGCCACTCGTGCTCTTCCTATCCAACTTACATCCAGCAAAGTCGGCATCGGAATACCCAACTAAGCTTGGTGGAAATCCCTTAGGATACCACAATCCCATTTGACTAGAACCCACCAAATAACGAAAAATTCTTTTAACAGCAGCTAAGTGGGACTCTCTAGGATTAGATTGATATCGTGCACACATGCATACAGCAAACATAATATCAGGTCTAGAGGCGGTCAAATATAACAGTGATCCAATCATACCTCTATACCTTGTAGAATCTACCGATTTACCTTGCTCATCTTTATGAAGTGTACATGAGGAGCTCATGGGTGTGTCAATATGCTTTGCCGAGTCCATCCCAAATCTCTTTAGGAGGTCCTTGCAATACTTTGTTTGATGAATGTATGTGCCATTTCTTTCTTGTTTGATTTGGAGGCCAAGAAAGAATGTCAATTCTCCCATCATACTCATCTCAAACTCACCCTGCATAATCTTAGAAAATTCTTCACATAGAGAGTCATCAGTAGAACCAAAAATAATGTCATCTACATAAATCTGTACTAATAGTGTGTGATCATGCTTTTTCTTTATAAAGAGTGTAGTGTCAACTTTACCACGAATAAATGCATGTTCAAGCAAAAATTTACTTAGCCTATCATACCATGCCCTGGGTGCTTGTTTTAAACCATATAATGCTTTCTTTAACCTATAGACATGATCAGGCTTTTCACAATTTTCAAATCCAGGAGGTTGCTTAACATACACTTCTTCATTAATATAGCCATTAAGAAATGCACTTTTAACATCCATTTGATACAACACAAAATCATGCACACATGCATATGCAAGCAATAGCCTAATAGCTTCTAGCCTAGCTACAGGTGCATATGTTTCATCATAATCAATGCCTTCTTCCTGACTATAACCCTGTGCCACTAATCTAGCTTTATTTCTAACAATTATTCCATTTTCATCCAACTTATTTCTAAACACCCATTTTGTTCCAATTACTTGTTGGTGCTTAGGTTTAGGAACTAATTCCCATACACAATTTCTTTCAAATTGATTTAATTCATCATGCATAGCATTAATCCAAAATTCATCATTTAATGCATCATGAATATTACTAGGTTCAATTTGAGACACAAAGGCACAATTATTACATAAATTTCTCAAAGAACGTCTAGTAGTTAAGCCTTGTCTAACATCACCTAGTACTTGGTCAAGTGGATGATTTAATGCTACTCTTCTACTTGGTCGTAGGGGTTCTTCTTCAATTTGAGGAGCTATTGATTGTTCAGGTTGTGCTTGAGCTTCCTCTTTGTCATTTAATGAAATCTTTTCAAATTCACCTGCAATTTCATCTTCAACACTTGCCCTTCGCGGCACATTAGCAGGATCATAGTATTCATCAAATGTAACATGTACTGACTCTTCAACAGTCATAGTTCTTTTATTAAACACTCTATATGATTTACTAGATAAGGAATAACCAAGGAAAATACCCTCATCGGATTTGGAATCAAACTTACCTAGGTTGTCTTTTCCATTATTCAATATAAAGCATTTACAACCAAAGGCACGAAAGTGTGAAACATTGGGTTTCCTTCCTTTATAGAGTTCATAGGGGGTTTTATTTAGAATTTTTCTAAAAAGGATACGGTTCGAAACATAGCAAGCAGTACTAACTGCATCTGCCCAAAAGTGTTTGGGAACATTGCTATCATGGAGCATTGTCCTTGCTAGTTCCTCTAATGTCCTATTTTTCCTTTCCACAACCCCATTTTGTTGTGGGGTCCTAGGAGCAGAAAAATTATGACTTATACCGTTATTTTCACAAAATTTTTCAAAATCATGATTTTCAAATTCCCCACCATGATCACTCCTAATGGAAATAATATTCACACTTTTCTCATTCATAAGGACTTTTGCTAATTTTTCAAAAGAATTGAAAGCATCACTTTTATGTTTCAAAAATAAAGTCCATGTGAATCGAGAGTAATCATCCACAATCACAAATGCATAGTAATTTCCACCATAGCTTTTAGTTCTAGTGGGACCAAAAAGATCCATGTGCAAAAGTTGCAAGGGACGTGTGGTAGTAACCACATTTTTACTTTTAAAAGAGGTTTTCACTTGCTTCCCTTTTGTACATGCATCACACAATCTATCCTTTTTGAACTTAAGCTTAGGTAGACCTATTACTAGGTCTTTGGCTATTACCTTATTTAGTTGACTCATGTTAATATGTCCTACTCGTCTATGCCATAACCATGCATCATTATCTTTAGAGACTAAACATTTAGGTTCAAGTGAAGACATACTATCAAGGTCAATCATATAAATGTTATCACATCTATGTCCAATGAGTCTAACATTTTTATCATCCTTAGATTCAACTATGCATGTGGAAGTATTAAATTTTATATCAAAGCCTTTATCACATAATTGACTAATGCTAAGGAGATTATGTTTCAACCCATCAACATACAACACATTCTCAGTTAATATAGTTGAAGAGTTACCTACATCACCATAGCCAAGAATTTTTCCTTTGTTGTTGTCACCATAGGAGACATTCCCGTGTTCCCGTTTATGAAATGTTGAGAACTTTGAAAGATCTCCGGTCATGTGTCTTGAGCAACCGCTATCCAAATACCATTTAGTACTTTTTGCTCTAAAACAAACCTACAACACAAGAAAAAATAATATGATCTATTGGTACCCTTTGTTTTTTTGGGTCCTTACATGTTAGTATTGATACATACCCTAAAGCACAATATTTATACTAAGCATGTGCACCAAAAGATAGTTCAAAACAGTCCATACATGCTTCTTTTATATATAATTGTGACTAGATATCATGTGCAAAAAAAAAATATAACAATAAAACAGTCCATGGCACATGATACATACATATTCACTAAGTCTTCTTAGGAAGATATATCATGTTCTTTACCTTGGGGCTAAAGAACATGCTAGATGTGTTAGGTTGAGGTCCATAAGATGTTGAAGCAATGTTGCTCACATTTATAGTCCTCTTAGGAACCCACTTAAGATTAGTTCCTTTTAGGCCATATTTCTTAATATTGCATTGATATACAAGATGACCACTCATGCAACAATATGTACATTTCTTAAATGGTAGCTTAGACATGAACCTAGGAGGATATTGGTTTGTCTTTCTTGGTTGAGCAAAGGGAGGTTTTTGAAAACCAAGTCCATATTTAGTAGATTCAACCCTTTGTCTACCAAGGATGACATTCAAGTTGTCTCTCTCACTAGTCATTCTATCAATCATTACCTTCAAACTATCCACTTCATTAGATAATTCAACACATTTAGTACATGAAATAGTGGAAGGGGGGTTCACATCATCACATGATCCAACAAGACAATTCATGAAAAGATTTTCATTTTTAAGATTCTCATTGTCTTTCACTAGATCATTTACTATGGTTGTTAAACTATCAACATTGTTTTGCAAGTTATTTTTCTCCTTTTTAATTTTCTCAACCTTAGAGGTTAGTTTTTCATTTTCAACTTGCAAACATTTATAAGCATATAATAGATCATCATAAGATGGACCAATCATAGAAGAAGTATCACATGAACTAGTGTCACACATAGAGTTAGAATTATTACATGAACTACTATCACATAAAAAGTTAGAAGAGTGACAAGAGTATACCTCAGTATGTTCATCCTCTTGATTTGCCATTAAGCACAAGTTTGCCTTTTCACTACTTGAGGAGCTTGATGAACTTGATGAATCATCCGAGAATGCCATGTACGCCTTCTTTTTCTTTTTACCTTTACCTTTCTTGAACTTGCCGTTGTCATATTTATTCTTTTTGTTCGGGCAGTCCTTTTGGAAGTGGCCTTCTTTTCCACACTCATAACAAGCATTGTTTGAGTTTGCATTGCTTGAATTGTTGTCTTTTCTTCTTTGGCCAGCATCTCTTCTTCTTCTTTTGTTGAACTTCTTGTTGAAGAATTTGGTGAATGACTTGTTAAATTTTTTAACAAACATTGTCATTTCGTCGTCTTCACCGGTGCTTGAATCACTTGATGATATATCAGTACTTTCCTTACTTTCCTTTGAATGAGATGATGATACCTTGAGAGCTAAACCCTTTTGTTTCTTCTTGTTAAGCTCACGGTTAGCCCTTCTGTTTAACTCCAACTCGTATTCTTGAAGCTTTCCAAATAAGGTAGCTATTGACATTGTGGAGAGGTCTTTAGCTTCATAGATTGCCGAAGTCTTAGCATCCCATTCCTTAGTAAGACATCTCAGAATTTTGTTAACTAACAATTCATCATCATGGAAAATATTTAAAGCATTCATTGAAGTAACTATATGCATAAAGCGTTTTTGCATGTCAAATATGGATTCACCTTCATGCATCTCAAAGAGCTCAAACTCTCTAGATAATGCATTTTGTTTAGAACGCTTTACTTCACTAGTACCTTCATGAGTTGTTTCTAAAATAAGCCACATCTCACGTGCGGTCTTACATGAAGATACTCGGTAGTATTCGTCCTTACCAAGTGCATTAACTATTAAGTTCTTTGCTTTTGAGTTGTATTGGGCACTCTCTAATTCTGCTCTAGTAAACTCTGTGTATTTTTTAAGCACATTTTTACCATTGTCATCTAGTATAGTTGGAGGTTGATATCCTTCCTCTACACTATACCAAATTTTAAGATCTACTGACTCCAGGAAAATTTGCATCCGAGTTTTCCAATAAGGATAATCAATCCCATTGAAAAATGGAGGACGATTGGTGGAACCACCCTCAAGAGGAATATCCTGATGGAAAGAAGCCATAGGATCTTTAACTCTTTGGCGGATAGCCAATCACTCAGAGCACGTAGCTCTGATACCACTTGTTGGGCAAGTGGCTTCTTACACAGGACGCTTACGGAACACCTAGAGGGGGGTGAATAGGTGTTCTAAACTTTTTCAAAAACTTTTTCTTAAATCCCTATATGCCCAAAATGATTTTTAACAATGCTAAGAATAATGTAGTAACAGAATGCGTACCTTAGCAATTTATAGAGTATAAACGCAGCAATGTAATTTTCTTAAACAAAACAGAAAATGATTAATTTCCAAATACCAGAAAACAGTTTAGGTGCTACAGCAATTATAATAGAACCAGTAAGGTGCTACAGCACTCTAAAACAAGAATCAGTGTAACTGTCAGTCTCTAAACAAAGTATTCAGAAATTAAATCAGAGAGACAATGGACACACGATATATCCTGGTTCACACCCACTAATCCTAAGTAGGGTGCTACGTCCAGACTGAAGTAGCTGCAGATATTTTATTTATCACAAGTGTACCTGTTTTACAAACACGCGTCACACAAGCAATCAAACAAAATATCAAAAACCTTCCTAGTGCCTACACTGCTCCAAGCTCTGAGAATACTCTCAAGCCGAACCTACGGAGTTCACCAACTCCTCTCACACAAGACCTCCACTTTCCCTAGTGGATTCTTGAGGCTCCAGGCCTTGAGACACGCTCTCAAGCCAAGCACAAGGTTGTCAACCCACACGGTTGCACCCACACACCTAGGACAGATTTACAGCACACAACTACTCCACTTTAACAACCAATACAGAATTTTTCAGATTTATAACAGAAAATTTATCAACCTATTACAATGTCCTATCACACTTGATATATCAAATAAGACACAACAACAAGCTCCAAAAATGATATGATGTATGCAGAAAATTTAGAGCACAATTATATGTAAATTTTCAGCAATAAGGAACTTGTATTTATTTATATCAAGTATCTAAATGATGGACACTAAAAATTCTGATTTAAAAAGAAATTATCACACTATATCCAGAAAAAATCAGAATTGTGATTTCTCTCAAGATTTCACAAAAAAATCAGAATTAATCTTCTAATACAGAACCACAAGAAAATCTGAATTAAAAATAATATGCCTCAATGAAACCAAAAATTCAGATTTAACATGCTTAGCTAAAATTCTTCAAGATTTCAGAATATAGGGTTCAAATAGAAATATTAACCAAGAATATGAGTAGATTAGAGTTTACCACAATGAAGCCCCAAATATTTCTGTAATCTGCTCCCTCAAGAAACCCCAAATCAGCCACAAGAACGCAAACCTTACTCTTGGGTTTTCAAGATCTTTACCTTACTCACTCTCAGTAATCAAAAAATATTATGCGCTTTACTCTTTGCAAACTTTCTTCACAGTGACAATAGAAGTATTTTTGTGAACCGGTAGCTATAGTCCTTTCTCTTCGCGTGTGCAGTAACAAAGCAAAGAAAGAAAGATTTTCCAAATCAGTTTCCAGAAGATTATTATGAGAGACGGTGGTTTTCGTATATATGAGAGAAAGAGAGAGAATTTATTGTTCAGATCTATTTCTTTAAAAGTAGTGCACCTTTTTATATTATTTTCAAATCAACAACAAACAAAAACTGACCCACGTAACTTTGACCTTTACTGGATGGAACTTTTCTTTTGAAACTTGAAAGACTTTTTTTTACTTTTTTTTTTTTTTATTAATATTATATTATATTTCAGAAAACTGAATTTGAAAAGCTAATCCACATGAATACAAATTGCTTTACCTTACTGATTTGCTTTTCTTATTATTATTTTTAAAAGGTAACGTCCTTTTTTTTTTTTTTTAGTTATGCATATTTAATATGAAATGCAATGATATGCATTGGAGCTTGGAATCATGTTTAGTGATATATCTAATGTGTTACAAAAAAATCTAAAAATAATCTAACCCGAAACTTTAGCATCTTCAAATGAGTTCTTCATGCTTTGACATCATCAAAACTTTTTAGGCATAACCTTGTAGACTATAGGAGGTCCTGAGAATGTTAAAAAGTTTTTGAAAAAAGAGAAAATGTTGATCCAATGGTGATTAGATAGGTAGTAAGTTGGTAGTAAAAAAATTTGGTAGTAAGAATATCTCTCCTCTTCTTAAAAACCTATGCACAAGAATACCATTTGTAGAGGGGTTTTGTGCCCTTATGAGTAGACCTTGTACGACCTTTCCTTTTTCTGTCTTCCTATGAACAAGAACGGCAATGTATGCTTTGCTTACGATGACAATTGGTTTATTGAACAACAGATGGCCAATGTCCGACTACATTTGATACAAACACCCAACCTATTGCTCCGAGTAGAGCCCTCCAAATTGGCTCGGCTCGGCAGGCCAACCCGCCTCACCAGCTAAACGGGATGCGGCGGACTGAGTTTTTTAACCCAGCTTAAAAGCGGGGTGGGACGGGGTGGGCTCATTTTTTAGTGGATTAATGACACACATAGGCTAGTCGAGACAGGTCAGTGTAAAATAGGCTCGGGCTGGCGGACCAACCCGACAAATGGAACGAAACTGGCTGACTCATTTTTTGACTGATTGATGACGGGGTAGGGTGAGGCGGCTACCCATTTTGCCACCTCTAACTCCGAGATAAGCTTCATTAGAACGCCACAATTGTAGTTATTGGATCAGTTTTTTGGGTCTCCCTACCCTTAAAAATTGGTTGTGGTCCACAATCCTTACTGCTAACTGACATTAGCAACATGCTTATTTTCATATCCAACATTGATAATGATAGTTTAGTGGTTTTTACATTTATTTTTCATTTTTTATATCCTCCTTCCCCGCTTCCTCCATAATGCCAAACTTGTTGTAGAAGCCATGAATGTTATCATAATGTCACTTAGTAGATCGACAATAGTTTTGTAATATACTGTTTTTCTCTTCTTTTTAACAATAAGAGTAATGAGCAACAGGTAAAATGCAAGAATTGTTAAACACATTAGCAAAATCAAACTAACCAGAGAGCTTGAGGGAGTGGTAATATAAAGGGTGGAAACCATGGATCTGGTGGCCCTATTGCAAATAATAGGTTTGGACCAACTTGAAGAATGCCTATGCTCCTTGCTTACTTGGGTTGACTGTGAATTTGTATGGTGATTCCCGCACCACAATTTGGAAAATTGCAGGATATACGCCTTTGTAACAAGCACATCAAAGGGGAGGAGCGAGTAAAAACACCTTTGTATTTTGCTGCTTGTGCTTGTTTACCAATACCTTTCAAGTGATTAATGGATTTCAGAAGAATTACGTTTGCATTTGGGCAAAATATACTCTTCAAATGCTACTTTAGAAATAGGGATTTAATTTTCTCACGAGAATTCAATTCTCATGTTGTGACTCAACTAGTGGTAGGCCCCATATTTATTAAAAAAAGAAAAAGAAAAAGAAAACTTTGCACGCAAATCGAAGGGTCACTAACATGAGAGTTGAATTCTCATGCAACACGAGAAAATATTTTCCTTAGAAATAACTATTACCTTGGGTAAATCTGTATCTTCTTAAAAATGAGGCAAATAGGGTTTATAGTTTATAACTTTATGGGTTTTATAATTCTCATTTAATATATATATATATATATAATAAAATACAGGTCCCACATTACAACATCAGAATTCAATTCTCATGTTGAATGAGAAATATAAAACCCTAACTTTATATTTAAAATATTACATGAAATATGATCTCTAAATTTTTTATCCATCATAGCAAGCTAACTCATGGTAAAAGACTAAACTCTCCAAAGACCAACCTCATTACCTGACATGCTGAAAATGGAATTGAGCATCATGCTATGTTCAATAATATCACAGTTCCTGCCATCAATAGAGTAATGCAGAGACAAACTTGAACTGCAGGCTCAATACATAACCAAAGTCTGAAAAGACTGTGACTAACTTAGTGCCCATATATCACATGGATAAATTCTAGTCAACTTTGTATGACCTAAGGGGGACAAGAGAAGAGAAGAGAGCTGCTGCAAGGTAACTCATGCAAGGACGCATTGGAAAAGCTTTCCATAGGACCTTGGTACAAAGCCAATACCACTGGTTGACAAATCAAATGCTTTTCTGTGCAAGACCATTTGACTTTGCCAAATTTGCTTCTCTCCAGATTGCTTTCACTTCATCTGTCCGGAACCGCTGGGTGAATGTAGAATCCTCCAGTGCAGTTGATGCACCATGAGCAAATTCAAGGAGACCAGTATAAGCTATCATTGCACCATTATCAATGCAATACCTATCATCGGTGGCAAACAACCTTCCACCGCGTTCAGAGCACATTGTTCTCATCATCTCTTGCAAGCGCTCATTGCAGCCTACACCGCCAACTATAAGAACATCCTTCGTGTCACAATGAGCCATAGCCCGCTCAGTTATCTCCACAAGCATGGCAAACACTGTCTCCTGTAACATACTAAGAAATTTGTTATTTGTTAATATAACAACATACTAGGAGGGAAAGGGATCAGCACAAATTAAATTTACCTGCAAAGAGTAGCACAAATCTGCAGGTGTGCACTCATTATTCTTTAGCTTTTCAACAGCAGTTGCTTCAATATAGCTCAATATTCCACTGAAAGATACATCCATCCCTTTTACAACATAAGGAAGGTCTATAAATATCTCTCCTTTCTTCGCAAGCTGAAGGATAAGAAAATTATATGAGCCAAGTTGAGACAGATCAAATTATGATAACATGAGATAAATGGGGCTAAAATAAAAATTTAAAAAAAAAAAAAAAAAACTGCTAGGTTGGAAATTGAAAAAGAAAATGCAAGTATAATTCTTCATAGCCTAATTTGCATATTAAATAACACAGAACTAGAAGTACCAAGTTTGATATCAGAAACCTAAACTGAAGAGGAAAATCTCATTCAATTTTACTTTTCAAGGTAAGACCCCTGACAGAATCCACCCAAGTTGCAACCAACCCATAATCCATATATCATGCAATGGACCATAAACTATGTAAAATAGGAATAAATCTTTGGTGCTACTGTAGCACCAAAGAATCAGTACATCCCACCAATGGAAATATTACATGTCAGTAAAATTTCTCTTTCTTTTGCCAAATATTTTTTCTCTCCTTTGATGTGTAATGCTTCCATTGATGGGATGCACTGAATCTAGGTGCTACAGTACCACCAAAAGATTTATTCGTAAAATAGACAGTTAGTGAAGCACCTGCTCAATGTTGTATCCAGGACTTGGATCATTGGAAAGTGTTAAAACCCTTGCAAAACGATCCAAGCAATTCCCAACAGCAATATCAATGGTCTCTCCAAAGATTCGGTAACGCCCCTCACTGTAAGCAATGACCTGAGTGTTGCCACCACTGACATACAACACAACAGGATCATCAGCACCAGTTACAACCCTCCCCATCTCAATATGTGCCACACAATGATTGACAGCAACAATGGGCTTCTTCCAAAGCTGTGAAAGAACACGAACAACAACAGCAGCCACTTGCAATGGAGCTCCCATTCCAGGACCCTTGGTATAACAGAGGCAATCAATGTCCTTTGGAGTGACTTGTGCTGTTTCCAAAGCAGATTTGACAAGACCAAGAATGTGTTGAAGATGATGTTGTGCTGTTTCTCTAGGAAGAAAGCCATGACCAGGAGGAGTGATGTATGTGTGCCTTGGGTTTGAAAGAATTGTGCCATCTAAGCTCACAACCCCAACACCAATCTTGTTGGCTGAACCCTCAAACCCCAAACCTATCATTCTCTTCATTCCACTTTGCAAAAAAAAAAAAAAAATATTGATTTTTTATTATGCTGTATTGTATAATCATAAAACCCAAAAGAAAAGAGGGGAAAAAAATGATTTTTTTAGCATATTTAGGTTGGCATGTAGAAAAAGATGAATTTTTGGGAAGGAATTTGCATTTCAAGTGAAGAAAAAATCTTTACCTCTGGCTGCACGCAGCTCAGTCGGAAACTCCTTTCTCGTTCGTTAACCTTGTCGGTTGACTAACGTTGGTGCTCATTTTCTTTGGATTCGAAAGTGTTGGGCCAAAACCCGACAAATTTGTGGGCTGCCCAAATAATATGCTAGCCCCAACTAACTAGCGCAAATTGGGTGTTTGAGTTTTTTTTTTTTTTTTTTTTTTTTTTTCAGGTGATGATTGTGTTAATCGAAGTTTTAGTGGGTGGCAAAATGATGATTCTATGTGTCGCTCAAATTACATGATTTTTGTTGCAATTTAGAGAAACATAAATTGAAAGTGTTTGCTGATCTTAGCCTTTGCAATTAAAGAAGCTATCATCATCTATTCTTCCCCTGAGACCCTCAAACTTCTAAGTTTCAAGTTTTTTGCAAAGCTTAGGTTGCTTTTGTTTAGAAACATGTCAAGGTCACAAAATAAAGAATAGCAAGAAATTTAATTTTTTACGAGGGGTGAAATTAAACATATCTAATATAAAAGGTAAAGGGCTATTAATTAAAGGGATTATGCAAAATTTTAATTTATTTTATAGAACCACCAACCAAATATATAAAAAAAATTGTGTCTATCTTTCCATTCATAGGCATTAATAAATAGATAAGAACATTTTAGTATGACGAAAATTGCTAATCTTTTGTAATCAGAATAAAGTGAATGGGCTTATGGGAAATAGAATTGTTTGAGGGATCAATTAAGCAGAATAATATTTGTCAAGAAAATGAATACTGGTGAAACTTGTGTATTTTCATTCATTTATTCCTCATTCATTTGAGGAGAACTTATACACAACTTGGTTACAATGATAACCTTGTATTAAGGAGAGTGAAAACATTTTCAACCTGAACAAAGATTTCTACTAAACAAACTGCAATCAAATCCCATTAAAGAACAACCTGAACAGATTTCTACTAAACAAACTAATCAACAAATTCTATCATTAATCCATACCAACAAACATTCAAATTTGAATTTAAACTTTAACAACTCCTAATTTTAACAATATTAGTTGAAACTTTGTACAAGTTCATAAGTGATATAATTTACAAAGACGACGATTGAAATGGTCTATTTGTAAAATTAAAAAAAAAATAGATATTAAATATATAAAATAATTGAGTTTACCAGATTAAGAGAGAGAGAATGCAAGTTTATACCCAATTATGTAACTGCATCATCACAACCAGTTTCAACTTTACACATAGCTGCATTGAAGTAGTATAACTTTTAAAAAGACGTTTGGTAGAAGGTTAAAATTTAAAATCCAAGGAAACTTAGGTTGGGAATCCAAGATACTCATGTTTGGCATAAGGGAGTGTAAAAATTAATTGAAAATAGCATTATTCATAGTAATCGTACGAGTTGAATTATCAACGAATCAGGGATGAAAATGTTGCAAATTGCACAAACAAACGTCTGACTCAACCTCAATGGAAGGGAGATCAAAGATAAACCATCCTCCTTCACTCAGCAGGGTTTTAGATTTTTCTATTTTAAAAAAGTTGGGGAATATAAAAGTGTTTTTCAAGTCAAAAGAGTAAAATACACTTAATTAAGCATTTCAAAATTGTAATGGGATGGGGACGCATTTGTTGTGCTATTAACTAACAGTATTGATAACACCCATACAAGTTACTTTCATATCAAGTCAGCAACTCAATCCAAAATGAGAAGCCGTTTGAAAATTCATCCCTTGCATTGTTGGCTAGTGATAGGCATTTTCCAAAGGTTCACATCTCCTCCACAAGGAAAACCCACCTTTGCTTAATGCAACCGTGGACCTCACCACTCCACTCCACCATCCCCTCACACCTTTTTAAAAATTGCTAAAAATAAAATAAAAAAATGGTGATGTACGGACGACACACACACCTACCATACTCTAGAATGTGATCTTAGCATAGCATGCCCCCATTGGCTCACCAATAAGTCAATACCTGACATGTGTTAAGGATGCTAGAAAAGGTTCCATAAAGTCCATTCAAAATCATTAGAGAGCCTCAACAGTTAACTAACATAACTCTGTATAAGAATTATTCCCTTCCTTTTTAAGTGTCCACAAGATGATAAGACTATAACTGACATTAACCCTGAACAATCTCGCCTACCTATTGAATCGGTTCCCAGAAATCAAACAATAGCTATTCCCTTCAAATTTTGACTCTAAGGCCGTTTGGTACGCGAGAAATTAAATTTTTCTAAATTTTGAAGAACTTATCTCATTTTCTTCACTTCGAGAAATTGAATTTTTCTAAATTTTGAATTTCCGGATATTATCATAAACTGATTGTAAAAATCATATTTTTAAAAATCGAGATTCCCAGACAAAAAAAATTTCTCCTCCACCAAATGCCCCCTCAATACTAGTTTTGAAAAGTGTAAATGTGTAGGCAGCCCAAATATTACACAACTCTAAAGCCATCTTACCTCTACAATAACGAGTCACGTAAAGCAAATAAATGTAAAAGCAAAACGGCCAAAATTTTTTTGGGGAAGCAAAGAAACACACTGCTCCATGAAATGTTCTGCTTTGATAAACAAGAACCACCTTCCAGACACGAACATGCATTATCCATTTCTTGGTAACACAATAAAAAATAGATACATGAGAAGGGGTAAAAAAAAATATAGCTGTAGTATTTTTAAAATAGTATCTCATTATCCATGAATAAGCAGTTTTATCAACGAGTGCATTTGTATGAACTGTCAAAAACACTGAAATCATACTAAATTTAAAGGTAAATAATAGAAGAAAAATGGGCATAAATCTTAGAGACGAGTCTCAATAGCAGCTATTGATAGTATGGAGAACTATGGAGCAATTTCAAGCCTGGGCTCAAAGCAAAAACCAGTAAAAAGCTGCAGCGGGAACCTTTTTGTCACAGGGCACTTCTGCGACCATTTCCATTGCTTGAGGTTCATGTCATATATGAGAAGCGCTGGAGCTCCATAACTTTGAATATATATCAGATCATCTGCACCACTGCTAGCAAAAACATCATCAAACTCTCCAAAACCTTGGAAGAATTTGTGCGGCATTCGTGCAACATCTTCCCACTTTCTATCATTTAGAACCCAGATACCAATTCCTTTTATTATGTCAGGTCGATCTGGTTTACCAATTCCACCCACCATTACAAGCTTCTCCTTCAGATTCATCAGACGGCCACATGTTAGAGAACAAGGTACTGGAATAAAGCTCCTTGTTAAGCTACCTTGAGAAGAACTGTTGGACATATCATATGCAATCAGGGCATGGCGATTTACTGGTGCACCGCCCCCAGTTGAGTAAACTAAAAAGTATAGCACCCCATTACATATCACACTCTCATCACCGCCTCTCCACCCAGTCAAAACCTCTGTTAAAGAGGTCACCCAGGTTACATTTTCTGAAATGTATATATGAATTGAGATATCCCACTGGAAAAAGTCCCCAGGGACTTGCTTAGATTTAACAATTGCCACAGTATAAATGTGAGATTCCCTGTTCACTGAGATTGCTAATGCACTGTAATCAGAAAATTGGATACCCGGAGGCTCCTCAAGGGTCCTGTAGCTTTGGGTAATAAGGTTGCAGATGCATAAATCACTTCTGCTGTCATTGTCCATGAAGCAAACCATGCCACATGATGAAGAAATGATCCAATTAGAAGTGCCATTGCATGGAAGTTCAATGCCATACCATTTCCGAAGGATGGGATCATAAGCATAACCAATTGGTTCATCAGAGCTGGTAAACATAAAGTACCAAGGTTTCTGCGGTGGAACATGCGAAAGGTTCCATAAAAACCTCTCTGAAGAAACAATTTCATGCCATCTTCTACAAACACAACCAGCTTTAAAAATGCTTGCGGTGGGAAGACAGGCTAGGATTCGTGCCAACAAGTCATCAGGCAAAATGACATCCACAGAAACAGCAGTTGCTTCCTTTTCAGCTTCCTCAACGGGTTCTGAAAATGAATCAAACTCCCAAGTATCCCATTGTCTGTCATCATAGTGGCTGATCCATGATGTTTCTCCCGCCATAGGAGTTGGAAGGAAAGACCTAATTAGTATATTAAAAAACAACAGGAAAAAGAAAAACACAGATGATTATTAAAGCATCCTAACACCAAATAAGATAAAAAGCCTACGGGATTTATCAACTGAGGATATAATAGATCATGGAGATATGCTATCCTATGTTCAAGTTAAACAAGGTGAAGCATCTTACCAAAAAATTGAAAATGGCATTTCAAATCATACCATACGAAGATAACTTAAGCAAAGATCAAATGCACAAAAAAGACAATTGAAAAACTTCCTTATGCTGAATCAAAGGATCATGGAATAAAATACAAGGAGTGACAGAAGAAGACACTCAGAATAATTCATTCCATTTTAAGAAAAGAATTACAATATGAATTCTTTCTCAACCTAAAAAGAGGACTAATTGAAGGGACGTGTAGCCACCAACTATCCTCCTTTTCTCCGTTTTATAAATCCCTATGGTAGAGAAAAGGTGTTCAGCACTTTCTAAAGTAGAAAATCTGGTTTTTCCAACATGCTCCTAGGAAAGACCTTAAGATGATTTGGTATCTTAAAATGACATGATATTTTACAACAGAAAATGCTAATAAAATGCAAAGCATCTTGCCAAATCCCGTAGATGGGAAAATCCTTAGAATGATTTCATATTTGGAAACAGAAATTGCTAAGGAGTTATAAATGAACACAACGCAAGACACAAACGGGAAATATTATGAAATAGACGAATAAAACAAAACCTCAATGCAATGGGATCCTTCAAATACCTCAGAAACAGAACAAGCAATGCAACTCGCTGATTCCTTACAAGCATTTATCATGAAGAAAAAAATGATGCTAAAGCCAACATTTTTTAACACCAACTTTTTCAAGAAAGCAAGTTGATCCACACACACAAAAATGTCTTTTCGGCACAAAGAAAAAATATTTGAAACAAAACATAACTTTTCTCATCATGCCCTAAGAAGGGGTTGGCACGACTCAAATGATAAAAAATAAATACAAGGGGGAAGAGAAATCAAATGGTAAAATACCCATCAGTGGAAAACATCCAAATCCAACCCTCAATCAATCCTGAGAAAACTAATCAGCAGAAGTAATCCCAAGCTGATTTCGAGTTCTTAAAACAGAGACACAGATCAATGAAGACAGAAATACAGCAATCAACCTTTTTTTTATAATTTAAAAAAAGAAAAGAGAAGAAAAAACCATTTTGAGAATTGAAAAATGAAACCCATGACATGGAGATACCTTGTTTGAAAGACTCCAGCAATGTCAGCTAGCAAAAGGGCGTGAGGAGATTCAATGAGCCAAAAGAAAAGAAAAAATGAGGGACGCAATTAGATTACTGAATAGCGATCCAGTTTCGGAGGCACCTCACAAGCATTGAACTTTAGGGAGAAAACGAAATGGACAACGTAAAAATTTTCCCTCAAATGGAAGAACAGTGAAAAGGGTTGTTCTAGATTTGGTTGATAAACAAGGCCAAGCAACCCAGCACAATGAACACAGCCCCTCCCTGAAAAGAGAGAGAGAGAGAGAGAAACGCTTTATGTTTTGTGTTCCTTTTAGTTTCTCTTTTGACACAACAAAAACGACAGGCAGGTAAATGAAGTGAGAAGGCGGTTTTTCTATTGGAATGGTGCTTTTGTGTGGGAGAGAGAAGCGCCTGTTGGCGTCTGCACCTTTTTTGTTTCTTTTCTCACCTATTTATAAGGGAAAATTTCAAAAATTTGCCTATAAATTTTTATAAGATATACGCGTTGTAACGAAGGTTATCATATCTTAATGGTTGATTTTTGCCAATCAAAGGTTATCATTTTTCAAATCAAACTTATTAATTAATTATTAATTCGTAATAAATAATAACCGTTGATTGATGGAAATCAACGGTTAAGATATGGTAGTAACATTCTTTGGTTGTTACAGTATCCTATCTTTTTTAATTATCTCTTATCCCCTCACAATTTTTTTTAATCATTTTTACTTTTATTTAGATTTTTTTTTCACTTATTTTCTAACTTGAATTTTTTTATCATTTATTCCCTAATTTAGGAGTAAATAATAAAAAAAATTAAAATTAGGAGATAAATTATTCAAAATTTTATGAAGGAATAATGATTATTAGGAAAGTTATAGAGAATTTTTTAAAGTTTTATAGTCGAAGAGTTGATGTGTCATTCATTTGATCACGGCGACAATGATATCCCTTTTAATTTATTTAGATTTCGGTCACGATCAAATTAAAATATTATATATAATGTGCTCCCCTCTTTCTTACTTTTTTTTCTTTATTATTTTCTTTCTTTAAATATTCAACTTCATTACCAAATCTGGTAAAATAAATATAAAAAAATAAATCTGAATTCTCCTATCCTTTACGGGAGAAAGCTTCCCCTTTTTGCAACTTATACAATTACAAACGGTGTTAAAAATTGGTCTCTTTTAACATTGTTGGTACTTTCTTTTCTATTTCATAGTGCTTAGAATATAAATAAGTTTAAATATGATTTTAATTTTTATAATTTTACCTTTTTGGATTTTGAAATATATTTCTTAACGGCCATAATATCTCCAACAATCATAACGTCTTCAACAGTCATGATAGATATGACTCAGATATTCTGTTACCAAAAAAAAACTCAGAGTTTTTTAAAATCCAGTTTAAAGGAAATGAGTTGAGAGATAGTGGGCGATATTTTTGTAATACGATTCGATTTTGCCAACTGTTTTAAGAACCGGTCTCTTTTAACATTGTTGGTACTTTCTTTTCTATCCCATAGTGCTTTGAATATAAATAAGTTTAAATATGATTTTAATTTTTATAATTTTAATCCTTTTGGATTTTGAAATTTATTTTTTAACAGCCATAATATCTCCAACAGCCATAATGGATATGGACAACCATGAATTGTTTATAACAGTTTTTTTCATAATTTATATTTATTAAGATGTTAATACTTGAGGGACTAAAAATAAAAGGGGTATATTAAAAAAATTAAATGGATGAAATCTGTAAGAATCAAAATCTAATAAACGTTATGCTGTGCTTTTTAGTGGATAGTTAATTGCCTCCATTATTATTGATTATATTGGCTATAATGAAAATTTGATTGGACTATTATAGTTACAAAATAAATTGATTGGTCCCATTGATCTTGATTAAAGTAATGGGTCTGATTTATACCAATTTACAATAATAACAAATTATTCAAAACGGACAAAAGCCAAGTAGCCAATAAGGGCAAAATGGTCATATTGATGTAATTTTGGAAAAAAATATATTATTTTAATACACTTTTGAAATTTAGTACTAAACTAATGCGATTAATTTATATGGGATTTGACTAAATTAGTCTCCAACTTGGAATATGAGACTCTCATGGAGCTCAATGAAGTAAAACGTACATAGGACATGCGAGTCTTGCATAAAATTAGTTTACAATAGAAAAGCAAAACATTACATAAATATTTTTAGTGCTTAGAATTGGTCTCTGTTAACATTGTTGGTACTTTCTTTTCTATTTCATAAACATTACATTAGTGTTCAAAACTGGTCTCTCTTAACATTGTTGGTACTTTCTTTTCTATTTCATAGTGCTTAGAATATAAATAAGTTTAAATATGATTTTAATTTTTATAATTTTAACCCTTTTGGATTTTGAAATTTATTTTTTAACAGCCATAATATCTCCAACAACCATAACGTATTCAACAGTCATAACAGAGATCGCTCAGATATTCTGTTACCAAAAAAAAAGCTCAGATATTCTGTTACAAAAAAAATCTCAGATATTCACGTACGAGATTTTTAAATCCAGTTTAAAGTAAATGAGTTGAGAGATACTGGAAGATATTTTTGTAATACAATTCGATTATGCCAACAGTGTTAAAAACTGGTCTCTTTTAACATTGTTGGTACTTTCTTTTCTATTTCATAGTGCTTACAATATAAATAAGTTTAAATATGATTTTAATTTTTATAAATTTAACCCTTTTGGATTTTGAAATTTATTTCTTAACTGCCATAATATCTCCAACAATCATAACGTCTTCAACAGTCATAATGGATATGGCTCAGATATTCTGTTACCAAAAAAAGAAAAGAGACTCAGATATTCTATTACCAAAAAAAAAAAAGCTCAGATATTCACGTACGAGTTTTTTAAAATCCAGTTTAAAGGAAATGAGTTGAGAGATACTGGGCAATATTTTTGTAATACAATTCGATTTTGCCAACTGTGTTAAGAACTGGTCTCTTTTAACATTGTTGGTACTTTCTTTTCTATCTCATAGTGCTTTGAATATAAATAAGTTTAAATATGATTTTAATTTTTATAATTTTAACCCTTTTGGATTTTGAAATTTATTTTTTAACAGCCATAATATCTCCAACAGTCATAATGTCTTCAACAATCATAATGGATATGGACAACCATAAAGTGTTTATAACAGTTTTTTCATAATTTATATTTATTAAGATGTTAATACTTAAAAATAAAAGGGGTATATTAAAAAAATTAAATGGATGAAATCTGTAAGAATCAAAATCTAATAAACGTTATGCTGCCCTTTTTAATGGGTAATTAATTACCTCCATTATTATTGATTATATTGGCTATAATGAAAATTTGATTGGACTATTATAGTTACAAAATAAATGGATTGGTCCCATTGATCTTGATTAAAGTAATGGGTCTGATTTATACCAATTTACAATAATAACAAAATATTCAAAACAGACAAAAGCCAATAAGGGCAAAATGGTCATATTGATGTAATTTTGGAAAAAAAAAATTTATTATTTTAATACACTTTTGGAATTTAGTACTAAACTAATGCGATTAATTTATATGGAATTTGACTAAATTAGTCTCCAACGTGGAATATGAGACTCTCATGGAGCTCAATGAAGTAAAACGTACATACGGCATGCGAGTCTTACATAAAATTAGATTACAATAGAGAAGCAAAACGTTACATAAATATTTTTAGTGCTTATAATTGGTCTCTATTAACATTGTTGGTACTTTTTTTTTCTATTTCATAAACATTACATTAGTGTTAAAAACTGGTCTCTGTTAACATTGTTGGTACTTTCGTTTCTATTTCATAATGCTTAGAATATAAATAAGTTTAAATATGATTTTAATTTTTATAATTTTAACCCTTTTGGATTTTGAAATTTTTATTTTATTTTATAATATTCAAATACATATATTTTTATTATTGTTACTGTTAAGGTATTTATCTCTGTATTTTACGTTTATTTGAGTTTTGTCTTTATAAATTTTATTTATTAAGATATTAATACTGGAGGGACTAAAAATCAAATGGGTATATCAAAAAAAATTAAATGGATGAAAACTTTAAGAACCAAAGTCCAATAAACGTTATGCTGTCCTTTCTAATGGATAATTTATTACCTCCATTATATTGATTAAATTATCATCTATCATTTAACATAACCATAAAAATTTTCCTACACACACAACATTTTGTGGAGCTCGCAGCAAAAAAAAAAAAATCTGGCTCACAAAACGAATCTCTATAACATTACACAATCACTTTTCCTACAACATAACTCTTATAAAACCCACACAAAAAAAATTCATTTTTCCCGTGCGTTAGTGCAGATAACTCAATAAGTTATCTACAATAATCTCAATACGACATTATTTTGGGTGCAAAAATTATGGTATTTTTATAATCTTAACTTATTTTAGGTTATTGTAGTCTTTATTATTATTATTTTTTAATAATTCAATCTTAAAATGATATCATTTTGGAAATAAATACATATAACATATATGCATTAACGGCAGAAACATTTATTTGTAATAACAAATTATTCAAAAGGGACAAAAGCCAAGTAGCCAACAAGGGCAAAATGGTCATATTAATGTAATTTTGGAAAAAAAGGTATTATTTTAATGCACTTTTGAAATTTAGTACTAAACTAATGTGATTAATTTATATGGGATTTGACTAAATTAGTCTCCAGCGTGGAATATGAGACTATCATGGAGCTCAATAGGGCAAGCGAGTCTTGCATAAAATTAGTTTACAATAAAAGGATATTTCCTCTTGTGGAAGTGGAATTTTAAGAGAGAAGCAAAACATGCATGGCGAATGCAAGTATCGCGTGTTAAGGAATGCGCGTTTGAGGAATAAATTTTTGGTGTTATTGTAGTACCAAAGATTCAGTGCATCTCACCAATGAGAGCTTTACATGTCAGCTAAAATTCTCTCTCCTCTGTCAAATTTTTTTCTCTCTCCTCTGATGTGTAATGCTCTCATTTATTGGATGCACTGAATCTAGATGTTACATTAGCAACAAAGATTTATTCACGTTTGAGAGGATCTTATCATCCGTCCGAGATTTTACTTACGTTCATATTTTTATCCCCTCATTTTACATAAATATTAATTTGGGTACTAAATAATAATTATTATAAATAACATAAATATTATTATTTTAAAATTAGAGAAAAATATTTCTGCAGTTAATGTAGATAAGTTATTTGCATTTATTTCCAAAACGACGTCGTTTTGGTATTGAAATTTAAAAAAATTATAAATATAAAGATTGTTAAAGCTCTTAAATAAATTAAAATTACAAAAACACAATGATTTCCTCCAAACGACGTTGTATTGGGCTTACTGCAGATAACTTATCTGCAGTAACGGCAGAAAAAGCGAACCCATACAATTAATATAAAATTACTTTATTTAAACATTATTTATCACTTTAAATAATTCTTTTTTTTTAGATTAAATAATTCTCAATTGTTATTCCGGGATTCTTACAAATTTAAAATTGTTACATATCATCATTAGTTATAATTAATATGATATTAATTTCTTTCTATTTTTGGCCAAAGAATTCAATTATTTTATATTATTTAATAAGAGTTTGAAATCCTTTCATAATTATTATAACATATGAGGAATAATCTTCATATCAAAACAATAACAAAGGATGATATCACCTACCCTTAAATGTTATTAAATGTTTTGCATTTTTTTTTGGCAGAAATGGAAAGGAAAAAATCAGTAATTTACCTATTAGTAATTTCATGAATCATATTTAACCGGATATAGTTCGGAAGTATACAATGAACTTCTTTTTTTTCGAGTTTCTATAAAATCATTAATTTTGAACAACTCTGTGTCAAAGCGGAATAGCTTTAATTAGAAAACCACAGATAGGAAAAAGAAAACTGAAAAGGAAAAACAATTTGATGAAATGAAATAATAGTATCAAGTCTTGTATGAAGTATAAATAATGGGGCCCATTTCCAAATAGTTCAAAGAAATTCATGTGCGGCTTCTTCCTATTTTGCATTTGAACTATGCTTAAACTTTCTTTGAAAAAAGAGGTTTGTATGTCCTGTGAAGATATTTTTCTCTAGATGTGGTAATTTGGATTGAATTTGACGTGTCAACTCCAAAATGGGGTGGATTGGGTTATATTTTTCAATCCACTAACCAACTTCAATCTGCCCCGCTTAGTTGTGGGTTAACGGTGGGTTGGGGCAGGTTGGCCCGTGGGTCAAATTTTTTTACTAATAGGTAGTGTTTTATTTGTCACCAAACTTTTATGATATGAAAAAAAAATTATCGTAGAAAATAAATAAGAAAAAATTGATTTATTACAAAGATTATCCATATCAAAAATAAGTTCTTAAAAAATATTTGACTGAATATTAATATACATTTAGGTTTGAGAAAAAAAATAAAGGAATTGTGAAATGAAAATAAAAAATAGTATAAAATTAATAAAATATAATTTTTTATTTTTTAGACGGGTAGACCCGCCAACCTACCACAAAATGGTTGGATTTGGATTTTCAACGCATATCAAAATGCGGGACGGGCCAACCCATTTTTGGCAAATTGGCGGCAGGGCGGGACGAGTCGATCCATTTTGCCACCTCTATTTTTTTTTCTAAGAAAGGTTCAAACCAAAATTAATACCAAATATCCTTTAAGGACTTATTAAAATATGTTTAGAATTTTGTAGATAATTAAGTATTAAATATATATATATATATATATATATATATATATATATATATATATATATCAGTGTTGTAAAACTCGACCCAGCCGGGTCAACTCGGGATCGGGTGAACCGGTCATCAGACCGGTTCGGGTCAAGCATTTGACCGGTCATGTATTGACCCGGTCAAACCCGGTCAAAATCCTGATAAAATCGATCAAATTCGGTCAAAACCGGTGACCCGGTCGGGTCATGCATTTAAAAAAATAAAACAAAATTGTTTCATCTAGCCAGAAAAAATGTATAACTCATTTTAAAAGCTTTTTGTAATTTTTTTCTTGCTAGTATACTCTTATACAATGATCTCAGATTTCAGATTCCAATACCGAAGCAATTTGCCGAATAATAAATTAAGAGAATGTGACATATATCATTTTATTGTAATTGAATTTGAAAAATATGAGTTTGAGAAGTATGTTTATGGATATTCTAAGTTGTAATTTAAATTGACATAGTAATAACGTGCATTCTTATTTATTTATACTTCATATTTTTGAGCTTATTTAGTTGACCTTGTTTAATTTATTTTAGATATGTAGAATATAATTGAGTTTATATGTTCATGTTTATATATATTCTTATATTTATATATATATCCGGGTCAACCGATCCGACCAGTGACCCACCGGTTAGACCAGTGACCAAGTAACCCAGTACCTCGATCGGGTCGATGCCCGAGTCGGTTTAATAACAATGACATATATATATATATATATATATATATATATATATATAAGTAAAAGAATATTTCTAAGAAATTTATAAAAAATATATCATAAAAATGTTTTCAAAATTATCTAAACACATCATAAATCATTTGGGGGCGTTTGGTTGAGGAGAAATTTTATGAATAATAGAGAAATGTTATACATAGGGAAATGGTTGGAAAGTGAGATAGGTAGAAAAATGTAAAAAAAATTGTTTGGTTGAAAAAAAAATTACCTGGAAAATTAGTTAACTTTTATGAAATCTATGTTTGGTTCTAGGTAAAATATAGATAGGAACAAGTTGATATTACGAAAATAACCCCATTTGTAAAAAAAATTGACGATGGGAAATCTAACTTGTCCCGAACGCAACTTGCTTATAGAACCTTTGGGTCCGGAAGAATAATGCCAGACCAAACAAAAATGCAAGAAAAGCCACACCTGCCAGGACCAAAAACGATGACATGAAACAGTGGACGTCAATGCATGAGTTATCTTCTTCACTAGCTTCCTTGTCATAAATATATCCAACAACTCTCACAGAAAGTATATAAGATCCAAATGGACTCGATGCAGCAATAGTGTTGAAAATGGTACCCATATGCTTTACACCAAATATCTCATTTTCACATATAGCTAGATAATTCCTAATACCATGCTGGAATTGGGTAAATTTGGCCTGCTTTTTTGGCTCAGATTGCCTTGCAAATGGCTTAATCAGGGAAGTGAGATTGATAGCAATGTAAGAAACCGGTTGAACCAAACACGGTGAACCAACAAACCCACTTCCAATTCACCCATCTTTCTCCACAAAATCCAGGAACCAAACATCCCTTAGTATAAATTTACTGATATATCATATATGTATGTTGGGAGTTTTTTTTACAAAATCTTCGAGGTGACATTTATCTCTACATAAATGGATAAACTTTTTTCTCTTAAAAATATTTTTTTTTTTAAAGTTGCGTCTCACTTTAATTAAAAATATCTTTTTTCATCCAAAAACAAAATAAGTTTATTTTTTAATTTTTTTTAAAAAACAATGAATTAAAAATCTTTATCTTTTCAAAATTTATTCAAACGGGCCAACAAGGCACAAGAGTAATCCATAGATACAGTGGCAAGAGCTACTTAGTAGCCAGTTGGTACTATTTTTAAAATTGGTATAATTTTTTTTAAAAAATTATTGTACGGACTTGACACTGGTTGGAATTTTTAAATAATACAATTTTATCTAATTGAATATTTTAACACTGGCTGATTTTTTTCCTGGCTCGCCACCGTGGACTAACAAAACTAACTAACAAGGAACAAACAGCTAAGAAAGCAAATGGATGTCTATCAATTTTAAAATCAATATGGCAAATACTTTGCATCTCTTTGCATAGGAAATTTATAATATGGTATCGGATCACCGTGTTCATTCCATTCAAAAATTGATATATTTTTTTTTCTTTTATCCCGCATCGACTTTTTTTCTTTTTTCTTTTTTCTTTTTCTCTCACTTTAATCTCACACTATATTTTTTAATCTCGGACCATCGTAAGTTTGCTCTTTTGCATAGGGTTGATTGGAAGGGGTTAGACTTAGACACACGACACTCTTCACGCAGACATAACACGAAAAAGTGTCTACCTTTCGGTCGTCGACGACTTCAACTTTTTTCCTTTTTCCTTTTTCCTTTTATCTTCATTTTCATGTGTCACACGCAGTCATTCACAATCACATAATTTAGACACTACCAGGAGATAGTAATCCCTCGAAGTAATTCCCTTCATAAAATTAATATTCGAAATCACCTTATCGCTTCAATGACAGAAATAGAAGGGTTACATGCAAATAGCCAAACGCGGGACACACGGGACACTCAACAAGGCTTGCATGAGATTGAGATGTGCAAGGGTAGAATCGAACTGAATTTTTTGAAAAACCGAATCAAATTGGTTTTAATGGTTCGGTTTGGGAGTGATTCGGTTCGGTTGAAAACGGTTTGATTCGGTTCAGAACCGTCGGGTCGACTCTTTTTTTTGAAAAGAAACAAAATTTAAATTTAAAAAATAAAGTTTTAAAAATGAATTTAGTTCGGTTTGAAAATAGTTCGATTCAGTTCAAAATGGTTCGGTTCTTAAACTAGTTCTAAAACCGATTTGGTTTATGAACTGGTTTTTTAAAAACCGATTCGGTTCATGAACTGGATTTTAAAAAACCGATTATTTTAAGAGCGGTTCGATTATGTTCACGGTTCGGTTCAATTTTTTCGTTATTTTGCACACCCCTACATGAGATGATGTTAAAAATCTAAGTGTGAGCCTTGGTTGAGACTTACCGTCATTGTCTCAAGATCTTGTATCACAATATATATATATATATGACGTGAAGTTCATTCTTGTAGTTTTTCAATTAATTCATCGATAAAAAATGGGTTATATTTATCTCATTTTGCATGAGATAACTAAATTTCCTACACATACAAAAGATGGGTGGTTCCATTTTTTCCTCTCCTCTTACGAATGGCCCAGGGGTTTTTTGGGATCTTTGACTCGGCTCGTGAAGGTCTGAATTTACATGTCTAAAATTGGTTGTTGACACCAAACTTGAACTTGTATAAAAGCTCGTTTAATAAAAAGGTCTCAGGCTCTAATTCAAAAGTTCGACATTAGAGCCTCTCAGGCTAGCCTAATATATTATTTTTTATTTATGTTTTATATTTTTTATACTACTTGTAGTCCTCTCTTTCTCCTCAATCCATTTCACCCTATTTTATTGGTTAAACAGTTTTTTGATGATTTTGTTCTATATTATGTTGTTTGGATATACATTGAATTTATGAGTATTTATGAAATTACTAGTGTTGTTAATTGTATATTTTGTTTGGATAAATTTTTGTTGTCTTATTTTTTTTAAAGAGGCTAACAAGCTAAACCAGGCTTTTATTTTCTGTAAAAAAGGCAGGCCACATGCTTAGCTTTTTAAGACCAAAGCTCGGCTCGACTCGGTCCGTTAACACCCCTGCGTATGGGTTCCACTTGCAATCTTATTTCTACGACATAAAATAACTATTTTTCTACAATATAATAAAATTATTTCCCATAAAAAATTTCATGAGTTTTGGGCTCATTATGTTATGGCTGAGTTAATTATTTGAATAAAGTGATTGGTACTCGAACTCATGCCTTACCTATGTTGTGAAGTATTCGTGGGGACTTAACTTTTGATTGTTAATCCGTTAATACTTAATACTTGAAATGATTTATGGTTTTATTTTTTTGATAAGTACTTGAAAGATTTCTACTACATATTAATATTGAAAGCCATACTTAAGGACATTGGAATTTTTTTCAGAAAAGATCTCACAAAATTATTGTGTTTGGATTAAAATATGATATTAGATATATTATATCATTTTTCTTTTAACTCTTTGATTAAAATTTTGTTAATTTTTGGACACCCCTTACTACTTAATCGATAAAAACTTTTTATGCTCTTAAAAAAAAAAAGTAATGTTATTGCATAAACCTAAAAAAATTACAAAGCGCAACATTACATTCTTTTTGTTGTTGTTGTTTTCATATTATTTTTCTACAACATGGAATCGTACTCAGAATCTCCATTTGGAGTCACGCTGTTAGCCTGTTATACTTTCTTTCTCTTTTAGTCTTCTACAATCCATTGGGACTCTGTTACACCATTTTCCCTTTTCTCTCAATGTGAGGAATATACTTTGCGGACATATGAAGATTACCTAAAATTCCACGACCACAAGAGGTAATATCCTTTTATTCTTCCATTTCCCCTTTTCCCTTTATTCTGTTTCTTTTCTCCTTGTCCCCATTCATTTTTCTTTCCCTTTTTAGTTTTAAAACCATAAAAAGAAGCCCGTGGGCTTGAATTATCGATCTGACGGCCGGATGCAATTAGGCATTTATGGCGCTTCCGACGAGATTATTTAATATGAACTGGGACCACCGTTTTTTAGGTGTTCCTTAATATAAATAGGAGGGTAAAATTAAATAAAAAAAAGAAAATAAAAGGGATAAAAAAAAAAAAATTAATGATGTGAGAGGGAGCACCAAAAGATTCAATGGTCTAGACCGTACGTCTTTTTCACCTAATTAATTAGTATCTCATCTTTAATTTGATTCAAGTCTTCGCTTCCATCCTTCTTTCCCTGTCACCAACTTATTACATTTTCTTCGTAAATGATCAAAATTTTCTGTAACGTTTTTTTATGCTTTCAGCTTTAAGATTATGTTCTAAACATATGTTTATTGCTTGATAGCTGCAAGTGACTCGTCACATGAGCATCTAAACTACAACTAGACTACTAACCTTAGTTTAATTAATCATTGAATTGCTTTTGCTACAGCTAAAAATCAGGACAAACAATGTCAACAACCCATGGTGCGAGTCATTTGAAAAAGTTTTACCAACATATTTGTTTTTATTGCTAGTTATTACCCTCTTGATAATATAAATATAATGAATATTGATGTTTCAATTATTATTAAATACTTATTTATTAATTTTACTGGAAAATAATTATTTTCATTGTTAGGGTATTAGGGAGTACCATATTTCATTTACCTACAAGTTTAACTTGGTTTGGCTCATTATGTGTAACGTTCACAAATAAAAGGAGATCAAATCTATTACAAAAATATTACCATATAAATTTTGAACGGAAAAGCAGCCAAACCTCTTACACCACACTGCTCATAATTTCTTATGCTTCATTCACATACTCCAACCAATTCTTCATATCTCCCAATAATTTGTTTAACAAGTAAATACATTTTTACATTCCTTATGGCTTATGATCTATAATTATACTCCCTAAATGTATCTCTTATGTTGCATATCTCTCGTATCTTGCTTATGTTGCGAATCATAATAATCAAATCTTCAAAATCAAAATCTTATTGTCAAGCAAATATTTTAATAAAATCTCCATGCTTCCACTGTTATCATCTAGAAGTAGAACATATTTTCGAACTCCGTGACAAAAGGACTTTCTTCACATACATGCACCCCTATCATAACGGGACATCATTTTCAGTAAAATCGTTGCACTGAGTGTGTTTTTTTTTTTTTTTGGACTGAGTGTTTAGTATAAAGATCTAATCCCAATAATATATTTAGAGAAATACACCATTATAATATTAAGTTATTATTTTTTTCTCTTTATATTAGCATAAAAAGTTTTAAGAGAGAAAAAACTTTAATATTATAATTTTATATTCCCGACATACATAGTTATAATATGACGGTTGCACTAAATAAATGTGTAAATGAGTGAAACAATCTATCAGGGACCTAGGAACCTATGGCCCATCCTACATTAGGTCAAGCCCGATGCATGACGTATAGTTAAATAGAACAAACTCATATTAAGTTTGTTTTGTAAGTCTACCGGACGGTTTTTATCATATTATTTATTTTTGATAAAATATATAAAATTATTATTTTAATACTTTTGAATAATAAAATAATATTTTTATAATTATTTTTTTATTATTGAATGCCTAATAGGTTTAATTAGGTCTAGGTTAAGGCTTTTGTGTTTTAAATATAGGTCAGATCAGACTTATAATTTGGGCCTACATAAGGCTAACAGACCTAAAGTATTTTACACAAGCAAAATTTATTTAAGTCAAAGTCTAGCCCAGCTCAATCTATTTATACCCCAAGCACTGAATACTCAATACATCAGTTGTATATTAAATTTTAGAGCAAATACTCTTTTTCGTTCTCAAGAAAAAACACATAACCCAATTTAATTTTAAAAAAAAATCGGTTCGTGATCTCTCTAAAATTTAAAATAGATCCATGTTAGTCTAGTTCTTTTCGGAGGCTAACATGTATCTTTTTTAAATTTATGAGGAACCATAAATTTTAATTAATTGGATTTATTTTAAGTTTATAAGGAATAATTAGTCGACTTTTTTTTTGTATAATCCGGAGGTATCCTCATTCAACTTCCTACAATCACCTTGCCATCGGGGTACGGCTCTGTAGGCTAGCCCCTCATTGAAATATTTGATGTATTGAGCTTCGCTACAGGAGAAAGGATGTGACTAATCTCCCAATCGAGAAGGAGACATTTTCTTTCTCTGGTCCCAAAATTTTTCCAAGAATTTATTTAGAAACTCAGTTGCTATCCTTAGGAGTTAATTAGTCGACTTTTTTTAATAGATTAAAATACACCTCATATTTTTTGTGGAGGACGAAAAAGATATTTATTTTAAAGTTTTTTCATAATGAGATATGCCACCTCATCTTCAACACGCAAAGAGTCGAACCATCATCGAGCTTATCGAAATCGAACTATCGATTTTTTAAATAAAAAATTCATAATGAGATATGCCACCTCATCTCCAACACGCAAAGGATCGTACCATCATCGAGCTTATCGAACTATCGTTTTTAATATCACCTGTTGGGAAAATACCAAATTCTTTCTAAATGAACTTGGTAAATACTTATGATTAAGGAAAGGATTTTATTAATTTCCTCCTATATAAGATAATTATTTTATGTGGTTGAATACCAAAAAAAAAAATTATCTTATGTGGTAGAGAGAAAATGAGTAGGTCCCACTATTACATAAAAAGGGAAAAAGAAGAAAAAATTAGAGTGCGAAAATAGAAGTGATAAAAAATGAGATAAATTATCTCATGTGAAAGGAAAGTGATATTTCCCTTAAAGAAAAGTATCAAATAAATCCCACACAAATTTATCATGACTTGGCACAGTGTACCCAATTCCACATATAAGAAGATTAGATCAAATCCATGAACATTAAAATCAAACTTTTAAATGAAAATACCACAAACCCTCTAACACTATAACTTTCGTTGAGAAAAAATTGCAAACCCTCTTCTACTACTGGTACTACTACTACATTTTATGTGGACAAAATTGTAAACTTCTTAATAGTGCAATTTTTTATAACAAAGTTGCAAACCCTTTGCAAATAAAATATTAGAGGATAAAATTACAAATGGATGGGATATTCTACCTACTTGTTTTCTATATCTATCTTATTTACTCTTTGTATTCAACATCGTTAAATCAGAATCTCAACTAACTTTCATTTTTTCTATTTTCTATTGAAATTTTGATATAATAGTGTTGAAAATAAATAAATAAGGTAAGCATAAAAAAATATACATAATATCATATCCCAATTAGAAGTTTGTTCGCTAATGTAACTTTTATGAACAAAGCTGCGAACTATCTGTTATAGCCATACTCTCACAATTTCATTTCCATCATTCTCGAGCCTAAACTAATTCCTCAATACAATTTTAACCAAAAAACTTGCTTATAAGCATCTATATTGTGTATGTTTAATTTCTAATTTTTTTTAAAAACAAGCATCTCTCATATTGATTATGTTCTGAATACAACTTATATTAGGCCACAGCCCAACCTCTTAAAGCCCATATCTAGAACCTTCTAGAGGGCACCCATGGCAAGCCATGGAGGCTCACTATTGAAACATTTCCCTTCCTGCACAGCCTCTTCTGTACACTGACAGGAGTAGCATGTTTTGTCGAAAGACAAGCTAGACATGACTTAGGACAGCATAGGGAGGACCAACGGTCTTCTCCAAAAGAGGACTCTCCTCTCTAAATACTTCCCTCACACATGGAGGGGAGATCATCTTCTTCTTCCCCACTCCTCTCATATGTTGTCACTCACATACACCCCATTGAAGCACATACATGGGAAGCGCCACTAGTGACTTGGTCTCTACCAAGGCCACTATGGACACACCCTATAACAATATATTTCATCCTTTATGGGAGACATTTATGTACCACTATAAGTACAGATTAGATTATTACTGGGAATTTGGCTAAATAACAGATGATTAAGCCTAACTTGATTTAATTTGATTTGAGCACTGTTAAACTTATATGAGCATGGCTCTTCCAACGTTATTTTTTCGATTATCAGGACTCGAAGGAAGGACCCTTGGATGAAGGAGGGTGTGTACAATTGAACCAAGAATTGCCGAAAAAGGAGTAAGTAGTGGTAGCACCATTAAAGCAGAAGGTTCTTTTCATCCACGCCACATTGTGCACAATAAGTCAGGCCTCACTTCTAATAGTTTATTGAAAACCTCCACTCCAATATCTGTTTCAACGCTGTGATTGATTTTGTCCTGTTATGTATAGAATTTTTAATGAAAACCCACCAAATACATTTGGGGAAAAATAAAAAATTTTTCATTTTATCCTTTAACATAATATAACAAATTTTCCTACACACACAATATTTTGTGGGGTCCACACATTTTAAAACAAAAAAAATAAAAAAATATAACATGTAAAACAAATTTTTATAACATTACAAAATCACTTTTCCTATAACATAATAAACATACGCAAATAAAACAAATAAAGCATGGCATGCATTAAAAGAGACACTCTGGCCAAAACATTGAAAACGATGTTTCTTATTAGCTTAATCACACTACAGCAGATCATCTTATATATTCATACACTTCATCATTTTGCTCGATCGATCAGATTTCAACCTAACATTTATGATCCAAATAAACTAAATCTTATCTACTTTTTAATTCTCGATTCGTCACTTTCACCAGTAATACGAAAATCCAATTTCACAAAATTCTTTCCCGAGAGACTCGTGTAGTTTTGTGGACTTTAGTGAAACACAGCTAGATTTTAGAAAAACAAGTTTCGATGCAACATTTGAATATGAGACTAATCTACTTCTAGAATATTGAAGTTCCCCATTCACTAAATTCAAATTTACTAATTACTTAAGATACCTGTTTAGGTAAACAACGATTGTATAATAAATACCACTCTTATTGTATGCGATTAAAAAAATACGTATTAAAAAGAAAATTTTATATTGTTATGCATAAATGTGAAAAGTTATATATCATTTTGCATGCAACAAATTAAATTATAGTTGAAAATACTAAATTACATATTTTAAATATAAAAAATGTTACAAAGCTTTTGCGCAAAACATAACAAATTTGTAATTTATTTGACACATACTACATGCTACTTTTATAGTGATTTACCATAATAACCGTTACGCAGAGTCATAACTTATATGTATATTTGAAGGGGAAATTTCACATAATAGTAAAACAGAATTATTATTTTTCCAATAACTATGTAAATAGTATTGTTCATTTCCCCCTTTTAATTTAATTTAATTTTTTTTTTGAAAGCCACTCAAAGGTAGCACACCCACGTCCAAGTCGGATGAAAACAACAAGATACGCATTCATATAGGTTTTGGTGCATAGTATATGATAAAGCCTAATAATATAAGATTTGATAATATAAGATCTGATTGTATAAGATCTGATTAAATTTTAATACTATCCCGCGTTTGGTATGGTATTGTATAAGATAATATCCTCTAATATTTTAAAAATTAATATATTAAAAAATTATTTTAATATATTAATATTGAAATGATATATTAGTTCTTGTAAATTATACTTTTAAGCAACATTAATACATCAATCCCTTATTAGGCTTAATCTTATCCCCTTAGGCTTGATTATGTTATACATCATTTTGATGTATAAAGGGATCCTGCTATATAAGTTTATATTATACGATGATCACACCAAACAACTGAGAATGTCATAATATATAGTATAAACTTATACTATCAGAACTTTTACATCGCACCAAGAGCCCTTAGTATAAACTTATGACTTGACCTTTTTAAGCTTTTCAGTTTAGCCTGCCCTTCAACTTATGTAGCAGCTGATGATGGTATTACAGGTATTGGCACAGTCTTGAAAGGTGTTAGTGGAAGTGAAAAATCGATAAAAGCGACAATTCAATATGGTTCATTAGATTAAATGTTAACCCTTGTGTGTTTGAGTGTCGGAAAACACGCTAATCATGATTTAATTAATTTTAAACTAAGCAAACTCAATTAACTAACCATACCTGTGGTAATACCTTCGCACGCTGGAAGATGCTAGCTCGACGTTCTCATCTCGGGATAAATTAAATAATAGAATCTTTCTCAATCAATCAACACATAATACAACAAATTATGTCATAATTACATCGACTAACAAGAGAAAGAAAATTTATAGCTTTTCTCTCTTTCTTACTGCTTATATAAATTGTCATGTAATGATATAAGGTATGCGCCATCGTCGTCACCTAAAATGTTAAAATTATTATTATAAATTATTTAAAAAAGAAAAATTAACCATGTATGAGATATGCAACAAGCAAGCGCTATATATATATATATATATATATATATATATATATATATATATATATATATATATATAGAAAAATTAACCATGTATGAGATATGTCCACTAATTTTATTTATATCAAGGGCTCAAATTTTATAGTAATGTGAGCCATTTGATAAGCGCATATGATCAAGATTGAGTGTAAGACTTCTAACTCTTATCCCGGTGTAAGAATATCCTGTCATATATATATATATATATATATATATATATATATAACCGAAGGAAGAAAATAATTGGAAGGGACAAAATCAGTTCTCAAACCTGATACTTACAATCTTCATTTTATTCGATGACAACGGAAGCAATTTTATTAGGTGACTGGATTTTGGTTGTTATTAATGCTGCTTAATTGTTTGAGTCATCCACTTTGACTTTGGCATGTTAGAAATTTTATGTGTGAAAATATTAATTAATATTTTTGTATTTTAAAAAATAGTTGGGTTAATGGATATTTCAATTTATTCTATTGAGATAAGTCTATTGTGATCATGTTGAGTTTGACTTTTGGCATCTTTTGGTATTGGACCTAGTTGGCAGCACAATGTAGGCATTGGTGTTTGATTGGGCATCTGTGATGGGTAGACCCATCAGACACACTATTGATTAGGGTTTTGCTAGGTCCCTCTCTAGCCTATTTATATTGGGGTTAAGCATCATGAGCCGTCATGCTCCCATCGCTGAAGGCTGTCATTTTCGGAATAGGTTATAGAGAGGAAGATATGGCATGTAGTTCCTCTTTTCTTCCACTTTGTGATGATCCATTAAGGTACCTACAATCGCAATTTAGATTTCATATAATTTGGTGTTTTATAATAATATACATGATCCAGGGTTAAAATAAATCTTACATGGCAATGGTGCAAAAAGTGTTTCAATTGAAGGAAAATATCTATGGTACTACTACAATACCATTCACTCAGTAGATCTATCCAATAAAAAATGAAGAATGACTGACATGTTTATATGAAAAGAAGAGAAAAATATTTTTATTATCCAAGTGTCATTTCTTGAATAGCAGATGTACATACTACAGAGATGTACAGAAGATGATTTCCAATTGAAGGGAAGGGGTTCGCATTGGTTAGCTAGTTAGGTAGGTCCTAGGCAGTGACACGGCGAGAATTAATTATTTTATTAAGATAAAACTTTTTAAAGTGAATTTATATTTAAATTAAAGTAGGTAATTTGTTTAGTTTGAGGATTCACGTTTCAAGAGTAGGTAAAATCAGATTTTGTAGAAGATATATTATTTTTCCAAACAACTAGGAGTGACAAATGTTGCCATCAAAACACCCCTCGTTTTATACCTTTGAAAAGGTATATCCAAGTGATTTCATATCCCAGCCAATATAAATATAGTTGGCAACTTCGCATGCTTTGCATGGATCGACATTATTGATATTTGTGGGCCATCAGCCGTGGCTAAATCCACATTATTGATACTTGGGGGCCATTAATTAGTCGTGGCTAATTCCATCAAATGATTGTGCTTTCGCAGAGGCATAGTTAGGCTACATGGTTTTACTTTTACATCCTCCGTGCTGTTAATTAAGAAAACGAAAACGTGCAACTTCTTTTCATGATGCATGGTTCCAACACAAAATGGTGGGATTAGATGTGATTGCACAAGAAGAAATACAGTTGATATGTACAATCATCAACTCTTGGACGCATTTTAATGGGACAAAATCTCTTCGTGTGATAGGTCTGTGAGTTCCATTTCATTTGATTGGAAAATCATAATAAGAAATGGAAACCATGTATAGATCCATATCAAGGCATATAAAAGTTGAAAACGACCCACTAATAATAAATTGAGATAAACATAAAAGCACATACATAAATGTACAGTGCACTATAAGTTGCGATTGTTGAATGTTCCAAGATGACTCGATCAATTGCACGTAGTTTTTCAACAAATTAATAAATTAATTCTAGTGTATATTTTGATGTAAAGGCACAAAACCGGAGAACACTTTCGGTTTTCTAATTAAAAAAATTTGGTGCTCTTATTTATTAGGTAAAAGTTCAAATATCTCATATGATTTACCTTTGAACCACTTATACCTATACTTTTTTTTATCATTTATCTTTTGTATTTTTTTTCCATTCAAGTCCCTCATTAACATTATTATAGTTTCTAAGTAACATGACTATTCTACTCTTCTTTACAAATGTGTCATTTTTACCATACAAAATTTGTAAAGTTCTAATAAATTTTCCTTTCGAGCTTGATACAAATATTTTATGCATAAAAGTTCAATCTGCTATTTGATTTACGAATATTTATCAATAAGAATTATTTAGTGTTGCAGGGGACCCAACGGCACTGAGTGCCGCGATCCTCCCCAATTGAGTGATGCCCCATGCACCCCCTTCGACACTTATAGGATTGTGCCAATTGACACAATCTCGTTAGTCTCGTTAACGTAAAACTTCAGAAGGTCATAACTTTTGACTCGAATATCCAAATTAGATATAAAAAAATTATTCACGTAACTTTTCGATATCTACGCAATGACACCTCATTTGACATATTTTATCTCTAACAAACATAGTTCAAATTTATAAAAATGTGGAACTATTGTTGCAAATTTTAACTATGTTTATGGAAGATAAAATATGTCAAATGAGTTGTTATTGAATAGATCTCAAAAAGTTATATGAAATAAATAAAAATCTGATTTGGATACATGAGTCAAAAGTTGACATTCCAAAGTTTTACGGTAATGGAACTAATGAGATTATGCCACTTGACACAATCCTGTAAGTGCTGAAAGGGGATAGGGACGTCACTCAATTGGGAAAGAAAGATGTGTGAACAATGCGGGAGGAGAGTCGCAATAGTCAATGTTGCTAGGTACTCCTGTGATAGTGAATGACCGTCATTAATAAAATACCAAGAATCAAATACCAAATTAATACATTAAAAATTCAAAAAAAAAAAAAAAAAAACCTTTGAATCAAAGAGCCGTTATATTTGGTTCGAGGTTATGTTTCCCTTTTATGTGTTATAGTTTTTACTTTTTTGAGATAAGATTAGATAAACCCATATTCTTGTCTTTTCCAAGTTAACTGCCATGGGCTGAGAAAGATATTGGTGGTCGGTTCCAAAACATTTTCAGCTGTAACGATCACTCGATACATTATATGAAAAAAAAAAAATAAACAATTATATTATCCTTATTTTTATGATTTTTTTTTTTGATAAAAATATCTATATCCGTTGCACCAAAAATTTATTACTGTAGTTCAATACTTGTTTCTAAGTACTGCAAGTACTGACTGTTGACCGCAAAAATGAAAAAATGAAAAATTATTTCAAAATTGACCCAAAATATTGACCCTTTGGAAAAGGCCGAACCCTATTGTTGGGCACAGCACACTTACTAAATCAACTGATCAATGGTATCCAAATAAAAAAAAAAAAAAAAAAAATCACATAACCAAGATTTGTTTCTTGGCTATGGTACCAAGTCAACGAGCAGCAGACTTTTAACTTCAATTATGTAATTGAGATCAAGTGAGATGGATTTATGAATGAGGAATTGTCCATATACTCATCACGTAGCTTCAATTTTCAATGACCAACAGAGGTAGAATCGGTTAGATGTTACCAAAAAACTTCATCGTTCTCATCCTCAGTTGTATAATGATATAAAAATAAAATATATTAAAGTAATGATCTCTAAAAGAATTTATTTTGTTCTAAATTTTATATATTTTTGAAAGTTTGAATTGAAAGGCAATGGCTAAAAACAGAAAAAAAGAAAAAAACAGAGTGTAGAACAAGTGGGAGGAGGGACCTGACTAGATAGTGTCTCATACTAAAAAACTAGAAGGAAAAAGAAAAAGAAAAAAGAGAAGGGACGGTGAAGAAAGATCTATACCGTTCAATGGAGAAGACGAGAATGTGAATGAATGGTGGATTAGGTTGAGATGATAGTGGTAGTTCGTTCCTTTATTACCTTTCCATATTGGGGTTACTTGTACTGAGGTGGACGACACTACTCTCGGTCACCAAGCAGCACAACAATCCCGAAGCCGTTAACCCTTTCCTTCCCGCCAATTCCCTCACGCCGTTCCATTCTTTCAACGCCGTCGTTCTGGGCGACGACGAAGACGACGTCGTCGAAGACTCCGCCTCGTCCACTGACTCCGTGCAAGAATTCTCACAAGATTCGCTCGAAACGTCGTCCGCCACGTAAGCGTGCTCCGCTTTCGGTTCCGGCATCTTTCTACTGCGGTGTCTAATCTTCTCTCCCATGAGGTCACGGTACCCGATCGCCGATATCTTATCCAGCGCCGGGAAATCGGAGCCTTCTATCACCATGGCGCCGATGTTCATCACGCCGTGGAACCTCCCCGACGACCGGCGAATCTGGAAGGCGCTGAAGCAGGGGGCCATGGCGGCGTCGGCGTCGGAGGAGAGGATGTTGCTGATCAGAAACCTAACCGTGCCGACGAGGTGGTCGCGGAAGGTTCCGACGGCGTAGATGGCGACGCAGACGCCGGCGGTATCGCTGGCGAGGAACTCCGGCGTGACGCGGAAGAGGAACTTGTCGTTCCAGATAGGGTTCTGGCCTCCGATTTTGTCGACTCGGGTTCGGAGCTTGGTGGAGGAGTCGATCCATATGATGGAGTAGGTTTGGAGCCTTCGCCGGGGAGATGAAGGAGGCTTCAGGCCTTGTGCTGAGATCAAGTTGATCTCCAATATTTGCTGCGTCTTCGCCGGCGACGGCATTGCTCTCTGTCTCTGTCTCTGTCTTTCTCTTTCTCTCTCTCTGTAGAATCCTACCACGCCATCTTTATTCTTTCTTCAATCTCCGGCAAGATCAACGGGCATGATGGACCAAGAAAGAATCAACGGTTGTGATTCCGGCGGTAGAAACAGGTGGCTAATAACTGTGGAGAGAGAAAGAGAATGAAAGAGAACGTGGTTGTTTCACAGATAATAACTGTGGGACCTACCTATATATTTATTGGAATTTATTTTGTAGTAGTTAGGCTGCAATCGTATATTTAGCTGTAAAAAAACTAAACTAGGGCTTGGATGAGGCCATAAGTTGAAGGCCGCATTATTGCTAGTTAATAACTGGATGTACGGCCAACAAACCTTTCTAGAAAGCTAATATACGGGTTAACGAACGAGCATAGTTGGTAAATAATTGGATTTTTAAATATATTGATAGAGATTCGATCTCTGATCACATGTATAGAAAAGACTTTAGTAAGAGAGACTGTATTTATGATTGCATGATCACTCCGTCTCAGTTATTAATCCTTGGTTTTTGGTCAGGAAATATCCTTGAAATAATTTCCAAAAAATATAGAAATATACATGATAATGTAATTAAAGGTTAATTTTAACTTACTATTACTATGAATAAGTCTAAATTTATATTTTTTTATCAATATAAATTAAATAATACATGAAACGCATTTTTATTTTGCACTTTAGGTAATTTTATCACAAGTCGTCTAACATCAGTTCTGTTTAGTTTTGTAGCTGGTTGTTCTTGAGTCTTGAAGAACACATTTGTCGCTGGACTTTCTTGATGGGCATTTATCAAGCTACGGTTTCTCGAAATAATCCAAAGCATCATCCAAGTGAATAAATCTTTTGGTGCTAATGATGCACCAAAGATTCAGTACATCCCACAAATAAAAAATGTTATATGTCAGTTAAAGTTATCTTTACTCTTTCATGTTTTTTCTCTCTCATCTGAAGTGTAATATTTTTATTGGTAAGATGCACTGAATCTAGGTGCTACAATAGCACCAAAGAATTATTCCATCCAAGTTCAAGTTCTTAATTTGGAGCGACTTTAATGTGCTCCCAGAGCAAAATATATGGGGTTGGACTGAGGTGAGAGTAAGAGAGAAAAGATTGAGAAGAGAGGAGAGAGAAAATAAAAGAAAATTTTTTTAATACAAGTGTCAACTTCTAAATGGAAGGACCACGGTGGTCCTGGAACATAATAAAAAATTCGCTTAATTTGACTAGGCACCCAATAAAAAGGAGCGTCTATGGGGATTAGCATTGTCTCCGAAGCGTTTCATTCAGCTGTTGCATCAACTCCTTTTAGCAACCAAGCCTCAGAACTCTCATGTTTGACGCGTCCTTATCTCTTGTATATTTCAGAAGTTTATAACATTAACATTAGTCATGTGTACTTTAATATGAAGGTGCAAAAAGGAAGATAGGTATATATACTAATAAGGATAGGATATTGTGACAACCAAATAATGTTATTATCAATGTTACGACCATATCTTAACCGTTGATTTCCGTCAATAAGATGATATTACCTATAGAAAAATGGGATTAAACAATAAAAGCAAAGCGGAATTCAACTAATTTTACCAATATGTTTCATTAATGACTTTCTGTGTAATATCCAAAGCACATGTATTTGTGGAGTCATGTTCATTTGTTCTGATTTATTTTCTAACATCTTCACAAGTATTAAAATTTGATGAGGGAGATTTGAATACATAACATGTCTCTTCATTTTGATATCGATTTGGACTTCCCTCTTACGAACTTGGAAGTGATTATTGTTGCAACATGTAAGAAGGCCGAAAAATAACATTGCTTAGTGAAGAGAGAAATGTGGTCATCTCGCGTAACTTGAAGATCTCTCAACTATATGTATACATTACCATCTGCTCATATAATTGGGGTTATGCGAAATTAGCTGCTCATAACACCCTAACCCCCCATATGAAACCAATGATGCACGGACACGGACACGGACCCGGGACACGACACGACACGCCGACACGTTAATTCTAAAAAATGTCATATTTGGACACGTTTTGATATTAAATAAATTTTTTAATATATATAATATAATTTATATTTAATACATATAAGAGTCCATGATAAGTAATATAACTAATCAAATATTTAAATTTCATAACATAAATAAAAATAAAAATAATTTTTTGTACTTTGTTAATTTTTCATATCATATTTCATAATAGAAAAAAATTAATTTATAAATTATTTTTTTATTTAGTTAATAAAATAAAATTAAAATTTAAAAAAAAAACGTGTCCCAGCGTGTCCGAAACGTGTCCCAGCGTGTCCGAACGTTGACTGCGTGTCCGAAAAATGTGTCGGAACGTGTCGGAGAATTGACCGCGTGTCCCCAAATGTTGACCACGTGTCGGACGCGTGTCCGAGTGTGTCCGTGTCGCACACGTGTCCGACACATAAATTTTGAAAAAAAAAAAAAACTGTGTCCGTGCTAGGTAGCTCGTCAGCGCCCGGGATGTTACATGCCCACCAGCTTCCGCCTGGTTCGTCCATGAACCACACCGTATTGGATGAGAGGCCTTGCTCTGATACCGCTTGTGACGTCTGGCAACTTGCAAGGATCAACGACTGTCCCCACACACTAACACGAGACTTTTCAGCGTGCTTTGTCCTCACTCGCACATTTCCCGGAAAACTTCCCAGAAGGTCACCTATCCCAGAATTGCCCTAAGTCAAGCACGCTTAACGATGGAGTTCTGATCCGGGCTACCGAAAAGTAAATGCATCTTGTTAGTATAGGTAGTACAAATTAATTCTTATAAGCTATCCTTAGTTGTGTTGTCCTATACAGCACAATCTCTGGAATCCATCTCTTTCCGGTGTTATTCGATTCATTCATGTACCCCGTCGCTAGAAGCCGCTCCTTGTCCGTGCCCTTGCGCACCGGCGATCACTCCCCGCCCTCGTCAGCGCCCGGGATGTTACAGCTGACATCAATGGGGTATATTGTAAGAACGCGCACCGTTAAATATGAAGTTTTATTTTTAAAGGAATTAATTCAGAAAACGTTAAATGTGTCAGTTTTATTTTAATGGGATTAATTCAGAAAACGTTAAATATGGAGTTTTATTTTAAAGGAATAAATTCAAAAAACGTTAAATGTGTCTGTTTTACTTTAATGGGATTAATTCAGAAAACGTTAAATGTGAAATTTATTTTAAAGGAATTAATTCAGGAAACGTTAAATGTGTCAGTTTTATTTTAATATGATTAATTCAGAAAACGTTAAATGTGGAGTTTTATTTAAGAAAAATTAATTCAGAAAAAGTTAAATGTGTCAGTTTTATTTTTAATGATATTAATTAAAAAAAAATGTTAAATGTGGAGTTAGGTGGCAGTTTTATTTTAATGAGATTAATTCAGAAAACGTTAAATATGAATTTAGGTGTCTGTTTTATTTTAGTGGGATTAATTCAGAAGACGTTAAATATGGAGTTATGTGTCAGTTTTATTTTTAATGAAATCAATTAAAAAAACGTTAAATGTGGAGTTAGGTGGCAATTTTATTTTAATGAGATTAATTCAGAAAACATTAAATGTGAAGTTAGGTGTCCGTTTTATTTTAATGGGATTAATTCAGAAAACATTAAATATGGAGTTATGTGTCTATTTTATTTTTAATATGATTAATTTAGCAAACGTTAAATGTGGAGTTAAATCAGGAAATTAAGTTTATTAAATGTGGAGTTATGTGTCAGTTTTATTGTGGTGTTAGGTGTCTTTATGTTTTTCTTATGGAGTCACAAAGTTTTGTAATTTAAAACATATTGTTTGAATATGAAAGATACTATTTTTCCTATAAATACAACCTCAGGCACATAACACTAGGCGATACTCAGAATTCTACGTGAAGTTTCTGAAGTGTGGTGCCTTCACATTGCCACCTTCCTTGTTCCTCTTGAAAACTCAAGCAAGACTCATACTTTCTCATAATTCTTCCCCTTAATCTTTGTAAACACTTGGTAGAGTGTCTTGGGAGGCTAAATAATTAAGCGTGGCTTAATACGGTAACATGTTAACAAACCAGGTATACACGAGGTGTTACATATATCCATGTCCATCCAAAGCATGAACATCAAACCCTTCATTTAGTAGTTTATGAGCATTATCTATGTCACCATAGCGAACTGCAATGTGGAGAGGTTTCATCTCCATGGAACCATTGTGTCCCTTTTTAATTGCATATTCAATTATCACCTTGTGAAACACTTCCCCATTTGGGTTCACTTCTATGAGATCGAGTGCTGTCAAACCATTCTTGTTTTTAAGCTTAGCTACATCAGCCCCAGCATAAAGAAGCAACTTGAAAGCCTCTACACTACCCTCTGCAACAGCTATCATTGCACCTGAAAATCCATAGTCATTTTGCTCATCTATATCCAAGTTCTTGTTTTTAATGAGTTTCTTCAAACGCTTTATCTTGTTTGCTTGAGTTACAAATAACAAAGCAGAAAATCTAGAGGCATTGCTTGATTTAACAACCTTTATAGATCTGATAACATCCAAAATTACTTCATGGAAGACTTTAGTCCACTGAAGAGAGTTTGCATATTGGGAGGACTCTCTTGCAGCATGTGCTGATTTGGGATTGGCAAATTCATCAGATCAATGTGCAAGAGAGTCCTCCCAATATGCAAACTCTCTTCAGTGGACTAAAGTCTTCCATGAAGTAATTTTGGATGTTATTAGAGCTGGAAAGGTTGTTAAATCAAGAAATGCCTCTAGATTTTCTGCTTTGTTATTTGTAACTCAAGCAAACAAGATAAAGCGTTTGAAGAAACTCATTAAAAACAAGAACTTGGATGTAGATGAGCAAAATGATGATGGATTTTTAGGTGCAATGATAGCTGTTGCAGAGGGTAGTGTAGAGGCTTTCAAGTTGCTTCTTTATGTTGGGGCTGATGTAACTAAGCTTAAAAACAAGAATGGTTTGACAGCACTCGATATCATAGAAGTGAACCCAAATGGGGAAGTGTTTCAAAAGGTGATAATTGAATATGCAATTAAAAAGGGACGCAATGGTTCCATGGAGATGAGACCTCTCCACATTGCAGTTCGCTATGGTGACATAGATAATGCTCATAAACTACTAAATGAAATGCTTTCGATGGATATACCCCATTGATGTTAGCAGCAAAAGGATGCCATGGTGATATGTGTAAGCTTTTGATCTCACATGATGCCAAATGTTATATTGAGAATGAGAAACATGAGACAACACTTTCACTCGCTAGAGAAAATGGTAGAGGAAATGATGCTGAGTGTGTGATAATGGATGAGCAAGCTCGAAGATTAGTGTTGTGTGGGGCTAATGTGAAGAAGCATACAAAGTGTGGTAAAGGGTCACCTCATAGCAAGGTACTGGTAATGGTGGAGGATGCTGGAATTCTAAAATGGGGGAAAATGAAGCAAGAGAAAAGTGGTTTGTAAAGAGGCTGTGGTTAGAACAAGTAAAAATTTTCGATGGACTCAAAGAAAAGAGTTTGATATTTATGACCCAGGAATGTTCCATGTAATAACCACAAAAGGTAAGGAGGTTCATTTTGTATGTGAAGGTGGGATTGAAATGGTTGAGTTATGGGTAAGGGGATTAGATTAGTGACAACAGAAGCTATTTTTGGCAGAAAAAGCTGATAATGTTTGAAGCTACCATGGCTAGAAAAACATGGAGGAAGTTGGAGAAATACAATGCTTGTTTTGTTGCTGATACAGATTAATTTCAGTTGTTTACTTTTTTTATGTGTGTATAATTTAAGGGTAAATAATTTTGGAATTTTTTTAGTTTAGTTTAAAATTTCTATTTATTCAATATTATCATTAGCTTATGATTTATTAATGAAAAAAACATTACTATTTTTATTGTATAATTTTTTTTTTGTGTCACACAATCACATTTAAGTAAAAATGAAAAAAAATCTTATTATTATTATTATTGTTATATAAAATCTACTCACTTTTATACTTATATAACAGCAAGAAAATTATATAGCAAAAATATAAATGTTATTCCCTATATGTTAGATATTAGGAGATATATACACTGTGTGCTTAAAAAAATGTATATAGAACTAAAACATATATTATGGTATCATTAATTCACATTCGATTTAATGATGGACCAAAATCAAGATATTATGTGCGTATAAGATGTCATTAATTCATATATTATGTGCGTTTTTTGTTTGGAGTTGTGTGATGTATAAGGTCTGATAGTATAAGCTTATACTATACGTTATGACATTTTCAGTTGTTTGGTGTGACCATCGTATAGTATAAGCTTATACTGCAGGATCCCTTTATACATCAAAATGATGTATAACTTAATCAAGCCTAGGAGTAATGGATTAGGCATGATAAATGATTGATGTATTAATATTGCTTACAAATGAAACAATGATTAGAGGACAGATATCTATATGCCACAACAGTTACAAAGGCTTAAATTGACTACATGCATCTTGATAGAGAATAATATAAATTATTAAAAAATCACCACCTAACCACTTAAGCACTTAGGTTAAATTGATATTTTACATGATATTAGAGTATCAGTAATTACGAGATCACGAGTTCGATCATCATTCCCTTTACTTTCTATTGCAATTAAATAAAAAATAAGGTAAACTAAAAATTAGGCATGTGCAATATTCACGCTTCAAGTTCAAATGACTTTTACATGAGGAAATATGTTAAAGAATAACATAAATCATTAAAAAGGCCATCATCCAACATCTTAATCTTTTGGGTTGAATTGGTTCTTTATCGCACTAAAATTAGTCTGAGAAGGTTGCCACAATCCACCAATAGGAATCATATTAATGTGGCATAAGCAAGACATTCATCTACAATAAATACAAAGTCATTAAGTCCAGGTATAATCATCTTCTTGTCAACACTTGAACTCTTACAGACTTAAAGCATTAAAATGCCTTACAGATATCCCTAGTCTCCTCTAAAGCACGGTTGTAAATCCCGGCCCGATTCGAAATCTAGTGAACTGGTCATCAGACCGATTCGGGTCAAGTATTGGACGCATCGAACCGGTCAAACCCAGACAAACTCGGTAACCCGGCAACCCGGATGGGTCATGCATTTAAAAAAAAAACCCAAAGCTGTTTCATCTTGTCAAAGAAAATATAAATCTCATTTTAAAAACTTCTTGTAATTTTATTTGGTAGTATATTCTTCTACAATGACCTCTTAGTTTCCAATACTGAAGCAAATTGTGGAATAATAAATTAGAGAATGTGACATATGTCATTTTAATGTAGTTAAATTTGAAAAATAAGTTTATCAAAAAAAAATTGAAAAATATAAGTTCAATGTCATTGAGAGATATGTTTATGGGGATTCAGAGTTGCAATTTAAATTGACGTAATAATAGCATGCACTTTTATTTATTTATGCTTCATATTTTTTAACTTATTTAGTAAACCTTGTTTAATTCATTTTAGATATGGAAATATAATTGAATTTACATGTTCATATTTATATATCTATATATATATCCGGGTAAACCGATCCGATCAGTGACCCACTAACTCAATACCCTAATCAAATCTGTTGCGAGAAAAAAGGATATTGGAAAAGATTGTGGAAAAGATAAAATCACTTCTTATCCTATTTCAAATACAACTAGGATTGTAACCGATAATCCTTATCCTTATCATAAGTTCAAATTGTTATTAAATTCATTGTATTAAACTCTATTTAAGATGAATGAAACCCCCCTAGAAAAATAACTGAAACAGGGGGAGAAATTTAAAAGGGAGTATCCAAAGTCTTTGGGCTGAACCTCCATATATTGTGATGTTCACATTTATTCTTTTTTATCCTTGTTTTATTAATATGGTATCACGAGCTATGGTTTTAAATTTAGGGTCTTTTTCGTAAATTTACTCTCAAGTCTTACTCATCCCTGTCAAACGCTCAGTTCACGCCTCTTTCCCAAATCTTGAAACCTTCTCATGGCAACCTCAACTCCAACAGACAAAAGCGGAGCCACCGAACCGGCGAATCGCCTCACTGCCACTCTCCTCAATGTTCGCAATTATATGTCGTGGGCGAGGGCTGTCACCGTCGCTCTCCGCGGCCGTTCAAAAGCAGATCATATCACAAACACTGGAGGAGGCCAACCAGAATTTTCTGCTCACAACATATCAGGTTCTGGAAATTCAACGCCTTATATCAATCAAAGCTCAGGTTCAGCAAATCCTCCCTCTGCATACAACACCAATCGTGCACCAGGAAGAGGCAGGGGCAGGGGCAGGGGACGTGGCCCAAGACCCCACTGCAGTCACTGCAATAAAGATGGGCATTTACAAGAAAGATGTTGGATTCTTCATCCCCATCTAAAGCCTCAGAAGGATAAACAAATTGGAGCAATGACCACATCAAATGGAGAGTCATCTGACATACAAAGTACCCTTGGCAGATTGGCAAGTCAACTTCAAGAGTATCTTCAGCAGAATCATAAACCCACTGATAGTAGTCACCTAGCTCACTCCGGTAAGGCATTTACCTTGACTAGTAAACTACATAAATCTTTCATTATTGATTCTGGAGCAACAGAACACATGTGCTATGATTCTGAATCTATTTTTAATATATCCGAAAATCCCCACATTGCATCTGTTACAGTCGCCAATGGAAACCAGGTACCTGTTAAGGGATTAGGAACCATTAATCTGTTTGATAAATCTTCAGATATTCTACTTGTTCCATCACTGTCTGCTAATCTCTTGTCAGTAGCTAAACTCACCCGTGAATTAAATTGTAATGTTATCTTCTCTCCAACAAAGGTGATGTTCCAGGACATACCATCAGGGAGGAAGATTGGTGAAGGCTTTATTCAAAATGGGCTCTACATGCTAGGAGGTATGCATCATGGTTTAAGTGCTGTAAATTCAAAACCCTCAGAATCTGTTTTATGGCACTGGCGTATGGGGCATCCTTCTAACAATGTATTACAATGCATTAATTCTACTTTTTCAATTGATACAAATTCTTGTGAAACTTGTCATTACTCAAAGCAACACAGATTGCCATTCAATAAAAGTTCGCATATTTCTCATGAATTGTTTGAACTTATACATTCTGATGTCTGGGGACCTGCTCCTATTGAATCTCTAGATGGATTTAGATGGTTTGTCTCATTTATAGATGATAAGTCACGGAATGTCTGGCTATATTTGATGAAGTCCAAATCTGAAGTTGGACAAATATTCCAAGAATTCTACCAAATGGTCAAAACCCAATACGGGTATGGAATAAAAACTTTACGGACAGACAATGGAACTGAGTATGTAAATTCCTCTCTTAAAAATTTTCTCAAGTCTGTAGGGATTGTGCATCAACTATCTTGTGTTAATACTCCACAACAAAATGGTATAGCTGAGAGGAAAAATAGGCACCTTTTAGAGGTGACCCGAGCTCTATTACTTCATGGCAATTTGCCATCTTCTTATTGGTCTTTTGCAGTTCTTACGAGCTGTTACTTAATTAACCGTACACCAAGCAGAGTCTTGAATTACTGCTCTCCATTGTCTATTCTTCTTGACAGATCTGTCAACCTAACTCATTTGAGAGTCTTTGGGTGCATTTGTTATGTTTTTCTTAATTCAGGAAACAAGTTAGAACCCAGATCCAAGAAATGTGTCTTCTTAGGATACTCTTCAGTAAAAAAGGGTTACAAATGCTATAATCCATCTATCAGGAAATTATTTATTTCGAGGGATGTAACGTTTGATGAAACATCAATGTTTTTCTCTCACAAGGATCAAAATCAGGGGGAGAGTATACTATTTGATTTTAATCCTCCTGTGCCAACTACTCTACCCGAATCTGAACCTGAACCTAATATGCCTGCTGCACCAAATCTGCCTGCTGCACCAAATCTGCCTAATCTGCCTGCTGCAACAAATCTGCCTATAGCAGTGGAAAATAGCAACAATCAGCAAGAGCAATCTGAATCACCAAATCAACAACTGTTGCGCAGATCCCATAGAACCATAAGGCCACCAAATAGATTCAAAGATTTCATCTCAAATACTGTTGTTACATATCCCATTCAAGACCATGTATGCTATAATAACATCTCACCAAATCACAAATCCTTCATTGTTTCCATTGATAATCATTCTGAGCCTACAAACTATGAAGAAGCCTGCAAAATCCCTGAATGGAGGAATGCAATGAATGAAGAGCTAGCTGCCCTTGAAAGGAACCAAACATGGGATATTGTATCCATACCCAAAGAAAAAGGCTGTGTTGGTTGCAAATGGATCTATAAAATAAAATATAAAAGTGATGGTTCCATTGAAAGACACAAAGCACGATTAGTAGCCAAAGGGTATACACAAACTCATGGTGTGGATTATAATGAGACATTTGCCCCTGTAGCAAAGATGAACACAGTTAGAGTTCTATTGTCAGTAGCTGTTAATCTCAACTGGCCCTTATTCCAAATGGATGTGAAAAATGCCTTCTTGCATGGTGAACTTGAAGAAGAAGTGTACATGGAACTTCCTCCGAGCAAGTCTATGGAAATTCACTCTGGGAAGGTGTGTCGGCTAAAGAAGGCAATCTATGGTTTAAAACAATCACCTCGAGCTTGGTATGGGAAGTTAAGCTCAGCATTAATGACATACGGCTTTAAGAGGAGCAAATCAGATTACACTTTGTTTGTCAAGCACTGCTCTGGACTAACCACTGTAGTGTTAATTTATGTTGACGACATTGTTATCTCAGGCAGTGACCTCACTGAAATAAATAAGCTAAAACAATTTCTCAACAAGAGGTTTGACATCAAGGACCTCGGACCTCTCAAATATTTTTTAGGCATTGAAATTGCAACTTCTAATAAAGGTCTGTTCATATCACAAAGAAAATATGTTTTGGATCTATTAAAGGAAACTGGAAAACTAGCCGTGAAGCCTGCAGAGACTCCAATGGAGTATAATAACAAGTCAAAGGGGGACTCTACCCCATTATCAAATCCTCAACAATTTCAAAGGTTGGTAGGAAAGCTGATATATCTTACCATTACCAGACCAGATATTTCCTATACTGTGAGTTATATAAGTCAATTCCTGCATGCTCCAACCAATGGTCACATGAACTTAGTTGATAGACTCCTTTGTTATCTTAAAGCAAGTCCAGGAAAAGGGATATGGATGAAAAAGAATCACAACACTAATATAGTTGCATATGCAGATGCAGATTGGGCCGGAAACCCCATTGACAGAAAATCAACATCTGGTTTTTGTACTTTTGTAGGAGGCAACTTAGTCACATGGAAGAGTAAAAAACAAAATGTTGTTGCAAGGTCCAGTGCCGAAGCAGAGTACAGAGCTATGGCCTCAGCAACAAGTGAGATTGTCTGGTTAAGAGATCTAATGCAAGAACTAACAAATGAAGCTCTCAAGACACCTACGACATTACACTGTGACAATCAGGCAGCTATTCACATTGCTTCAAATCCAGTTTTTCATGAAAGAACTAAACACATAGAAGTGGATTGTCATTTTGTACGTGAAAAGGTACAAGAAGGAATCATTGTTACTCCCTACACTCGTAGCGAGGATCAACTTGCTGACATATTCACCAAGGCTTTACTAAAGCACACATTTCAAAATATAGTTGCCAAGTTGAATCTAATAGATATATTTGATCCAACTTGGAGGGGGAGTGTTGCGAGAAAAAAGGATATTGGAAAAGATTGTGGAAAAGATAAAATCACTTCTTATCCTATTTCAAATACAACTAGGATTGTAACCGATAATCCTTATCCTTATCATAAGTTCAAATTGTTATTAAATTCATTGTATTAAACTCTATTTAAGATGAATGAAACCCCCCTAGAAAAATAACTGAAACAGGGGGAGAAATTTAAAAGGGAGTATCCAAAGTCTTTGGGCTGAACCTCCATATATTGTGATGTTCACATTTATTCTTTTTTATCCTTGTTTTATTAATAAAATCAATGCCCGGTCGGATTTAACAACGCTCCTCTAAAATACCAGTAAGAGCTCAAGAATCTTTCCAACTATCCAAGCATCTTAGAGACAACACATCAACCCAAATACCTGATTGTACTAATCAGATAAAAAAGTGCTTGGCGTAAGAAAATTTAAATGTCATATTCAACTTCACAAAATAGAATATCTAGATAGATGGAATAACTTATTTCTAGCCATACTCAATTAATCGAGACATATTTGTTTGTTTCTTATAGCATTTAAACCACATACGAGACATATAAGATTGAATGGTCAATAATAGTTCATTTTAACTCCAATGCCTTTACCCGTTATGTTTCCTCTCTCTGACTTACTTATACCATGACTCTGTGCCAGGTTTTATAATAAGTTGGCCTCTTTCCATCAAAAAAATAATTTCCCATCATTTTAGCAAAAATACTGAATCTTCAATATTACGGTAGTATTGAAAATATTTCCTATCGGTGATGCTTAAACTAAAAAAAATTCTTACTAAGAAATTCAATATGTACCAAAAGAAATCTGCTTGCCATTTACAAAAGATTCAAGCGGGAGGAAAAGGTAAGCCTTGCCCATCAATTCAATTTGGGCCAAATGAAATTCAAAGAGTACAGACTACAGAGTAATCGAGATGGATGTTTTGAACAATATACGCGTCACTCAACTCGTGTTTCCTGATCCAATTGGCCGAATCGGTCCGAGTAGGGGTGAACCGGATTGCGTCAAGTTTTATCCCGAAAAATCCAAGTTTATGCCAAACAATCTCAATTTGGCTTAACCCAAGTCTATTACGAGTATAACTGTTAGTCTGAGTTGGTCCGTTTATAAAAAACAAATAGTCTGGCATAGCCCATTAGCCTTCTTAATTTTTAACTTGAACCATGAATCAACTTTACAAAATACTAAATTCTGTTGCTAAACCAAAAATAATAATTTCAACGTCCAAACAGAATCATGAATCACAACAAAACTCATACAATCTGCATTCAAGTCACTTTCAAAAGTAAAATGTTCAAACTAAATAACAAATATTTCATCAGATCCAACAAACAAATCCATACTATGAAAATTAAAATAATTGCATGAATCCAACAACACATCATGATGTTTATAGTAAGTGTAACCTCTTCTAAAAACCTTTTAATATATTCATATACACAATTTAACATGTTGAGATGTTGGTTCCTCCTATATAAGAAATAAAGTTAAATATTTATTAAAATATAATCGAATATAATTAAGTTATAAATAATTAAAAGTTTTTTCAAGACTCAAATTTAGTCTATTTTACGAAATATACTAGGTCAGATCTAACCTGACGTAGGTCAAGCATAGGCTCCAGTGGATCAGCCCAACCTACTTTTAGCCCTAGTCCTAATTCTGAGTCACACATGTATGATGCGATTACTTTTGAATTTTTATTTTTTTTTTTCAAAATAAAATTAAAACCAAACGAGTTGCTACCCTTGCGGCATGTAACTGAATATTCTCTTAAGTCTAGGCAAGCATATTCAGCATATGAAACGGAGAGGAGAGGATGAACATTATCCTTTTGTTCTCGAATCTTGTATCTTATTTTTCTTTCTACATTTTTTCGTATCCTTGCGAGACGAGTTTACTTAAATATAAGGATTTTATAATTATCATGTAACACGAGAATTATAATTTTCTTACATATCCTTTGATTTCCGTGTTAACATGAGTCCTACATGTAATTTTTTTTATCATATGGGTCCCACATGCTTTTTAGTTCTACAACATAAAATTTCAATTCTCTTTCAACACGAGAATTATAAAATCCTAAATATAATTATCATAATTGGCGAATCACGGATTCCCAGTTAAATTTTTTTTTTTATCGTAATGCATTTAATAGAATGATGAATGATAAGAAATTTTTCGGTGATAATAGAATAATACCTAACAATAGTTTTTATTTTTAATATTATATATATGGGAATGGTTATGTTTTCGAATTTTTTATTTATAAATTCTTATAAAGTCAATTATATATTTTAGGAAGTATAAATGCTTGAGTTTGTATACCCAAAATATATATATATATATGAGTTTGTAAGAATTTGTAAACAAAAAATTTATAAATTTATTCTGTTCTATATATATTTTTAATTAAACAAATTAAATATTTCAATGTGAAAATATTATTTTACTAAAGAATGATAGGAGATGAGATAAATATAGAAACAAAAATAGGACAAGAAATGTAGCAGATTAGTACCACAAGCACTTTGGGCCAGAGTTTAGCATCTAAGCGATGGACATGGTTTCAGTTAAAATTTTGAAAAAATATACTCTTATATGAAAATATTTTTTCTATTTTATATATATATATATATATATATATATATATATATATATATATAGGATCGTTTGACACCGGTGTTAAATTTCAAGTTGGACATCTCATCTGATAGCTATTAGATAAAAAAATATCAACCACTCTGATTTGTAAGCATGTGACACCATTGATCTTTTTTGATCTAATGGCTCTCAAATGAGATGTCAAACTTGAAACATACACCGGTGTCAAAGGATCCTACCCTATATATATATATATATATATATATATATATATATATATATAGGGAAAAACATTTCTCAAGCAGCTTGAGATAAGTTTATCTCCAGCTAGCCCCAAAATATATATAGGGTGTTTATGTATATATATATATATATATATATATTATATCATATATATATATATATATATATATATACACATATATATATATAGGGAAATGTTTACCCCATATATATATATATATATATATATATATGTATGTATAGGACTAGGATCATTTTACACGGTGATCCCACTTATATTTATATATGTATGTATAGGACTAGGATCATTTTACACTAGTGTAAGTTACACTCTCAATCTTGCGCGTTGATCCCACTTATATTTAAGGGCTCAAATTTTTTAATAATATATATATATATATATATATATATATATATATATATATATGTATGTATAGGACTAGGATCATTTTACACTAGTGTAAGTTACACTCTCAATCTTGCGCGTTGATCCCACTTATATTTAAGGGCTCAAATTTTTTAATAATTTGAGCCATTGGATACAAATGGATCAATGGTCAAGATTGAGTGTAAGACTTCTAACTCTTATTTTTTATATATATATATATATATATATATATATATATATATATATATATATATATCGATTTTTGTGTTTTTTTATATTTTTTATAAATGGTTGGATCCCACACGTGATTATCTCTATAACATGAGAGAGCTTCTCTGTTATTGCATGAGATTAATAAAGCCCTTTCATTTTTTTATTTTTTTGGGTTAAAATAGGGTTCCCAACACCACGTATCATTTTTATTTTTGGCTGAATAGGTATTCTCTGGGTTTTAATGAGGATGAATCCTTGTCTTTATTTGGAATATAAACTTAAAATCTGACTAAAAGGAATTTATACACGTCTTTCTGTCTCCAGAAATGTAGTAATTATAAAATTCTAAAGCAGTAGAACATAGAGTGAACTCTTTGCAAGCCACGAAAGAAGGGCAGGGTTATTTTCAGGACTTGAATTATTGTTTCTAATATTTGATATAAAATAAAATATTTCCATAAATTGACCTTAAAAGAAAAATTCAGTTAGGGTATTATCTTAAAAACAGTATTTGCACAGAACAGATTCCATGTAACGAAAGAGTGAGACATGAGCATTAGTTTAACAAAACGTACTTGCTTTGCTCTTGGAGTTGGTCTTCAGTCACGCCAGACACATGTTGGTTGAGCTAATTACGCAAACCTAACCGAGTTTAATATTTTTATAAATTAAATTAGTGTTGTAACTTATAATAAATATATGTACTTATTTGAAAAATTAAACACGACTTAATTTAAAATTGAAATACTAAATTAATAATCAATTTATAAAAATTCATTTCACAATAATTGCATAGACTGCATGGTGCATTATGTTTACTAACATATTCCAGAGGCTCTATAAATTGGTTCCTAACTCGGTTAGTACTCAAGGCAAAGATTGCAATGGGGAATGAAACAGTTTACCCTTCAATTATCTTTCTCATGATTTTTCTTGCCTTGGTTTCTAGTACAAATGCAGGACACATTGTGGTTTACTGGGGCCAAAACGAGAGAGAGGGCTCATTGACAGAAACATGTAACTCTGGACTATACAACATTGTAAACATAGCATTTCTATCAAAATTTGGCAGTGGTCGTCAACCTGTACTCGACCTATCAGGTCATTGTGACCCAGCATCAAATGGTTGCAAAGACGTGAGCAAAGACATCAAGAATTGTCAGAAGAAGGGGATCAAGGTGATGCTCTCAATTGGAGGTGGCAAGCCAGGGTACTCCTTATCATCAACTGAAGATGCTAGAAATGTAGCTGATTACATTTGGAACAACTTCTTTGGAGGAAAATCATCAAGCTCAAGACCATTTGGTAATGCTGTGTTGGATGGCATAGATTTCGATATTGAACTTGGTGGTGGTGAAGCCCACTATGCTGATCTTGCAAGGAGACTCTTTCAGCTTAGCAGAGGAGGAAGAAAATTGCACTTAACCGCTGCACCTCAGTGTCCTTTCCCTGATCAACACCTTAATGGGGCATTATCAACAGGACTATTTGACTATGTTTGGATACAGTTTTACAACAATGATCCTTGTCAATTTGACTCTCGTAACCCCAGCAGGTTTCAGAATTCATGGTATCAGTGGACAAAGTCAATAAGGGCACGCAAGATTTATGTTGGATTTCCAGCTTCAACATCATCTGCTGGTAGTGGCTATGTACCAACTCAAATGTTCATGAATCAAGTGTTGCCTTTTGTCAAAAGATCACGCAGGTATGGAGGAGTAATGCTATGGGAAAGGTTCGGTGATATGCAAACTGGATTTGCTAGCAAAATCACGGGCGCAGCTTGAGATTTAATTTCCTTCACTTGTGTTCAAGCTTTAACGAGTTCAATATGCAAGTTCTTGTAATAAAGTTTGGTGTCAAGTTAATAAACTTTTGCTTCAATTAAATGATCTCTGTTTGAGATGGCAACTCTAGTATGGAAAGAGGTACAACGTTGTGGATTTTCTGATTATATAACTTTTTTTTATTTATAACTTTTTTCCTTGCGTGTGATTGTAGTTATTGATTTTATTTCTTTTGAAAATAATGGAGTGTTGTTTTACGTTTACCTTGATTTTTTTTATAAATATTTTAATGTAGAACTACGATTGCTATTATAACGGAATTGAATTATTTATTAGTGTTATTCACATTTGATTCCACAACATGAATGAAAATTTTGGCGATTAATATGTGAAAACGGTTAAAAATAAAAACAAATGAGGATATATGTATATATATGGAGTATAAAATTTTCTTGTACATATTCATTAACAACTTCTTTGCTTTTTTTGGTATTTTTTAAAATTATAAAATATCTAAACACTGATTAAATGATTTATGTGGATTCAATGTCATTTAAATGATTTTAAACATTGGTAGCTGATTGTTCCATGTATTTTTTTAATTATGAAGTTTGTTGTTCCTCTGCGTTGATGTTCTTAACAGGTCACGACTAGGGGTATAAATGGGCCAAGTTAGGTCAGACTTTGACTTTGATAGCCTAAGCCTATGCAAAATATTGAGAGCCTATATTAGTCTATTAGCCTATTAAAGACTTGATTTATAGGTCTGGTCTAATTTATTTTAAAAAACTAAAAAACCTAATATGACCTATAAGGCCTACACAAAAAAGTTGCAAACCCGCAAATAATTTTTTATTTTTATTTTTTCAAAATGGTAATTTTATTATGATATAAAAAAAAATATACACTCAAGGTTTATTTTTATTTAAGATTTTTTTTTGTTATATTTCAATCAGATTTTGTGCTTTTTTGGGGCGAGTCGTGTAATAAACAAATCAAATTAAAATATAAAAGATAAAAAAATTTATTCACAAAGATCACATGAAATAAATTTTTATTGATATCACATGAAATAATGTTCATAAAGATCATATGAAAATGTTCATAAAAGTCACATGAAAATTTCATATATGTATATATACATATAATGTGCACTTTGTTTACTAATTTAATTTTATATTATATTTTAAATAAATATTTATTATTTGGTAAAATAATATCAATCCTATTACTTTGAAAATTTTAAATAAATTTTTTTTCTAATAGATTTGTGTAATTACGAAAATATTTTGATATTTCGATATGTCAAAAATTTTGGACCCAACTAAAATTAAATCATTGCTCTGCCACTAGACGTGCCTATCATGGATGGTGCAGAAGTACTATATTCATCTTATATTAATTAGTTTAGATAATTAATCAAGAAGTGAAGTACGTTGTTCAATATTAATTATTTGATTACTAATAAAATGAATTCTCTCAACAAGCAACAAGACATCTGCCTGCTATGGGTCTGAAGAGTGTAATTGTGGGAATAATTAGCCATGGTGGTGAAGATGAAGACAAGGAAAAAGAAGAATTTTTAAGAACTGGATTGAATCACTGCTTGGAGAAGTCTCTCACAAAGGAAATGGTTACAGAAGTCTTGTAAGAATTTCAATAAATTTAAATTTCAAAGTGTCTTGTAAGAAGTCTACTGCGTTGTTTGGCTTTTACCTTAGACTATTACCCCAACTTTACTTTAGCATGTAATTGTCAAATATCTGACATACTTTCTAACAATCATACTTAAATAAATGTCATTTTCATATTTCAATGCAAGTATGTTAAGTTTCCGTGTTTGTGTTTATTCGATAATACATGGATTTGATAACACAAAAGAAAATTACATCTTTCAGGTAGACAAATTAAAAAGAATCATTTACATAAAATTTCCTGGCTCTCGGCCAATTTTGTTTTGATCAATTTAATTTTTGTTTTAAACGCAACTTACATGTACACTGGAAGGTTTTATATAATGGCTGTGACGATATAAATTAAAAAAAAAAATGTAGGAGAGGGCCTATGTATGTATTATAACAATGGGCCAATTTATTTTCAAGCCCAGCTTGTACCTACCTGTAGACTATATGGATACATAACAGTGATAACACCTTATGGATCGATATGTATAATTTTTTTTAAGTCTAACTTTACTGTACACTTGAAAGTTGTATATAATGGGCTGTGATGTTATTAAAAAAAAAAAAACATAAAAAAAGGATAGAACAGTAGAGAACCGAACTAAACTGCACTTAAAATAATTGATTTTAAAAAATTAGTTCATGAGCCGAACCGATTTTTAAAGATCTAGTTCATGAAATGAACCGGTTTTTAGAATCGGTTTAAGAACCGAATTATTTTCGAACCGAATCAACTTGATTTTTATAACTTTATTTTTAATTTTTTTTTTCTTTTCAAAATAGGATTAATTCAAACCGATTTCAAACCGAATCTTTTCCAACCGGAGTAAATCACTTTCAAACCAAACCGATTTTAAACCGAACTAGTTTCGAATGAAATAATTTAAACCACGAACAAAAGCCTAAGTCACAAATAGTCGTTGGACAATTAGGTGCAGAGTAGAGCATCGTTGCAGTGCAAAAAGGAGTTTTACTTTTAGGGAATATTTAGTAGAGGAGAGTTTTTTTTATATATATTATAAGAAAATGAATTTTTTGGAAATGTTATCAAAAAAATTATTTGATAGGCTCAAATATTTCTGAAAATGTTGGGGTTAATTTTCTTAATGCTATATTTAATTGTATTAAATTTTTCTTTGCCAATTTCACCAATTTTTTTTTCCTTATCATAGAAGTTCTAAAGTACCACCTCTTGAATAGTATTTTTGGATGATATTTTCAAAAAATACTACAGGCAAAATAAAATCTCAAAAAAAATCAGATTTTTTTGAAAAAATTTCAAAAATGTTGAACCAAACATGAATAAATAGGATTATCAGTTTTAATTTTTCTAAAAATCTAAAATAAATCTTATACCAAACGCCATTGATATACTTTTGAGACGATGTTAGCAGTTAGCAGCCATTAATTGCATTTTCAATGGTTCTCAATAGCCTGTGACTTAACCTGCACTTTATGACGTGAACTATTGCCTGCAATTTGAAAAATTTATATCCTCTCTCATTCTGGCTTTCCTGGAATGGCCAGAAGAAGATTAATCTTCTCTCACGTTAATTAACGTTACATTTTAATTATAATAATATTGAATAAATAAGTTCGTTTTTTGCAAATAAAAATATTGTTCTTAAAAAAATTAATTTGTGACTTCCATGCACTGGTTTATTATAATAAATGATGCTATTTTTATGTTACCTGATAAATTTTACATTCTATGCACTAAAAATTCTTCTCTGTTGTCAAGAAGTTTAAATTAGTGTAAACCTTAACATGAGATACATACCAGAGACATTATCTGATCATCAATCATATTGGAGCCATCCGTGTCGATACATATCACATATTTTTGTGGAAACATTTGATTCAGTGGTAATTACCATACTGCAACTGCCAATTATAATGGTTCTCTGGACTTATCATTGACATTAATTTTGAAATGTCAAATATTATAATCAACAAATGAAAATTCTCTGTCATTATTAGTGGTGATAATTTACTATATGATCAGTTCACAAAACATAAACACACGACATTAGGTTGACCCGCATTTAAATTCATATTATATTTGTGTTAATAAAAATAATGTGAAAAAATCTGTATCATATTATCTGTCAATTCATAAATACAATATCACATTTAGATTCATATTATATTTGTGTTAATAAAAAATAATATGAAAAATTCCGAATCGTATTACATGTCAATTCATAAATACAATATCAATTCGTGCTAATTTTTTCTAAATTACTTATGTCGGATTATGTTATATTAATATTTATTTTGAATCAATTGTTGAAGTAGCTAATTTTTTCTAAATTACCTATTGACATTGCCTTTATATTAGGTAAACATTCAGAGGGGCTCAGTTTGTGTCATGTGCATAGAGCAATCATATTTTTTGGATCAAACTTCAAGGTAAAAAAATTAACAAGCTTTATTTGTGTAACTCCATGTAAAAAACATTATAAAAATTTTTCACTATAGAATAGAATTATACATGAGTGTCTGAAAGTTTTTTTGTAATCAGCGTAACATATAACCCTGATGATCTTGCATAAACCCAAACCCATACTATGAGAAGGATACAAGTAGGATGTAAATGGACTAGGTTGGCTCAGCTCAGCCTACAATCCGGCTTACATTGAGCCTGGACTAGCCTGGCCTTTCAGAGAATATAGAGCAGGCTTAGGCTTATAGAAAAATCTTTTAACAAATAGGCCATTGACCAATTTTGTCAAGTCTGGCCTAAAACCTTATATGCTGGTCTATTTAATTTATTAAAATAAAATAAAATACTAATATTTTTTTTTGGAGATACTAATATTTATTTTATGTGGCAAAGTACTAATACCAATCCTAATTTTTATGTGCACCACCGCTTCTTACTCTTGGCTTTGTCTGGGGTATTATGTTGACTCTTTCTTGTTTGTCATTTTTTTCTTATGAGAAGTACTAGTGCATATATGAATGGAACTTTCTTTGCTCTATACAATTATTTTTTTTACTTAGTATCTACATTGGGAGGCCTATAAGGCATGTAGGCCATGTCAGTCTTTCTTATTTTTAAAAATAGGCCGGTCTTAGTCTACAAATAAAGTCTTTATTAACCGGTAGGCTAGATATGTTGATTTTTTTTATTTTTTTTTACGTAAACTTGGAAAAATAAGGCTAAAACTTAGCCCAACCCAACTCATTTACACCCATATGGACAAGCTCCCTCTTTTCCAAGTAGTCCATCCCCCTTCCACATTGTATGGACACCTATCCCTTGAGCCACTCTCTCTCTCTCTCTACTCTATGCCCATTATATTGTCACAATTTGATGGAAGATTTGCTACTAAGATATTATTAAAGGGTGTTATTTGTAGTTGAAACTTGAGAACAATATTAGTTGGAACCTACCTTCAAAAAAAAAAAAATATTAGTTGGAACCGAAGTGGTCCTTTAGAAAATGGGTTTTATTTATAGTACACCGTTATTCTCATATGGTGTTCAAATGTGGAAAGTAAATATGCTGTTTCGGTCATAAACAGCACACATTATTCAGGACAGTCATTTAATTTAAAATTAGTATTTTTATTTAATTTTTTTTAAAAAATAACCTCTTACTTTTTTTCACTATAATTTCTGTTTTTTTTTCACCTTAAAACACAATATTTTTGACTAAAATAACACAATTCTATATTTTTCAAAAGAATAAATACTAATCCCTATAATTAAAATTGTAAATTGTTGTGACAACTTTAACAGATTTTCTTTTATTTGAGAAAAACGATTATTTGATTATGGATCACACAGGTTATGAAACAAGAGAACAAAAAAATAAGAAGCAAGCAAGCATTTAACAACTAATCCAACTAAAATTAAGAATGAAGATTATGTGATAATTCAAAAATTAAGCTGATAATTTATTGAAAGAATGTTCCATAAAAAAAGTGCGAAGAAATCTATCAAATCAAATTAAATTTTTAAAAAACTCATTCTTCCATTTTTATTTTCTATTTTCTATTTTGATAAAGGGCTAATGTTTTGGGCTCATCATTCAGAGTATTGGGCCCATTAGCACTAACCTCTTCTCTGTCTTTCTGTATACTCTCAACGCTCGCTGCTGCGTGTTTTTGCTCTTTTGTTTTCTGGTTCTGGTTAGGGTTTTGCATAGTCTAACTCTTCTTCTCCGCCACGTCCACGATGGGTAAAGCTAAAAAGGGACCCAAATTTGCGGTTATGAAGAAGGTTATCACTTCTAAAGCTATCAAAAAGTGAGTTTTTTTCTTCTTCTTCCTTACGTGTTTGTTCCTTCGTTATGCTTGGATTTCCTCTTTTTTCATTGCTTGCTTTTGTGTCAAATTCAGCTATAAAGAAGAGGTTTTGAAACCAGAAAAGAAGAACCTTCTAAAGGATAAGCTACCAAGAAATGTGTAAGCCTTCGTTCTCGCTCTTTTCTTTCACTTCTGATTCCTCATTAATATATCAGTTTTTTCTTTTACTTCCACCTTTTCAGTTTTATGTAATCTATGGTTTGAATTTGAATTATGTAGTCCAAGTCACTCGTCGGCGCTTTTCTTTCAATACAATACTTCGTTGGGACCCCCTTATCGTGTTTTGGTGGATACCAACTTCATCAATTTCTCCATCCAGAATAAAGTGAGTGTTCTTTGTTTTGCTTTAATTTTATTGAATGTTTGAAGTGGTGACAATAGACTTGTCTGTCTCTCATGACCATAATGTTATGGATGACGCAAGTACATTAGTATAACTTTTGCATTCATTATTTCATTCATTCAGAAAAACAATAAGTTCAGAAAGCCATTCTCACTTATTTCTCTGAGCCACAACAGTGTATATATCACACTCTTTTACTTTGGTTATTTGTCAGAAATTACTAAATTGTTTTTTCCAATGCAAAATTGTCCAATGATATAATCTAATATACCAATTAAAAGGGACTTGACGGGATGAGAGGGAGATATTCTGAGGGAAAGTTGATCATGGATTAGATTTTGGTTCAACAAAATTTCCAAGAAAGGAAAAGTCAAGGCTTTGGTGATCTCGAGGAGGAAAACGGGGTCAGGGTACTTCTCATTTAGAGGGAAAGGAAGCGTGAGAAAGAGGTGGTATTCATCAAGGTCTTAAAAAAATGGACGTGCCTCTTGCTATTCTAGCTTTGAAGAGGTCTTGCCTCTGCTAGGCCCTGTTAGAGAATGATTCTCATGTGCTTTTCTTTAATGGATTAAAGTACTAAATCATTTCAGTGCGTGATGGATGTAATTAAAACTGCATGAGTTGTATCATTATTTTTTGATGTTTCTTTGATGCTGGCTCACACAATTCTCTGGCTCTGTTTATGTAGTTGGATCTGGAGAAGGGAATGATGGACTGCTTATATGCAAAATGTGAGTTTGATTTAGATGATTACTTGTCTAAATTTATGAAATTCATGTTCAAGTTTAATTGAATGTTGGGGTTTCTATCAAGATATAGAGATTACGTGGTGATAGCCTTTGCCTGGATTCAAATGCTTCTGTTTTGTGATGTTGCATATTTGAATCAACATCCCATACTCTATGCTGAGTGCTGACCCTTGTTCTGTTAATACTTTGGATTTTCAGGCACCCCTTGTATCACGGACTGTGTGATGGCAGAACTCGAGAAGTTAGGTCAAAAGTATCGTGTAGCTCTAAGGTAGATGCTATGTCTTGTGCCTTCATTATTATTTGTCTTTATTCTCATACGCTTTGGATGTAGATATAAAAATTCGAAGTTATGTATGCATGCTGGGCTTGTCCAAGCTTTTTGCAAGTTTTCTTATTCACTATGTGCTTTATTAATCGAATTTTATGTCGGGAAAAAATAGATCCTTTTGTATATTTCTCTGCTAAAATCCCTAATTTTTCAAAAAATAAGAGAAATCAAATATGACCCATACATCATTATTGCATTCTGTTAAAAAATAGACTTATGGGGATTCTAGTACAAGTGGTTTAAATCACAAAGGGCAAAACAACTCTCTTTAAAAGACAAAGTGATAAAGGGTAATTAAATCATTTTTTAACAGGGCAAAACAATTCTCTTTATTTTAAAGACAAAGTGATTAAGGGTAATAAACCAAATCACAGCACTTCCTGACTTGGTCAAATATCATGGCCTTTTGCCTCCATCCTTTTTTTTATGCTACAATTGGTAAAATATAAGCCATCTCTCAGTCTAGTAGAAAAAATAAACTATATTATTCTAGTTTCAGCTTCTTGGTGTATTAATTTATCCCTTTACATGACAGGATTGCAAAGGATCCTCGATTTGAGAGAATACTCTGTACTCATAAAGGGACCTATGCTGATGATTGCCTTGTTGAGAGAGTTACTCAGGTGCGATTTATTTTTAAGTATCTGTTAAATGTTTGGAATCATCTGGCTGAGATTTGGTTATCAAGATTTAGGATCAATTTATGGTTTTCAGGCTGGATGAAAAGTAATCTTTTTGCTGTTTTGAAGTTACATTTTCTCTCTCCTGTCTTGTAATTTTGAACTTTGAAAAATTTCAGCAAAGCTTTTCTCAATTTTGAATTCATAGCTAAGATAATGGATATGATTGAGTTTTATTTGCTCCATTCTTGGTGTTTATGAACCTCATTTTCCAATTCTTGGCTTTTACAATTTATATTCATTAAGTGAACAATTTTATTAGAAATAATTTCAAATAAAAGTAATGGTAACATGCTTCTGCTGCCTTATTTTTTTTTTAATTTTTTTTTTTAATACAAAAACCATTTTCTTATAAGCAGCATAAGTGCTACATTGTTGCAACATGTGATCGGGACTTGAAGAGGAGGATCCGGAAGGTAAAGTCGTGAATCATTTCTCCATCTTTCAATGTTTTGATATTTAATCCACATGTGTGATCCTTGAACTGGGTTTTTGTATTGCAGATTCCTGGTGTGCCAATAATGTACATCACCAAACACAAGTACTCAATAGAGCGGTTGCCTGAAGCAACAATTGGTGGAGGTAGCGAATTATGCACTAATATTTATATTTATTTGCAATGAAGGTTCATTGACTGCCAAGAACACGTAATGTAGCTAGCGACTAATTCCGAATTTGAGTTTAGTTTTTGGGACAAACCAACCTTGTATAGCCCCTTCGATAGACAAGATAAGCTAAGTTTCATCAAGTTTTGGCTCTTCAACCCCAAAGCTGTTTTGTTTTAATATATAACTTTGCCTCCTGCAAAGAGACATATTGCTGGAGTTAATGTGAATTTGAATAACATGATCCATTTTCTGGTAACCCTGGTCAGTATGGACCTCCTTTAGTCATAGAAGAAATTTATAGATCCTAATCTATCACTTTTATACTAAAGTAATGTTTCAGCTGATTTGAGTTTAAAGTCAATTTTGTAATAAAGCAATTGCTTCTTGGATCTTAACTTATTCAGTTCAATGACTCCCAAACAAAATGTAATATTTTAGTAGTTAATAATCAAGTGTCTAATCAGGTAGTCATGAGTGGAAATGAATCATTAATCTTATTAGCAATTAGCAATACTAGATTTTCTATGGTTATTCTTTCTTTACCTGTGAGTGTTAGTATTTTTTTTTCCCAACACAACTGATGACACACTTGTGGTTCTTAATGCAGCCCCAAGAATCTGATGCAGCAAAAATGGTAAAGCTGTGTATACTGATTATCTTGTCACTAATTTCATGGTCGAGAAATATGAAATCCTGCTGCAGTACCGTGCATGTTTGGTCCTTTTGCTGGCTGGATTGAATTCTGATGGAAAAGCTTGACACTGAACGCGAAGTAACTCTTCAATGGTTGATACATGAAATTTCCCTAGTATAACTTGGTGGTTGTTGCATTGGGTTCTGCCAAAATTTTGTTTTCCTCGTGTTGCCTCATTAATGTATGAAGGTGAACCTTGAAGACTGCCAGAACTATGATGGCACTTTGATGGTTCTTGCCATATAAATCACATGAAATGATTTTTTTTTTTTTTTGTGTTGTTTGGAAGAGAAAAGTTTATTTTTCTTGAGTCTGAATAGAATTGAGTTCGTCCTTCACATGTCAGAAGACAGAATCGGAAAATTTAAGCAGGGTGTATAATAACTGGCTATTATATTCCTGAATCTTAAATGACATAAAAGAGCTAAAGTTTGACCGCAAATGCTTATCCTAGACGAAACGTTAACGGTTATATGTATTGCTTGTGTTTAAATTTCAGCTTGTAAATTTCACTAAAAATAATAATAAAAATCATAATTGTTAGATGTACAGAATTTGATAAGAGATAATATTATTTGTAATATTAGAAATGTTTTTACCTTTAATATATTTTGTTTTGTTTATAATTAGATTTTTGACTAATTTTAAAATATTAGACAGTTTAACCATTTAAATTAATTAATTATATTCATTTCGATTAGTGTTGTTTTGACAGTTGAATGGGTTTTGATCAATTTTTGTTGGTTTAAAATAATTTAATCGTGAATAGAATTTTGAAACTAAATCATTATTATCACATTTGAATCAATGCATCTATGTATTTCGGTCCATTAACAATTTTATTTCATACATTCTATATAAAACACTGAATAAAGAAAATAGATGGTAAAATTAAAGGGCAAAGGTTCTTATCTGTTCATCATTTGGAATCGTGTCTCTAATTTTAATAAGATTCACTTGATTAAAATAATTAAAATTTTCCATCTATACCTTTAGCAAAGTAATAGACACTTGAACAGTGCGTGAAATCTATGATTGGGTCAAAATGTCTTCTTTAAAAAGGAAAAAAGAAAGAAAGAAGCATTGAAATAGGAAAAAAAAGGAATAAGTAATTTAATAATACAAACATAGATATATATCTAAGGACAAATGTGAAACTGGTGTAAAGGACTGAAATATGATGTTTCCAAAAACAAAAATGAAATACGGTGACATTCAAAGCATTCACGCACAGCGTTTGTAGTCCAACGGTTAGGATAATTGCCTTCCAAGCAATAGACCCGGGTTCGACTCCCGGCAAACGCATATATAATTTTATATTTATTATTATTTTACATCCTAATTCCGAATTGCTAGATATGACTGACATTATATTAACGGTCTTCAACTAATAACGTGCACAAATTGTTTTGATTTCCATCTATTCCACTCAATACCATAAATGAAATCCTTTGACAATGTTGATATAGTACCTCATTCATTTTTAAGCTTATATTGGGACTCGTTAAGTTATTTGGAACATATTGTTTGCTATATACAATATACAAAAGCTCATGACAATTTTTCTTGTCATGTTGTTGAGGTCGGCAATGTGACAAGAAGAATGCCGGTGGAGGCCAAATTGAGATGTGCATTGACAATTAAGTCAAATATTGGGTCATGAAGGCAACCCCACTTGTGTGGAATGCCGATGAGCTATATATATGGTGTCATCATAAAAAAACTCTTGGGCCCACCCAAATATGCCGACAGCAATAGATACCTTTCAATTATCTTGTATATAGTGGGCTGGGTTGGGGTTGTGTAACCTCCAAGCTAAGGGAGGAAGCATTGGTGTCAATGTTGTTGTTCTTAGGGGACAAAAATTCTCCATGTTCATTGTGAAAGACCAAGACAGAGAGATAGAAAGAAAATGTGTATGCTTTCACAGTGTTTCTCTCAATAAAGGTTTAGATAATAATATAAGATAATTTAGCAAATGATATTAAGATAATTTGGCAAAATATGTTGGGCAAGCAAGTGGGAGACTTAGAGAAAAAACATATATAAGATGGATTTTAGATTACTAAGATTGTAAGACAGCATGGAATGAGGTTCAGTTTATCAAACTTTCTCAAATTTAAACACATACAAACTTTTTGAACTTTAATCGCATACATCTCACCAAACTTTACCAATTACATCTCTGCCTGCTATCTTGCGCACATTGCTTATTGTCCTGATCCTGGTTTTGTCTACTAGTCATTCACTAGTCACTACGGCCCAAGTGAATTAAAATAGCTCCTATATCAATACCTAATGAGAAATGACCCACATTAATAAAGGCATAAAATTGCAAAACTCAAGGAAAATTCTTCAAAATTTAATTCATCAACTATGACTTCGTAACAAACCAATTAAAATAAACAGGTGAGGGGAGGTCATAATTTATTTTAGAGTAGTGCAAAATAACCGAATTGAACCTAATTATATTTTTCTGAACTAATTTTGATAATCGAATTGGTTCTATAAACCCGATTAAAAATTGATCTGGACCAAAATAACTAACTTGAAAAATCGGTTCGAAATCGATTCAAAACTATTTTGCATATCCAAACCGGTTCGAATTAAACAAAATATTTTCATTCTTTAAACTAAACCAATTTAAATAAATTCGATTTGGTATAAACCACTTTAAATCAATTCGATTTGGTTCAAGAAAAAATGGGTTTGGGTCAAAATATATCCACCCTATTTTTGACTTTACAACATTTTTTTTTAATTGCTCTACTGGTTTCCAGGTCTTCGTCCCGATTATATCCAGTCCGACCCGTGTCGGTTACTCAGTATTGGTAGGTGAGTCTTTCAGCGAGAATTTTCTGCATTCACTAGGTCTCGAACTCGAGTCATTGCTTAAGCGAACCTAAGTACCTTACCACTTAGGTTGACTTTACAAAATCATTTAAAACTAGAGCATCTATTGCATTTGATATTATTCTGGTAGGTAAGGGTTGATATTATTCTGGCAAGTAAGGGTTGGGATTTTCCTTTCGGTCTCACACAAGTGGTGTCCTGACTTGGCAACTAAGCAACTTGTTCATTGCATCACAAACTTGGAGAGTGTTCATTGTTCAAGGAAGGAAGAGGACCTGTGATAAAAACCACTCCCAATATCTATTGGAAATAGTCATCCAATTTGCTCAATTCACCCTAGATAATGATATAACAGAACAATTTGGAAAAATAGTTGTCTTATGTCACATAAGATAGTTGTCTTATGTTGCACACTTATTGAATCTCGTGCCCATTTTTTTTTTAATTATGGGTCCCACAACTTTGTTTCATTCACATAAGATTAATAACTCCAAAAAAAATAAATAATAATAATTGAATCTCCTCCCATATTCCCCTCTTGTGACTCTCTACCACTTACATTAGCCTACATGCTTCGCTTCAAATCAAAATGAAATGGAAACTACAATCAGAAACTAAATATTAGCGTCAATAAAGCAAAATTTTCTTTTATGATTAATAAAGTACACGACTGATTGTTAGTGTCGTTAGGTTAATTAACATTTAGAAATAAAATAAAATTAAGGAACTAGCAAAAAGAACGAAGAAAAGTCCAAGGAGGATTGAAGCTGTGGCGATGTATTAATAAACATGGTTTATCTGTGAACATTTTTTTTTTTAGTTTGGAAAAAAAATTAAATTAAATAAGAAAGATATTCTTTTTTTATAAAAGGAAAAAAAAAACATTTCTGTTGAGATTTTTTCTCTACCACACTTACATAAAAGTAAGTGGCTTTCACTAACTTTTTCTCTTTTTTAATGAAACCATTCATTTTTTTATATAAGTGTGACAAAATTTTTTTTCAACAGAAATATTAAACCCTTTAAAACAAGTATAAAGATGTAGAAAAGAAGCTTAAAAAAGATAAGGAATATGCCCACAACAAAAGCCAAGGCACCCAAAGATTCTAATCTTTCCTAGTTATGTAGTTTTATCTCCATCCTTTTTCTTCGTTTTTAATTTTTTTTTCTATATTTCCCCCCTCTTAACATAATTTTGAAGTTCCTGTTTGAGGAAAAACGATGATACCGAGGCCCAAAAAAGTGAAAAGAAAATCCAACCAAACCAATCCATATTTTTCCCATTTGAAAACTTGATAATTCCAATTATCCACAACATAAATCATTCAAGTATAATTTTCCTGCGAAAATGGCATTTTGCATTTTTGATCACAGCATGACTTTATGTCACCGCTTATATCCGTGCAAAGCCATTACTATATCAATATGTATCACAATGACCGGCAAGGAAGGTCTATCCTTGGAATCCCACCATTGCCAAAAGTATAAAGGAAAGCAATATTCACATATTCATAGTTTCCTGTGGCACAAGTTTCTGCCAAGGTGCCCTCATTTCCATTTTGACCCCAGTAGATGGAAGTTCCTCCAGCATCTGATCCCCTTGCTAGGATAAAAATCAATAATGAGAAAATTGGTATCAAAGTTTAGCAAACATGCCATTTTATGCCGCTTTCTTGGCCTAGTTTGAGTCACTAGCTCTTTTTTGAAATTAAGGCTTGGAAAAGAAAGATTTATATAGCTGAAGGTTGCAATTTGCTTTGATAGTAATTGTGTTTTACTTGCACAAATGAAAGGCGTGCCTTACCAGTTACCCAATATGGTGGGATTATGCATTTAGCTTCACATCATTATCTTTCTGAGTAAACCGAATCAATTGGAATATTGTGTAGTCTATTTTGTGCGCCATAGGGGAGGCCAGAAGTAGGTGATTTTTTTTCAATCATTATTATTATTATTATTATTATTTTAATTTAATTAAGGGAATGCCTATTACTATTCCATTGTCTTTGCTTAAACATGATTGACACTAGTTGTAGCTAAAACAGGAGACCCCTTATTCACACGTGTCTGATGTCTCATACGCGCGCCTACATGAATAATTGTAGAAGAGGATATATATAACAATGTTAGTTCAACACCAACATGACATTAACATAAATCTACATTACATATATATAATTATAAAAGGATATTGGTAACAGTAATAGAAAATCCCACCATCGAAGTTGAGAACACCGTTCATTGGTACCACTACAATGGGACTCCTAATAATACTTCAACCCATTCGAGTGCACCAGAAGCCACAATATGAAATATTTGAAGAAATACAAGCAGACTTGAAATATTAAAACCTGCATTGAGTAGAGAACAGCAATTTATCCAACAATTATGAAAGCAAAGCAAAACAAGAAAACCAATAGCCCATAAATAGAAGCAAATGCATGTTGAAACCATCCATTCAGCTATAAGATGAATACCTGTACAGTTCTCAAGTCACACCCTTCGAAAATGCTTTTCCATTGCCATTGCAGTTTCCTCACCCTATCCATCAGTTTTCACGAGTTTATCGTTCCTCTAAAGTTCATCAAGAAAGGCATGTACTACTTCAAGACGTCACTAACTAAAGAAGAGAACTAAAATTCAAAGACCAGAAAACCATGGTAACATTTTGAGGAAGGATGATAAACCAGTTCAAATTATTTTGCCCAACTTCAGATCATTGTGAGATTATGATACAATCCCCACAACAGAAACAAACCGGTAAGACAATTTTCAGACATTAACTACTTGTTCCGTGAGACAAGGGAAAACACAGCATGCACACAGCCAACAACCAAAGCAAGACGACTTGATGGGAAATATGCCAAAAACTAATGTATCCTTATTTTACCACTGACTGGTTCAGCATACATTTAAATTACAATACAAACATAACATTACTTCTATTTGCCGTAAAGTTGTTGAAACAAGAGATATTTTAACAATTAAACTAATTTTGTCAAATGGGCATTGCACATTTCTTTTGGGAATGTCCTAGCATATGGCAGCGACCGCATTGAACAACTCTTTTGGGACGCTTAAAGTTCTCCACTCGTAGAACCTTCTTTTTAGGCCTTCCAGGTGGTCGGCGAGTCTTTGGCGGGCGAATTATGATATCAACCCTTGCACCTCCTCCACCTTCTGCTCCTTCACCCTGTTCTCTCCATTGAATCTTCTCTGGAATAGGATTTATCGTCTGTGAATAGGCCATTCTGTAACTTTGTACAGTGAAGCATGGTTCAGCAAACATATGGGCATTGTGCCCACAAGAAATAAGTGCAGCAGCAGCATGGGCACAAGGTAAACCATACAACTGCCAACGCCGACAAGAGCACTCACGACTACGTATATCCACAATATTGGTCCTCTCAGTTGACACAATTTCAAATTCAACTTCATTTGCCCGGAGTACTTGATAGCAATGAGCATCAGCAATTGCCTCCAAAATACGCTTCTCAGCAGACGGTACAAGAATTGATGTCCACCTCATACCCATATCCTGCCGATCATTAAACCAAATTGCCATCTGCTGTCGGATGTGTTCCATCATCTGCACTATAGGGAGCTCATGACATTCAAGGGCCCAGTTATACAACAATTCTGTTACCCCAAGTGTGAAATGGCCATATCTAACACCATCAAAGTATGCCACAGCCCAAAGATGGGGAGGAAAGAGTTGAAACCAAGATATAACATCCTGTGATATTTCTATCATCTCATTGATCTTGCTTTCAAATTCAGCAGCTGTGAGGGCATAAACAGCATTCCAAAAGATGTTCACCAACTTTGTGTTTTTAAATGTATCTCGAAAATTTTCACTAACATAACGCAGACAGAAACCATGAGAGGCACTAGGAAAATGTGTTTCTACTGCCTCCACCATGCCTCTTTGCCTTTCAGATAGTATCGTTAGTCTAGGCATGTTTTCAGTGTTTACTCCTAGAAGCTTTCGCAATTCTGACATGAACCACATCCAGTTTTCATCACTTTCAGTATCGACTACAGCAATGGCCAAAGGAAACAAAGCATCATCAGCATCAACAGCTGCAGCACAAAGTATTGTACCTAGGTATTTTCCTTTAAGATGTGCTTTGTCAAGCTCTAGAAGTGGCCTACAAGCATTTATAAACCCATAAATTGATGCACGATAAGAAATAAACAGGCGTTGAAAACAATTTTCTTGTCCAGTGGCAACAACAGATGCAATGCTACCAGGGTTGGTTTTCCTTATTTGCTCACAGTATGCAGGGAGAAGTCGGTAACCTTCTTCAAATGTTCCATGAAGTGCAGCCATGCTCCGCTCCTTCCCACGCCAAGCTTGCATGTACGAAACAGCAACTCCATGCTGATCACGAATATCCTGAAGTATTTCCCTTGGTTTGTATTGTGGATTATCTCGAATGCGTGCTTCTACAGATCTTGCAACCCAACCCACTGATGCCTGCTGATGATGAAGGTTGCAAACTCCCTCACAAGTATGCTCTGCTTGCAAGGTTCTTATAGTAAAAGTTGGAACACCAGGACATTTCGCTACATGGACACGCCATGGGCACCCTTCTTTGGAGCATTTTGCTATAAAACGACTGCGATCTGACTTAACTATCCGAAGATCAAAATGCATAGCTATGGCAATATCTTTCAATGTTCTCCGGCAGGTTTCCACATCTGGAAACTCTTGCCCAATGACTAAAGGATGTTCTGCTATAGTAACAGAAGAATTATCTAAATCTAAAGAATGATTAGCCATATATCCACCAAAACAAGGAAATAGCTATGTCATGTGACTCTAAGGGTTTCCATCATATTTATGAATTATTAAGGGCTTCCAAGGATATGCATTGAAACACACCACCATATTAAACTTCCTCAACTCTGCAATACATAAGAGAACACATAATTAAATTCTATAAATAGTTCAGAACAGAAAACCATTGAAACAAAATGGAAATACGGAATTATCATATGTGTAAAGAACATAAAAGCTGTAAATAAAGTAACTGATAATGGATGTTCAATAATAGGATTATCCAAAATGAGAAAAATGAAAACAATTGCAGTGGGAGAAGGAGTAAAGGGACCCATCAGTAGACTTAGAAAATAAATCTACGAACTTATATACTAATGTAAGAGTTTGTGAATAGATTATTGCTTGTTCAGCCTGAACATTATGGGCCCACCAACAAAAGGGAAGTATGTAGAAGTAAAACATTCACCTCTTGCATAAAATCAACGTATTCTTTGATAAGTAGAGGTTCAAATTTTATAAGGAACCCAAGAAACACCATTTGAACTAAGAATCTTTCATTAGCAAGGAAAATCAGTTGCTTTGATTAATCTAATCACAACCACTATGATTTTGTATTCTTGTAAAACCTACCATTTGCGGGTCTGTATAACTTAATCCATAGAAAAGATTAAGCAAATGAAACGGGCTAAAAAGTATAACATGCTATCGAGATACAGGAAGCAAATTTATTAGAAGTTGATCCTAATTTTTCATCCTTCAACCTCAATTTTAATTAAAGAGGATAGGGATTGGAATCTATCATTACATGGATGATATAATTGCAGAAGTATAATGGTTTGAACAAAACCACTATAGGATTCTTGCTAAATTATACTTTCATGCCATATGATTGGTATTGTTTCCATGTGACCGGAGGTCACGTATTCGATTCATGAAATGAGCCTCATACAAATGCAAGTAAGGCTGCTTACTATGGACCCACATAATCGGTCTGATACTTCCCTGAACCCTATGCAGAGCATGAGCTTTATAGCACTAGGTTGACCCTTTTTTTATACTTACACATAATATAAATTTAGAACAATGGTTAGCCTGATCAAATGGTTGTAGGTGAAAAGCTCTTCACAAAACCTTATAGAGGGCAAACCTCAGTGCACAAGGCTAGAAGTGATGGTCGATTGGGCGTAGCCTTACACATTTTACAAAGACGTTGTTTATCGGACTCGAACTCGTGACCTTATAAAAGGACAATTTTTATCCTTGGAAGTTTCTATTGAACTTTTTTCATTACTTTATCCATAATCCGCATTTATAGTTGCGGTTACCTATAACTTATCCATCACCATCTAAGCTAACCGATTAAAGTTAACGCAAAATCCGCATTTCTGCTTATAGTAACCTAACTGATTATAGAATATGATTTTATCCTTGCCAACATGACCTTGCCTAAACTGCCCAAGTGGTTGATTGGCCTATCACACAATTTAAGTGATTACTACTTAATAAGTTGTTACCTGCACAGTACTGCTTCATTGCGTTTGTTTTTTAGGAAAAGTTCAACATGATCACATTCTCAGGCAATATAGGACATCACAGTAACAGCAAGTTTATTTTTTTTAAACAAGAACCTTGTGAATCCTAATAATAAAGTTCAAGAAACGAAGAGCATTTTCATCTTTCTACCTATTAGTAACATCGCCCATTAGGATCCACAAACTGAGCTTATGGGTTTTATTTACTAACCCCCCCCCCCCCCCCCTCTCTTCTTCTTCTGAAATTAGGGTTTCAAAAAGCAAACAGGATCAACAGCCAAGGAAGCGGCATATTCAAGCTTCAAATCACGGAACAAGGACCACATTGCTCACCTAGGTCACAACCTCTGTATCAAACGAAGCGCTGGGCAAGACGATAACTGTTCACACTCACTTCGGATCCAACAATTCGCAATCTGGAAATTCCAATTTCTGAATCCATAATCCAGATTTCGTAAACTACGAGGTGGGATCTTTCCTCGGTAAGAGAATTCTGAGAGAGCGACCAACATATATACATTATATAAAATTGAATTTTTTTTTTTGGGCACAAACAAAATCGAGACATCAAGAAGCTTGTACGCGAAGCTAATTGGGGATATGATGCGGAAGAAAACGAACAAGAGGTGAAGAAAGGGAATTTCGTAGAAAATATGTGTAATTAATAACTATCGGGGGGAAGAAAGAGCACCTTAGTTGATGTTTCTTTCTTCAAATTTGAATATTTGATAGCAGCGGTTTCTACTTACTGTTGTTACTGCTGTTCCTCTTTCTTCTTCTTCTTCTTCAGCTTTGGTTTCTGCAATTTGAAGAGAGATGGTGGACCGCAGTAAACCAACTTCTATTTCCTTTTGTTCTTCTGTGATTTGGTTGTGTTTTTTATTTTTTAATTTCATTTTATCCGTAATTTCTTTTTTTTTTTCTATTTCACACCCTTCTTCAAATAATTCGTTTTTATATTCATGTCGGTTTCATGCAATATCCAGCCTTGTGAAATATGAAATCATAGTTCTCGAGAGAATTTAACTGAGGAAATGTTTTTCTTATGGCAATGGATATAGGAGGGACTACAAATAATTGCAAAGAGAAAAAAAAAAAATAGAGGTAGGACTAATTCTTTGGGGAAGATCAATCACAAAAAAAAGAAGATGAAAATGGGATAAAAAAAGAAAAATAAATAAATAAATAAATACAAGTGGCAAATTTTGAAAAGAAATGATATGTATGACAGTGGTACCAAAACGATTTAAGTTGGATAAGATAAATATAACCCATTTAACTAACATTTTTCCCACCCAAAATTAGGTGAATAAATACATTGTAAAAAAAAACTCAATTCCATTGCTCATATTTATTTATGGATATTTATTTATGGGTAGAGGATTTTTCTAGTCACGAGAGATAAAGTTATCTCCAGTGAGCCCAAAATGACGTCGTTTTGAGACGAAAATCAAGATATATTTGTAATTCTAATATATTGCAGGATTATATTAGTTTTTATCATTTTAATTTTTTAATCTTATAATAAAAACGATGTCGTTTTGAGCTCACCGAAGAAAAAATTATCTCCAATCACAAGAGATACAAGCAAACAAAATAAACAATATCTGAATATTCTCCTCTGGTATTGAACCGAGTTTTTTTTTTTTAGGCTTTATTGATATTGATAAAAGTCTTTATTGACAAGGTGAGCATAAAATAATTGGGGTCTCGCTTTCATGTGAGCGGATGGACAAGGTGAGCATAAAATAATTGGGGTCTCGCTTTCATGTGAGCGGATGGGGTACAGGGGCAATGCCCCAAACCCACAAAGACCAGATACTGTTATGGGTCTATAAGTTATTATAATTTTTTTTGCTTAATAAAGTGGGCTTAGGACCTTGAACAAGTGGCTGTTAGGGTTTTCTAATTTTATTTATATTCATCTTGTAATCTCGAATCGAGTGACTTGTAACGAGTGATTGTGAGATGAATATAATAGAGACAATATGAATAACTTACATTTGATTAGAATAAATCATTGTATCAACTTCCTTTTTATATTATCATCTAATGATGCGTTAGTATATTATTAGAGAAAATGATAGCCTCATGTTGCATAAGAAACCTATCTTATGTCATACACTCAGTGGCGTACTCAGAAATTTTATTGAGAGGAGGCGAAAAATATAAATATCTCTTCATGAATAAAAGTATTTCAAATACAATACAGACCTAATATGCGAAAAATTGAAAGAAATCTATTACAGAAATTAAGATCAGTTCACTTAACTCTTACTCTACGTGTTTTCATATTGTTAAATCCATCTACAATAAAAATAGATACAGAAAATGTTTAAATAAATTATAGATAAATAAATTAATTAAAAAAAATGTATGTGGAAATGCATTGTACTTAAATGATGCTTGGACAAGCTGTTGAATCCAATAAAATTATTGAAATATAATCATCAAGATATATTGTAGAACAACACTCGAGCATTGAAAAGTAAACACTTTCAGATTTCAGAGTCCAAAAAATAAGAAAATTCAGACTAAAAAAATTAACTAACAGATCAGTAAATGAAGCATTTGAAAATTAGAAAGATTATAAGTGCCCAATAAATATGTTGTTATGCTCTTTTATATTTTACCTTGAGTTTTTTTTTTTAAAATAAATTTATTGGTTCATCCGGTTTTTGATTTTTTTTATTTATTTATCCAACACAATTTATTCTTTCAGTTTGAAAGTAATCCTCAATGAAACATTAAAGCATTAAAAAACATTACGCACCGAACCTTGGTATAAAAAAATGTTAATCAATAGAAGATAGTGAGTCGAAACAAAACATTCAAAACATGGTGATGATATTAACGATTTCGAAACAAAAGAATCGAATAATAGCAGTTAATTTCTAAGAAGATTTATTAAAACTGAGCGAGAGAGAGAGAGGGAGGGAGGGACTTTTCCACAGCGAAATAGCAATAGGAATAAAAAAAGATTGAGTGTAATGTGATATCTGATAGTGCCATAGAGAGTAATTTTATCTTATACAATTTTTAAAATAAATAATTTAATAATATTACTAAAATTTTATTTTATATATAAATTAAAAAAAAATAAATTTTGGGGGGTGGTGGCCCACCCTAGCCCCCCTAAATCCGCCCTTGCATACACCTATAGAATTTCGTGCAAATTTTTTTTTATTTTTATTTTTTAAAGTGTGAACTTCACATATTTTTGTCATCCACATGAGAGTACTATCTCATGTAACACGAGATTAGTAAATCCGGTAAATTTTATATAACCACCTTGTAGTTATGCTTCTTTCCACTTTAAATTAAAACAATTCACCTCCTTAAACTTTGATATTAAAACAATTAAACATATCTATCAATTTTAAGACATAAATACCCCTGTTCAAAATTCACCTAACATTCCATCACCTGCTGACCTTGTCGTTGCCCGCAAGCCCTGCTGCCACTGCCTTCCGGTGAGTCCAGTCACCGCCTTATCGTTGGCCATCATGGCTATATGGTGTCTTGCTCCTCCTTGGATTTTCAAGAGCATAAGAAATTATTATTCTCTTCTCCGCAAGGGAATTGATCGAATTCTACAAAATACTCAAATAGTCCCTAGATAGAAAAATGCAATTCTAACACTTGAAAGGAACTCGTATATTATATAACAATTCCAACACTTCACATATTTAAATCCACAAGAAAAAGAAAAAAGAAAATGTGACTCAAAATGCAATTCCAACACTTGAAAGGAACTCCATTTCGTTGTATTGACACGTTTATCTGTTGAATTGACCAAAAAAAAAAAGAAAGAAAGAGAAAGCGCTTCCAACTTCCACTCTCTGTCTCCAGAACCATGATCATGTAATGTACACTTCATATTCTACCGGCTAATTAGAAGAACTAGTGTAATTACATTAAGTTTTTTGTTTTTTGAACTTACTAACTGAAAACCATAAAGTTGTTTCCAACTGAAAATCCTAACCTATGTATAGAATATATGTAAATTAACCATTGCTATAGAAAGATAACAGGCATATACCCCAAAGTTTGAATTAAGATAATAACCATATATTTATGGAAAGAAAGGTGCAGGTCAAAATGTAACCGTAATTAACCAAAGGAAAACGTTGGATTCCATCTATGTATGGCCTGTAAAACAATAAATCAATAATAACATGATGCAACTGATTTGAATTCCAAATTTGTCGGAATCCATGTAAAAGGACACCTCATAATCATGTCCACTCAAATCTACCCCCTTTTTCTCTCCGATAGTTCTGAGGAAATTTCATCAATTTTTTTTTTTCATTCCCCTCATGCATGCATGGCTTCCTCTTCCTTTCACCTTTTACTGCTGATTTAATTTCTCTTTCATTTATATAGCCTCTGCTCCCTTCATGCGGGGTCCTTCAATCTCATTTGGGGGAACCACCGTCCATTAAATTAATTAATTTTTTCAGTTTTTTGTACTTAATTTAACCAAAGAGTTTAGCTTTAATTTTTTTGTTTCCCTTTTTTTTATGTTGGGATCATTCTTGAATGAAAAGATTGTTTAGAACAAAAACCTACACATATATTATATATACCTACCAGGATTCCTTCTTGTAGGACGATTTTTTGATTTGGTTTTAGATCCTTACGAGAATGAATTGCTTTCCGTGTTTTACAAAGAGTAAGAGAAGCAATAGCAAGAGGGAGCATGAGCCCATGCCACAAGAAAACGTTATAACAAGAACACCAGGTAAGTTCCTTTTTTATTAATTCTTATGAAAAATCTTCAAGATATATAGATAGCATTTGGAAGGACTAATCTTATTAATTTATTGTTTGCAATTTTTTAATTAGCAATTTTATTTTTGACTAATCTCCATGCATGAGACTTATTGGGGTGACATGCATGCAGATATAAAGAAACCAAATATACAAGTTGATACATCAAATATTCAAGCACAAAATTTCACTTTCCGTGAGTTAGCAATTGCAACAAAGAATTTCAGGCAAGAGTGCTTGATGGGTGAAGGTGGCTTTGGCAGAGTTTACAAAGGAACATTTCCTGCAACCGGACAGGTCTGATCATATATGAGGCTTTTAGTTTTTAATGCAGAAAAATAAATTCAATAATTTCTTCTTCTTTTTTCACCATTGAGTGTGTGCAATGTTTTTCTCCCCCTCTCTGCAGGTGGTAGCTGTGAAGCAACTCGATCGAAATGGGATACAAGGAAGCAAGGAATTTCTGGTTGAGGTTTTGATGTTAAGTCTCTTGAACCATGATAATCTGATCAAACTCACTGGTTATTGTGCTGATGGTGAGCAACGTCTTTTGGTGTATGAATTCATGCCAGGGGGATCTCTAGAAAGGCGTCTTCTTGGTAATCACCAAATTTCTTTCTTTGTATAATCTTTTCTTCAATTTTTGACTCATGCCTTAAGCATATATATATGTGTGTATAATCTTTGCCTTAGCCGTAACATTATTTGTGCTTGTTGGTTTTTCTAGTTAGTTAGTTTTGATACAAGGTTGTCTATTCCCTCCACAATTTATTTCTTTGTATAATCATTTTATTTTGCATTTTGGCACAGAGCGAAGACAAGATGAAGCTCCATTAGATTGGTACAGCAGAATGAAAATAGCTTCTGCTACTGCGAAAGGACTATGGTACTTGCACGACAAGGCCAATCCCCCAGTTATATACCGGGACTTGAAGTCATCGAATATCTTGTTGGATAATGATCTTAATGCAAAACTATCTGATTATGGACTGGCCAAACTTGCTGGTAAAGATAAGATGAACATTGTGCCTACAAGAGTTATGGGTACCTATGGTTACAGTGCTCCAGAGTATGTAAGAACAGGTAACCTCACCTTGAAATCAGATGTGTACAGTTTTGGAGTTGTCTTGCTTGAGCTCATAACTGGACGACGAGCCATTGACACCACGAGACCAAACGATGAGCAAAACCTAGTTTCATGGGTAAATTATAACATCCTCTTTTCAACATTGTTTTGTGTAGCATCCATGTTTTTTTCCTTCTCTTTTGTGCTAATGTGGTCTCACATGAGGGAGAGTAACCAAAGTGCCACGTTTGGACTAAAAATTTACCAGACTGCCATGCCAACAGTAAATTTTTCCAAAATGACACGCGGCATAATTCGCTACACAGTGTAGCGAATTATACATGCAAGTAATTCGTTACACAGTGTGGCGAAATATGTCACGTCAGAACCAAAAATGGCACGTGTCAAATTTTGACATTTTTGCATAATTCCTACCTTAGGTAGCGAATTTCTGAAAATTTGACACGTGGCATTTTTAGTTCTGACGTGGCATATTTCGCCACAATGTGTAGCGAATTATGCCGCGTGTCATTTTGAAAAAATTTACTGTTGGCATAGCAGTCTGGTAAATTTTTTGTCGAAACATAACAAAATGGTCACTTTCCCCTCACACGAGCTTCACATATTTTTATGTATGCTTAGATATCTTATAACATGAGAAACATTTTGATCTCCTAATATTTGCTATTATGACTGAACAGGCACAACCCATATTCAGGGAACCAAGAAGATATCCGGATATGGCAGATCCACTTCTGAATAAAAATTTCCCAGAAAAGGATCTGAATCAAGTTGTTGCAATAGCAGCCATGTGTTTACAGGAGGAATCAGCAGCACGTCCTTTGATGAGTGATGTTGTAACTGCTCTCAGTTTTCTTTCCACGGCTCCTCCAGCGGTTGTTCCTGCCCCTCTCCCTCCTGCCACCTCTGCCTCCTCCCAGAAGAGTGACGCTGGTGAAGGTGAAAGCCAAAGTGAAAGTGAAAGTGAGAGTGAAGCAGAAACTAACAGCCATAGTTCCAATGAAGAGGAGGATAATGAACAGGTTGTAGCAAGTGCAAAATACCACGAAATTGAGGATGTCTCAGAAACTGAATATGATTATTATGAGAATGAAAACCAACAAAAATATAGTCCACAAGATAGCAAGGAGTTTTACTCCAAGTCAAGCCACAAAAGCAGCACCAGATCAAGGAATGGAACTGTTTCTTCTGGCCGCTCTAGTTCAGTTTCAGAAAATGGAAATGGAAATGTCTCTACCAGCCGCAAAAGCAGCAGTAGGAAGAAAAATGGTGTAAATAGTAATTTAAGCCAGAAGAGCAGCAAAAAATCAAAGAGCAGTAAGAAATCTTCAGAAAAAGGTTTAAGCCAAAAGAGCAGTAAAAAATCTTCAATAAAAGTTTCAAGCCACGAGACAAGCAATGGCATGAGACCAGAGGATGAAAGCCATTCATCCCTTTCACATAGAGATGTTTCCATAAGCCGTAATAGCAGCAGTGAGGAGTCACGGGGTGAAGGTGTTGTCTATGACCGTAGCGGACAAGGAAATGTATCTTTCGGCCTAATCAGCAGTGAGAGTGCTCACTCAGGCCATGATGACTCAGACAAGGAAGGGAGCAACATACATTTATTACATCATAACGGAGATGCTCATCATTTCGATCGTGCCAGCATGGGATCAGATGAGGGAAGTTTCAACCTTTTTGAGCATTCCATTAGCAGGGGATCAGATGAAACAAGTGTTCATTCGTAATAGAATTATCAATCCTCGGTTGCAACTTGCGATGATAAATTTTGAACAGGCATGCATGCATGCATGAGCGCACTTTGACATGTTGCTTTGTATATTTCTGTCAAAGTCTGGTTGTTTATACATCAGTTTGGTTTGCTTTATATATATTTGTTTTGTTTATATAGTAGACAATTCAGTTATGTTTCTGTATCTATCTTTAGTTGAAGATCAAGAGTGAAGATAACCTTGAATTTCCATAGGGGATTGTTGAAATTATTGGAAAAGGGATCCTTATCTGTATTATATAATAATTATGGCAATTCTAATGGTATTACTGTTCTCACAACTTACATGTATGTATGCAGAAGTCAAATCTTGTTTCTGAGCTTGATATAGAGTAGTCATGACAGATATCCCTATTGATTCAATGGATCCAATATAGAAGTTTGTTTAATGGAAGCATCCTGGAGAGAAGAAAAATGTAGGATCATGGGCTCAAATACCATTTTTTTTAAAAGGTTCAAATCTAAAAGTAAGCAAATTCTAGTTCTTTGGATTTAAGACCAGCTTGTTGGAAATCCCTTCTAAAATATCATATCTCCTCGAAGATCAGAGTTCTTCAATAAATTGAAAGAAAGGCCTATGTCACATATATCTTGTAAAGAACCACTTCAACCCAAAAAATCAAGCTATTGGGAGGCTACATTAATTGTTTTATATACAAAGGACGCCCTGATTAGCCCACATGTCATAATTCGGAGAAAGTAAACAGGAGAAAAAGAAATTGTTTCATGCATGGTTAATTTAATTTGCCTTCGTTATACCCAAAAGCTTAAGCTATTGAGTTAGGCTATATTAATAGTTTTATATATCTCAACATATCTTATATAGACTAATATCAGATGCACATTGACATAACAAACAGAGGATCTGATTAGCCCACATGTCATAATTCAGAGAAAATAAACAGGAGAAAAAGAAATTGTTGCATGGTTAAACTGAGAGAACTTAGACTCTAATTCTTAGTAAACCATCATCTTTACGGATCAAGTAAGAGAAACAAATAAAGCGCAGCAAAGGAAGAGGTACAAAATTTTGACTACACGTATGTCATTGTCAAGTGAGGACTCTTAATCTATACAACATGGATTATGAGTCACATATTTTTGTTGTGAAGTTGGTTGTTATTGACGTCCTCGTCAGTGCACGCAAAGCTTACTTTAAGATTACGCGATCTAGCATTGTGGCTCTTCTTCATGCACGACTTCAACTTAGGGACCTGCTCGGAATTATGGTTGACTTGTAAAGTTGGTAGTTTTGCTGCATCACGTGAAGTGCACTCGCCAGAAGCATTGAATTGGGCCTTGTTACCTCCCTTCCTCTGTTTTGCAGATGACGTGGACGCGGACGTGGAAGCCGAGGAATGTTTAGTTTTATTGGAGTTAGAGATTTTACGTCCTCCGTGGCAATCTTGAACCCGCACATAAGGATCGCGATTTTGTTTGAGAGAGAGAGGGGTGTTTGTGTAGTTCAACAGATTACGGATGGTGTGACAAGGGACGATGAAGAAAACGTTGCCCGGTCTGAGAATGGATTGTGGGCTGACAACAATCCAAGGAAACCTGAAGATGTCAGGGCGCGTGACACAGTGTCTTGGGTTCTTTTTCATGACTTCAGAAGCCATGAGTGGGTTGGCGTGTTTCTCAACAAAGCCTCCAGGGTGGACCAGTTTGAGGACGTGGCTCTCTCTCCTGGTCTTGCACAATAACCCCATTGTTTAGTTTCAGTTTCAGTTTGTGTCTGTCGGGAATGGGAATGGGAAGGGAGCAGAGGAAGAGGTGAGACCCATATTTAAGGAGTCATTGTTGACAAAAGCAGACAAGACATGCACATCGCTTGTAATGATTTGGCGGAGATGTTAAGGATGGACTAGCATGGATGTGGTCGTCGTCCTAAGATATTGACGATATGACATTCCAAGTGAAAACAAATATCTCACTTATCCCTCCACCCGCACTTATATTCCCTTTTTTTTGCCTCTTCTCTCCAACTTTTTCACTTTCATAGCCACTCACCGTTATTACTGTCTGAAGGTTTTTCCAAATTACTCTATGAGAAAGTAAATTTAAGCATATCATTTTATTTTTTTTGGGTAATCTTAAGCATATCATATTTTTATTCTTGGGTGATTGACTCTTTTGTGAGAAATAATTCAGATTTATAAATGCTTCCGCTCACATGTATAGAGTAAAATGCGAAAATTCATAGCCAAAAAGCGGTTATTATTGATCAATTTTTTTAAGTTACTCTTTGAGAAAGTAAATTTAAGCATATCATATTTTTATTCTTCGGTGATTGACTCTTTTGCACCTTTTTTTTATAAAAAAATAATCATTTTACCTCTTTTCAAAAATTATATATCAATTTTGTCCTATTTGACCATGTTTACTGAAATATACTCGAGTAATTGAGTTACTTACTCGATTAGATGATGGCAATAAGCAACTAAAATCTCATCCATAAATATTTTTTTATTCAAACTAAATTATAATGTATTGTACATGTATAAATGGGTTTAAGGTGAGTATTTGTGAGTCCTTTACAATTGACGACAATCCTCATCCAATTCAAGGTGTCCCCATCATTACATCATGCACACACAAATATTTGGATATCATATATGGATTTGAAGGTCCAAAATAATTAAGGACATTTACATTTAAACTCTTTATACCTGAAAATAAACTTACTAAAATAAAGTCTTTATATATATGGTATTTACCGTGTACATACTTTAATTAGTAGAAAAATGTGATGGTTTAAGGGAAAATAATTATATAAAGAAGAGTAAAATGATTTCACCAAAAAAAAGAAAAAAGAAGAAGAGTAAAATGGTAAAATATATATATTATTATTTTTCAAATTAAATAAATGATACACTGAGTCTTCAATATATTTCCTTCATTCACATATCGCATTCATTGCTTGATTTTAATTGGCCTGTCTTACTGAGTAATTTCCCTCTTAATTTCATGCTTTTTTTTTTCTTGTGTTTTTGAACAATTATATATCTCTCTAGATTATATTCACTTCGTTTCTCTCTCTCCCAAGCTTCTGCATCGTTCTATCATTTTTGTCACAGCTATTTCCCTTTGTTTCAGATAAATTTATGTAGCACTTTTAATATATAAAATAAAATTTTTATTTTAACAAATACTGAAGGTAAATCTCTATAAACCTTGAGGTAAGAATAATATAACTATGTTTCAGTGGTAGATAAATTTACGTGGGTGAAACGGGAAAAAGGAGAGTAAAAGGAAGAGAAAGAAGAAAAAAAGTGATTGATGAAAAGAGAAAAAGAAGAGAAAGAAAATGTGAAGGAAGAGAAAAAAACGTGTAATTTAAGAAAGAGATAAAATTACAGGATTGAGATCCAAGCATAATTTTTTTTAATCTATTGTATTTGAGACCATTGATTTGTATCCAATTTGACAGTAATAATAAGGATACAAAGATTAAAATGATAGGCAATATAATCGGCCTTTAATAACTTAAAAAAATATTATTCTCATTATTTATTTATTTTTTTGAAAATATTATTTACTAGACTTTTAATCTTATGATATGAGGTGGATATATTATTTTTATATGTAAATGAAAATTATCTTGTAATTTAAGTATTTAACTATCAATTCTCTCTTCCGCTCCTATATTTCTCACTTGTCTTTCCCATCATTTAATTTTTGAAAAAATATAATAATAATATTAATATTAATATTAATAATAATAATAATAGTATAGTTTATCAAAATAATAATAATAATATGTATAGTATTATAAAAAGGAACTTTCATACCTAATTTGTTAATTAAAAATGATACTTTTTCAAAACTTAAAGTTGTATATCAAAATATAAAATTCATTTTGTAATAACAAGTATAATTTATTATTATTATTATTATTATTGATTGGCACTCCGTTTATGTCAATATGTAGTTTGAATTTTTTGTTAAAATAAAAAAAGTAATAATAAGTGGTGTTTGAACTGAATTCTAACTATGGTTAAAATTTTGAAACAAGTTATAAAGCTAATAATTTGAAAAAGTTATATTCTAAATTATACTCAAAGAGTTACATTCAATTCTTTTGTTTAATTATTTAATTTTTTTTGTTTTTCTATTTTGCATAAATTATATTAATATTTTATTTGGAAACTGATCCTAATTACCTCTTTGAGGCGAATCAGAATCCCCGGTATCCCCACGGGTTCGACTCTTTGAGTCGTCTATGAGTCTAATTCAGAGTTCGGGTGCGAGTCCAAGGATTACGGTATTTATGCCCCTCCCATATGGTGTTGGTGGGATTCGGATGTCCTCTCCCACCACTCAGTCCCCATACTACCAACTGAGCCACAACACTTGGGTAATTATATTAATATTTTAGGAATAACCGAAATGTGACTAAATTGAAATAATTTCCTTTATACTAATAAATAAGTATAAATTAGTTAATAAAAAAAAAAGGATAAATTAGTGATACAGGCTATGTAGCACCCATACCAATATGGGACACGTGACATGATACGACACGACACGACACTCCGACACGTTAATTTTAAAAAATATTAGATTTCGACACGTTAGGACACGTTTTGATATTAAATAATATTTTTAATTGATGTCATTTATATTATATTTAATATTCAATAATTTAACAAAAAAATGAATGTAAACTTATAATATTCATAGATTTTGCATAGAAACATAAAATACCCAAAATATTTATATCAAACTCAATAAAATGATAATCGTACTCCAACGAATCTAATAGTTAGAACAAAATTTAATGCATCGCAATCTTTGAACTTAATATTTTTTATACATTACGACTAAAGGTTTTTAAATTTTTAGAGAATTCGAATTTAAAAACTGTAAAATAAGAAATAAATTATATTATTATGGAAAGAGTGTTTGTCATTTTAAATGATATAAACACAAAATAATAATTTTTTATTTAAAATTTAAATTAAAAAAATCACCCACTTTAATTTCTCCCCTGTGATTTTCAATCCTTGGGTCTATCTTTCTCCTAAAATGACAAAACTTATGTCCTTTAAAATTACAAACATCAAACCCTGTTATTATATATGATACTAAAAATATTATATTATTAAATGGGTCAACATGTACTAATGAACTATAATATTTGACATAAAATACGAGGTAGGTCTCAACTCAGTTGAGTCGTGAGTCTATTTATTTCACTTTCATCACAATTTCTTCTGCATTTACGAGGTTAATCTCATAGATAACTTCATATAGAATTATTGGCTTCATCACCATTTTTTGTTAGTTGCTGTTCTACCCCTCCCTAAAGGATATTATATGCAAAGGCAAGGAAAGAGTTTCTGATGTACACGCATATCAATTTATCATGAAATGGGAGGAGATCTACGGAAATATTTATTATTATTATTACCCAATGATTTGGTGCTCCCTCTCACAATACTAATTTTTTCTTTCCCTTTTTATCCCTGCTATTTTTCTTCTTTTCCAATTTTACCCTCCTTTTACATTAAGGGACCACCTAAAAAATGGTGATCTCGGTCCACCATAAATTCTCTCGAGATCTACATATACCAGGGCAGGACAATCAACAAATTATCGAATCGAAACCAATTGTATCTCAAAACATTATTATGAAATCTGGAGGATGCTATAATAAAATTAAGAGAAAACAAAAAAGTAGCTATGGATTCAAATTGCTATTACTTCAAGTCTATAACAAGCTTTTAGATCCAAGATATCACTATGGTTGACTGCAACAACATTTTGATTTTTTGGACCCGCAGTTCGCCAGAGCATGCACCTTTACTTGGAGCATTTAAAGATCTGCAACCGAGAGAGAGCCATAAGGGTTAAGGGAAATATTTCTATGTACACCAAACTGTTGGTTTAAACTTTATTTAATTAAAGAAAATAGAAAATGAAGAGTTTTGTGGTGAAGGGATATGTCCTTAGGAATTTGTTAGTGGACAATTATTATGCTTAGAGTTTGGTGAAGAGTTGTGTCTTTTAGTTATGAAGAGTTATGTCTTTTAGTTATGAAGAGTTGTGTTGTTTAGAGTCTTTTGTATGTTGGCCTATAAATAGGTCCTTTGTATTTCATATCAAATATAGCCAGAGAAAAAGAATATTAAGGCTTGGCATACACAGTAATAGAAAGAGGTATATTCAGAGACTTGTTTTGTGTGTTAGAGTGTTTGTGAAAAACACCATTAGAGGACCTGTGAATCACAAATTGGTATCAGAGCTATGGAGAAAAAGAGCGAGTTGGAGGTGCCACTCTTCCATGGAGATAAGGATGAAGCATTAGATTGGCTTCTCTGTTTGAAGGAATTTTTTCGGAAAGAAAAAACCTGGACGGAGTACAAATGGCAGGTAGCCATGAGAAGACTCAGAGGAAGCGCAATCAAATGGTTCCGTACATGGAACTGCCGCGACTTTAATAATATATGGAAGAATTTTCTAATGGCCTTCATAACAAAATACTTGCCTGGACGTTTTGATCTGATTAATGAAGAAGATGAAATCTTCAATGATGATGATGAAGATGAGGAGAATGATGCGGATGAAGAAGAGACCGAGATGGCGGAATCCGAGGTTGCCAACGGCAACGCATCCGCGGAGGAGATTGACGTGTCGGAGTGCGTAAGAGACGACTCGAAGAAGAAGACGATGGAGATGACTGTGGCCAAGGGAGCCGAGATAGAAGAGGAGGAGAACAAGGGAGCCGAGATAGAAGATGAGGAGAACGAAGGAGCCGAGATCGAAGCGGAGAAGGACGGGAACGACGAGACCATTGTCGAGGTAGAAGACTTCGCAGAACCTGAGTGTCTGGAGACAGAGTCGAAAATCGAAAAGGAGATGGAGAAGCCGAGGTGCTTGATGGAGATCGACATGGAGGAGACCGCGAATCCAAGTTCCGTGTTGATAACCATGATGGGGGAGATCCCGACTAAATCACCGAGTTCATGTTTTGGAGAAGAGCTCGACCCCGGCATGATGAGGTTGATGTCGGAGACCGGCATAGGCGCGGTTCGGGTTGGAAGTCATAAATCAGAGACTGCATTGAATTTATGGTGGAAGTGGAAGATGTCGACACCACCGAAAAGAGACCAATTCCCTGGAGGACCGTGGTCTGAGATTCTATCGATGAGGCGCGTGGAAGCTGGACTTGTTGAAGAAGAACCCGACGATGAAGTGGATATTGTTGTAAAAGAAGCCGAAGCGGGTGTTTCGGATAGGGAACCCAGCGATGAAGAAGCTAAGAGCAGAAAAATGGAAGGTGTAATTGTGGATGTGATTGACGAAGAAAAATTCAAGACTGTCTATCTTCCACCAATGAAGAAACCACCGGACAAACAAAAAAATTGAAGAAAGGAATGCAACATGGAAGCAGCGCGAAAAAAATCAACCGGTGGAAAAATCAAAAAGAAGAATTAAAGTTTAAGGGGGAGTTTTGTTGGTTTAAACTTTATTTAATTAAAGAAAATAGAAAATGAAGAGTTTTGTGGTGAAGGGATATGTCCTTAGGAATTTGTTAGTGGACAATTATTATGCTTAGAGTTTGGTGAAGAGTTGTGTCTTTTAGTTATGAAGAGTTATGTCTTTTAGTTATGAAGAGTTGTGTTGTTTAGAGTCTTTTGTATGTTGGCCTATAAATAGGTCCTTTGTATTTCATATCAAATATAGCCAGAGAAAAAGAATATTAAGGCTTGGCATACACAGTAATAGAAAGAGGTATATTCAGAGACTTGTTTTGTGTGTTAGAGTGTTTGTGAAAAACACCATTAGAGGACCTGTGAATCACACAAACTTGTTTGTTTGTATGCTGAAAATAGTATTATGCGTAATATACATCTTAATCTTCAAACTCCAAATTAGCATAGATTTTCAAGTTTGATCACACACATACGTATATGACAGCCAGCGCAGTATCTTTTTATGTCAACGAGGAGTCAATTTGGAGGACTTAGAACTAGAGTTGGTTGTTGTTGATGAGGACTCATCCTGCTTTGCCTTCTGCAGAAACATAAAACTATTGTCAATTTCATAAGCACTAATGACATTGGCTTGTGCATATTAACTTGTAAATAGACTCTATCACTAGAGTTATGATTGAGTTTCAAAGTTACTAGACATATATATATGGGTTTTATAAGAGTTATGTTATAGGAAAAGTGATTCTGTAATGTTATAGAGATTCATTTTGCGTGCCCCACAAAATGTTGTATGTGTAGGAAACTTTTTGTGGTCATGTTAAATGATAGAATGGAAACCCTATATATATATATACCACCTTAGTTTCCGTGTCCCTGCAGACCTTATCCAACTCCTCAAAAACAACCTCAATGGTTGGACGACCTTTGCTTGATTTGGCAACACACAGGACTGCAATCTGTAAGATTGCTTCAAAGTCTGCCCTATCAAGTTTTCCATTTAGCCTTGGATCTTCAAAATCAGACAGTGGACGCTTTCCCATACTCACATCTCTTGCCTACAAAAATCATTTCAAAACATTGCACTTTTGAGTTGAATGCATTATTTATTGTCCTTTTTTAATTTCTGAACTGTCCAGGAAGTATACCTTCCTAGTGAGCTGATCTCTGGCATCAAGATCCAATTCTATGACTTTCTGTCCTGACAGGATTTGCAAAGCAACAATACCAAAACTGTATACATCACTGGCACAGGTTAGCTTGGCATTACTCATGTATTCTGGATCCATGTAGCCTATGGTTCCTCTAACATCAGTAAAAACCTTGCTCTCTTCCATCCCCATCATCTTTGCCAGTCCAAAATCAGACAGTTTTGCTTGGTATTTCTCAGTCAAGAGGATGTTCGTAAGCTAACAATTAAAATCAGTAGGAAGCATTACCATAATGCTAACTGAAAACATTATTTTATACATAAGTGCATTTTTTGAATTAAGTACCTTTATATCTCTATGGACAACGCATCCCTCTATATGATGGTGGAGATACTTGAGTGCGAATGAACAATCTCTCAAAATTCTGACTCTCGTTTCCCATGTCAACCATCTGTCTCTTCCTGAACAGGCTCAAACACACACACAAACATGTCAACAACATATACAATAATCTTGAAGAATCACTTCAACCCAAAATTTTAAGGTATTGGGTGAGGGCCTTTTTCATGATTTATATTATTCTCTAACACACCCCCTCACGCAAGAGCCTTTTGGGCTTGAAGCGTGAATATTGCACAGTCAGGATTGAACCTGTGACCACTTAGTCACTGAAGTTTTGATACCATCTAAAGAATCACTTCAACCCAAAACCTTAAGGTATTGGGTGAGGGTCTTTTTAATGGTTTATATTATTATCTAATAGAGCCTAATGGAAATTCTAGATATAAGAGATTTTCCTAGCAACCAAGGTAGCTAAAATAATCCAGTGTCAAAAAGTCATGAACTCCTTTAGACATAGCATATCATTAATCAAGAATCAAGAGCAGAGAACATTACTCAAGAGATGCTGAGCTAGATTCCCGTTTGCACAAAACTCATAGACTAAATATCTCTCATCATTTTCCACGCAGCAGCCAAATAAGCAAACCAGGTTTGGATGACGAAGCCTGGAAAGACCTGCAACTTCTCGAGTGAAAGAATCAGAGGTGCTACCCTTAGTCAAATGCTTGATGGCAACAACTTGACCACTAGGCAGAACACCTCTGTACACCTGTCCTGCACTCCCACGTCCAAGGTTTACCTTTTCATTACCATAATTCATGGCATTCTCAATTTCAGCTTTGGAGAACCAGTATAGTCCAGACCACGTAGTGATCTCTTTCAAGCGAGCTGGCTTACGAGTTTTCTTCTTGGACACATATCTTACCAGAATAACGATAATCAATATTGCAAGGGCAGCTAATGCCCCACTAAACAGGAGTTTTGACCAAGATCCAGCTGCTAATGCCAAAACATTTTTCTGTCAGTTTCATGTCCTTCAAAACTACACTAAATAGGTTAAAATGTTTTGCAAAAATTGTCAAAAGAAATATAATATAAATTTTACAGATATTGTAACAACCAAGTAGTATTACTACCAACGTTATTACCGATCAATTTTATCGTTAGTTCGATTATGTGGATCCAATGCTTAATTCCATATTTGTATGGTTATGATGTTTAATACTTTATATTTATTTCCACCTTTGTATGATTATGATTTCTCATGTTTAATGTGAAAGCATTAAATATGAAAAATCATAACCATATAAAAATGGAAATAAATATAACCGTCCAATCAACATAATTGATCTAACGATGAAATTGATTGGTAGTAACACTAATTGGTAATTTAAGACTGGGGATGAGGCTACATGAATGAATGGTTTTATATATTCAACACACACACAACTCTCATGTAACACGCAAAAGATATATTATCTACATAACTTTTATAAAACGCATAATACTTTATATTTATTTCCACCTTTATATGATTATGATTTCCTATATTTAATGTGAAAGCCCATTATTTATTAAAAAATAAAGAAGCACAATAATCGATGGTTGTATAAGAAGTTGTATTATCTCATGCAATATGATAGTAATATAACCCATAATTTAAATAGTTATCAGTTTGATCCTTCCATTTCTAGAATTTTTATGTGAGCCGATTATTATATTTTAACATAATTTCACCAGGTTATGCAAGTTAGAATCTTTCCACTAGTAGCAAGAGTGATCTAAAGAAAGAAATAAAATGGTAGGGGTGGCACTTCTTACGCTTGTTTACTCCTGAAGAAGATGGCAAGCACCGGAAGAATTTATCACTGAGGGATGGGTCACTGGGATTTCCAACTGCAACAGCAACAATAGCTGCTACACCACATATGGCTCTTTCAGTATTATTTGGGCCGTTCTCTAATATTGGAGCATATAAACTATCTCTAACGCTCAATATTGCATTGGTACAATCTGCACAAGACTGGTCAAATGGATGGTCAAAATGGGAGCATTGGTCCAAGGCATCTTGGTACTGTTGCATGCTCTGAGCCTCCTGCAAAGATAAGCTAGAACATTGGGAGCTGCCAACGTAAAAGCTATCAAAACCACATGAATGAAGTGACATCCCTTGTTGTGGATTAAATGACTGGCTACAATTCTGCCATTGATCTTGGGAAGTAAAGAGTTGTCCTGTTGTTGAGTTTGAGGTTTGCTTGGCCAATGCATCAGACAAAACAGTGAGAGCATTGCGGCAGCATATGGTGGTCGGAAATCCTTCCCCACCCCCACCCCAGTTGTTTATGTCCTCGTTCACACCGCCGCACTCATCAAATGCCACGTATGGGTATGTTGTGAAATTCAACACACATTTACCTGCACCAATAGCTTAACATAAATGAAAATAGTTTACATATCATCTCAGCTTATATTATAGACTATTATCCAAACTACATGACCCGTTTACAAATTTTTTGAATTTTTTTTACAAATTACACTATATTCTTCTTGAGAGAACATGGTGTAGTTTGTAAAAGTTTGTATTCTCCCGGGAGAATAGAATATAGCGTAGTTTGTAAACAAAAAAGTTTGTAAATATAAACTACCTCATTATCTAATTTTGTATACTTGATTTATTGAGTTTGATTATATTAATAATGGGAAAATGTTACGTAAGAATTGAATTCTCATGTTGTAACTCAACTAATGGTGGGCCTCACATTTATTGAAAAGAATGGGAAAATGTTACGTAAGAATTCAATTATCATGTTGTGACCCTTTGATTTGCGTGCAAAGCTTTTTTTCTCTTTTCAATAAATGTGAAGCCCACCATTAGTTGAGTCACAACATGAGAATTCAATTCACATGCAATATGAGAAAATCAAATCCCATTAATAATATATAACTTGCCTAATTTATTTTTAAAAAAACCGTTGTAACACATTTATGTCTTATTTAAAGGAAATGATATTCTCATGTTGCATAAGATACACATCTTATATCATACATCCATAAAATTTCGTGCCATTTTTTTATTTTCTTTTTAAATTTTGGACCCCACCCACATATTTGTGTCACCAACGTCGTGAAAATACTATATCATATAATATGAGATTAGTAAACTCCCTCATTTAATGCATTTAAAAAAAAATGCTACAATTACAAGAGAAGAGGTTGGTGAATAAAAGGAAGGGAAACTTATATGACCTTGTGGGTTATTGGGTGCAGCGGATAGGATTGAAGAAGAGCCAATCAATGTTGCAGCAATAAAGACAGCAAAGAAAGGGGTATTTATTTTCATATCCAAATTGTCACAGAGCCTCTTTGTACCCGCAAGAGAAATTAGCCCATTGGGAAGTTGCGAAACGGGAGAAGTGACAGCTGAGCAACCAAAATTTTTCTGTGAGATGAGTGCAATTCAGAAGATATAGGGTTCAATGGTTCATCTTTCTTTGAGAAAATCGTTAGGGACATGGATATTCCCGCTTGCTCATGGTCCACCATATTACAGCTTGTTTTCATGGCCTTGATTTTATCAACAAAGTCTTCTTCTTATAGCCTTTTACATTTTTATTAACAATAAATCCTATTCTTCTTGATACCCCTTTGGCCGACCATCATGGCTTAGAATGAATAAATCAGTTTAAGATTAATTCTATTATGCAAGTTGGTATTCATAAAGTTCAATTTTGTCACTTTCTGTATGTTTTTTGGGGAAAGCACGTCCTTAGCTGTACAATAAATATCGCACTTTTACCACAGTAACACTCCTATATATGTAAAAACCACAAGCCACCCAGCATTTTCGCCTTATCCAATCTTATCCTTTCATATTTATAATAGCTTTGTTTCTCGGCTACTACTATGATGCAGATATTACTTTAGATTTTTTTAAATATATAAATACTAATCTTGTTACGTACTTTAGACTTTAGAGAGTAAGAACAAAATGCATTGTTAATTATCGCTCATAGACAACGAATGAAAATAAAATAACATAATTACCCATTACTAATTGTTAAAGATGTCACACTCTGGGAAATTTATCATCTTGCTGTAACTTGGCTTCCGTAATTCACCATCTCAATTCTTTCTTCTGATAGAATAAGAAAAAAAAAAAATCGCTTAGTATTCACATTCCTGTCTATTTAATAAAATATTAATTAAAAAATTGTCAATACTCTAATTAGAAAGAAAATAAGATTTAAGAGAGGTGAACTTATTTATATAGTTCGTAATATTTTATTGAAGGGATACAATTATTTAGGCCTTCTAATAAGATTTTCTTCTTGTTTTTTATTTTTTTAAATATATTTTATAAAATCATTTCTTAGAAACATTTTGCAAAATAAAAAATATAAAAAACTCATTCAGTGAATTTGGTTTCAAAAATTGGAGAATGATTCGATGACTGACTTTAGCTGTGGCAAGTGGCAACTCCAGTGAAAAGTGATTAAAAAGTGAAAATCCTTAAAAACAAGAAAATAAAAATAATTAAAGGGAAAAAGAAGAATAATGTTACAAGAAAATTATTAGGTTATCTTGTAGAGATAGAAATTGTGGGACCCACACTTATTTTCAAAAAATAAAAAGTGTGAATCCCACGATCTCTATCTCTATAACATAACCTAACAACTTTCCTACAACATTATACTTCTATTTCCCATAATTAAAATGTGTTTTTATTTATTTTATTATAAAAAAATTATGAAGAATAAATCAAAATAATAAATTAAAGGGAAAAAAGTATGTAATGTTATTTTAGATAACTTTGTCTAAAATTCATTGAAACGACGTCGTTTTGAAGTTGAAAAATAAAAAATTAGAATAATAAAAACTATTATAACCCTGAAATAAATTAAAATTACAAAAACACCATGATTTTCGCTCCAAAACGACGTCATTTTGGCGAACATTAGATAACTTTATCTAGAGTAACTTTAGAAAAAACAAACCCTAAATTAAAATATAAATATTCAATCAGATTTTATTTTAAACTTTATCTTTTGAAAATAAAAAACTATGTTTCATATCATTTGATCATGTTTAATTTATATTATTATTTATTTTAGTATTATTAGGGAATGTGAACTGGGCCATGAATAAAAAAAACAACGGATTGGACTTAGAATAATGAGTCCATTTGTGGCGCGGGGAGGTTGGAATGACGAGTCTGTTTGCAGTCCACACGAACACGATGCTCTTATCTCTTCTAATGCGACGGCGCTTCTTCTTCTTCTTCTTTTTACCTTTTCTATTATTTCATTCAAACTCCACTTACCTTCCTTCTTCGCCGCAAGGCATGTATCCCCCACTCTCTTCATTCTAAATATTATCTCTGCTTTCAATTATCACATATATACATACATATATTAAATAATATCTCTTCATTCTATAATGTTTTTATTTTGTCTTAATAGTGTCTTGAGCATACCATTTTGGGTCATGATTACCTCTGCATTCTACTCAAAGAGATTACTAGATATGCTATTTATTTTTTACTTTTTTGCAGTGTGTGGTCACATTTGGAAGTGAGGACATACATATATTACATGTATGTATGGCAATGTTGGGTGCACATTCAATGTTGTTATCCCATCAAGAATTAGGCACTGGCACTCCAAGTGTATGTATAAAAGTAGGACTTAAAGTTACGGGTGATTTAAGGTTTCACAGAACAAGAGGGTTTCAATATCCTCATAGTGTGGTAATGCTCAAAGTAATGTCCAACACCAGAAAGCCAACACCCTTGCGCTTGTTAAGACCTTACAGAGTTTCTTGTAGTTTTGGGGGGCAACACCATGAAGGGAAAGTAGATTCTTCTTCCACTCCTAAAAGTATACCACGGGTAAGTAAGTAACTGCTAGCTAGTTTTTCATGCAATCATACTTACCCCTTGTGTGAAAAAATGCAAATTTTGTTCCTACAACACAACCTTTCTGTCCAATTTTTATTCTCTTAGTTTACCCCTTGTTTTGACAACAACAGGTATTCGAATTCGCGGTCGACAGAATGCTTGTTTTTCTCAAAGATTGGAGTTATTTACGCATCATGAAAGTAGCTGGCATTTTGGTATGTGTTTTAATGATCATTCCATCAGCTAATGCTGTTGACGCTCTCAAAACTTGTACTTGCTTGCTTAAGGAATGCAGGTATACCATCTTTCTCTCTTTTTCATTTTCCTACCATAGTAAAAAGTAATTCAATGAAGGACCGGCTGGCTCAGTGGTAAGCATGCTTATCGTGATGTCCAAGGTCCCGGCTTCGACTCGGCCTCTTCGCAAAAGTGGGGGTAAGGCTTGACTCATATGTCAAGCCCCAAACACTCACGAATGGGTATTGAACTGGGTCGGCCCTTTTAGTAAAAAGTAATTCAATAGGCCTCCAATTTCTTCATTTTTTTTTTTTTTTGGTCTATGCAGGATAGAACTGGCTAGGTGTCTTTCAAACCCATCATGTGCTGCCAATATTGCTTGTCTCCAAACTTGCAACAATCGACCTGATGAGACCGAATGCCAAGTTAGTCTTGTACTTTATATTAAGTTCATGCCGGTACCATTTTGTACCAATTAGCAAGGGAGGTGAACTCATGGAAGCTTCTTTTTCTTCTTGATTTTTCCAGATTAAATGCGGGGACCTGTTTGAAAACAGTGTGGTTGATGAATTCAATGAGTGTGCAGTCTCGCGGAAGAAATGTGTGCCTAAGAAATCTGATGTGGGAGAATTTCCTGTTCCAAATCCTGATGTCCTTGTCAAGAGCTTCAACATTGCAGATTTCAGTGGCAAGTGGTTCATCACTAGTGGCTTAAATCCTACCTTCGATGCCTTTGACTGCCAATTACATGAATTTCACACAGAATCCAACAAACTTGTGGGTAATATTTCATGGAGAATACGAACTCCTGATACTGGATTTCTTACTAGGTCAGCTGTGCAGAGATTTGTGCAAGATCCTTCTTATCCTGGGATCCTATACAATCATGATAACGAGTACCTTCACTATCAAGATGACTGGTAATTTCTTGCTTAGAAGCTCTTATCAATTTTTGCTCACCTATGTCCACATGTATAGGTATTGGCAACTATATATCCACATGAAGTCCGAATGTTGCTATTTAAAATGAAATTCATGTGCTGGAAGGAAGTAAAATTTATTTCCAACTTCAGAAAAAGAAAGGACAGGACAACATGCTTCTGTTCTGAGCACTTTTTATATGTCATACCTTAAAGTGGTTCTCTAGCATATTTATTACTCAGTTTCACGTTTCCAATGTATGAGGAGGATTCGGGATTTTTTGTTTTACATTTAGACACAATCCTATCAATTGAATTTGGCCTTTCACCCTGCTAGAGGACTTACAATCCGTGATATGCAGGTATATCTTGTCATCCAAGATTGAGAATAAACCAGATGATTACATATTTGTGTACTACCGAGGCAGAAATGATGCATGGGATGGCTATGGTGGTGCTGTTGTGTACACAAGAAGTGCAGTTTTGCCTGAATCTATAATCCCTGAACTTGATAAAGCGGCTAAGAGTGTGGGAAGAGACTTTAGCCAGTTCATCAGGACAGATAATACATGTGGACCAGAGCCTTCCCTGGTGGAGAGGATAGAGAAAACGGTGGAGGAAGGAGAGGAGACCATTGTGAGGGAAGTTGAAGAGTTAGAAGGAGAGGTAGAGAAGGTGGGGAAAACAGAGATCTCATTGTTTCAGAAGTTGGCGGAAGGGTTCAAAGTATTTCAAGAAGATGAGGAAAATTTCTTAAGAGAGCTATCAAAAGAAGAAATGGACTTACTTAACGGACTCAAAATGGAAGCAGGTGAAGTAGAAAAGCTCTTCGGACGGGCCTTGCCGATAAGGAAACTAAGATAAGTCTGTAAACCAAGTCCAAGATAACTTGGCATCATAGTTTTGTTTAATCATCTTGAATTTCTCTTTGGTTTTATATTCATTACTTATGCTGCATGGATTCAGATTATCATCGTTGTATAGACTCAAGAGTATTGTATAGGTTTTAAAACTTGTGCTATTTTGTACTTGAATATATTTGGCAGAGTTTTTTTTTTTGGAAGCCAAGATGTTGTGTGTGTATGTTTTCGATTAATATAGTCTAAACACATAAAAAATTAAAAAATTGCAACTTCAAACATCAAAGCTACACAATGACAAGAGTTTCCTCTTAGGCGAAGAACTTGGAAGTTGAGACACACCACACGACCTGCTAAAAAATTTGCAACTTCAATACATAACAAAAAAAAGCATTCATAAAGCAAATATTTATATCAAACACAATGCAGTTTTATTTCTATAACGCGCGTTGAAGAGTTTCCGACACTTAGGTAAGGTATTAGTGTATTACTATCACTCAACCTAGCTTAAATGAAAACCACTTCTTGGGAGGGTGATTAGGGAGAACATTTCCACTCTCCATTCCAGATTCAGCGGGACCAATTATTTGCATATGATATTAATGCCCGAAGTTTAGGTATGAAAGCTTTTAGGTATGGGCTCCTCAGATCGGGCCTGGATTACTGGGCCAATCTATTGGGCTGGCCAGAACAGATCCTATTTGCCTCGAGTTTTTGGGAGAGATGATTTATGATATGATATCAAATTTTTTTGTAGCCCAGAGATCTAGAGTTCAATCTTTACTGTGTTATTTTTTCACAAAGAAATGTTAGGGCATGTTTGGTGTATAGTATAGGATAAGGTCTGATAGTATAAGATCTGATTATATAAGACCTGGTTAAATTTTAATACTATCCAGCATTTGGTATGGTATTGTATAAGATAATATCCTCCAATATTTTAAAAATTAATATATTAAAAAAAATTATTTTAATATATAAATATTAAAATGATATATTAGTTTTTGCGAATTGTACTTGTAAACAATATTAATATATCAACTCCTTATCAGGCATAATCCATCACTCCTCGGCCGGAATAAGTTATACATCATTTTGATGTATGAAGGGATCCTGTTATATAAGCTTATACTATACGATACTATACGATGGTCACACCAAACACTAAAAATATCATAACGTATAATATAAACTTATACTATCAGGCCTTATATATCATACCAAACATGCCCTTAAGAGATATAAGTGATAAAGCTTTCACCGTAATTAAATATAAGGGAAAAACATCTATCCTTTTGAAGGATACAAGCTTATATCATCTTATGCTAACCGTTGGTTTGTATCAACGGTTATATGTTTTTTTATGGGCCAAGTTTATTATTAATTAATAATTTTGACAATAAATTATAACCGTTGATAGACGGAAAAAACCTCAGGGGCATAAAATGATATAAATTTATATCAAATTAAAATGGCATGAAACTTTTCCCATAAATATAATATAAAACTATTTATGTGTATTCTCCCCGCGTCTTAACTTTTTTTATAAGAATTAATTGAATGTAAGTTGGTGGATTGGTTCAGAATCGTGATCACCCCTTTATTTGAATAGCCAGGTTTTTCGTTTATGACTGGTTATGTCGAATAGGGCCACTTACGTGGAATCCTATAAATACATCCATTACTCCATTAGTGTTTTTTTTTTTCTCAACTGCAATATTTCAAACAAAAATTAAAAAAAAAGAAAGATATTCAATCTATTTTTAAAGCCAACATATCGGTGATGATTTCACAAAAATAAGTTAATGACATTTAAAACTACCCTGTTCATGATATTAAAATCGGTGAAAAGGTATTTACCAAAAAATAAATCAATGAAAAGATGCTGCTTGCTCTTCTTTTTCTTTTTTCTTTTTTAAAAAAATTCTAAACTCTAGTAACCAATCTTTTTACTAATTCTCTTAGTAAAGTATGAAGTATTCAATAATTTTGTATTCCTAAGAATTGTTATTTTTTATTTAATACTATAGTAATAGGGTTTAGTGTGTGTCCTTTTAAAAAGATGTAAGTCGTGTCTTTTTATTTTTTTTTCTATGTACTTCCGATGGTACATAATTATAATATGTAATTTTTTTTTCACTTTTCAGCTGATGTGAGTGACAACCAAAAAAAAAGTCAATGTAAATCAACTCATGAATTATCCAAGTGCACTATAAAGTGTCTGTCAAACTGGACCTCCTGCAGATTCTGGGCCTTGAACCCACGTCATCAATTAAAGTATATGTAAATTTAAATGTCAAAAATTAGATAATATTTGCTTATTTTAAAATTATATTAAGATAATTTATATTAGATTATATGTTCAATTTCCAATCCAAACAAAAAAAAATTAAAATTATATAATTAATTAAAATTTAAAATAAGAAATTTTTGAAAGAAATAGAGAAGGGGGAAGAGTATATTTTTTTTTGCAGATACTAAAAATTAACACATTAATTCACTTAATAAAGTTAAAAAAAATGTTAAATCAATTACACGTTATGACATGTTTTGATATTAAATAATATTTTTAATTTATGTGGTGTATATTATATTTAATATTCAATAATTCAATAAAAATGAATCTAAACTTATAATATTCATAAATTTTGCAAAAAAATATAAGATATCCCAAATATTTATATCAAACTCAATAAAACAGTAATCGTAATCCAACGAATCTAATAATTGGAACTAAAAACTCAATGCTATGTAACCTTTAAACTTTTTTTTTTGAATTTCTATAATTTGAGTTGGAGTGTCGGGGTGTCCGAAAGTGTCGGACACAACACGTCAGAATTTTTGAAATGTCGGTGCTTCACAAGATTTTTTTTTGCTAGTACTAAAAATTAAAATTAATTCACCTAATAAAGTTAGAAAAAATATGACTTAATCAATTACATTCATTTCACCCAAAAGGAATTTTAATGCCCTTATTTTTCCTAATTTATTGATGAGTCCCAACAAACTATATTACTCGGCTAAGTGGGAGAGACATGAGAGGTGAACTTACACTCTTGTCGGTGTTTTAGATGTACCTTGATACATTTCAAACGGTGCAAATATTACGTTGAAAACAATAAATTTGATAATATAATTTAATATACTAGAAAATGCCATATTTTCACTGCCCAATGCATTACTGTGAGAAAATCCAATCCCATGAATTACGCATGCATAGAGGGGGAAATGGTCACGTGGAGCGACTCCATTTTGTAATTGGAGGGAAGGCGGTGAGTATTTTTATTTTTTTTAGTTGAGGACAAAAAAAAAGATAGGGAAGGAGAACTTAGTGTCGTATTATGGAAGGAAAGAAAGAAGGTGATTTTGGCGTGTGAAGTAAGTGGTGGAAATGTTGACTTATGGTTGTCACATTGTCAAAGTTTTGGTAAGAATTAGGAAAAGTACCCCACTCCCCACTTTATTCTACTTTGGATGAGCAGTCATTGGGTGGAAGTATGGTGCACAAACCCCAATAGGTTGCTGCCTCAGCTATCGTGTTTCTAATGTAATGGACCATTGGTATTATTTAGTCGTATTCTAAGTCAAATTTGCGACAACAAATCACTTCACGACCCACGATGCGTACGTAATGTTTCGAGTTTCGCTTCCACACTGCGCTCTATACTCTTCAGTCTTCAAAACTCTCTTCCGTTACAACTCACCCTGCCTTTGATTTTATTTATGAATTTTATGAATTAAAATTTTTCCATACATCTTTTAATTTTTGTGGGGACACGAGTTTTATAGGTAATTTTTTTAATATATGAATTTCACATATTTTTTATCTTTACAATATAATATATTATTTTTTTTTTGATAAACATAATACAAGATTTCAATTCTTATTTAATTTGAGAATTATATAATCCTTTGTTTATTTAACAAGAAAACTTATATATATATATATATATATATATATAATCATATTATATGAAATAATAAAACCCCATATATAATCATATTATGTGAAATGATTTTATCTCTTATATATATAAAATATATAAATTCATGTGAAATCATATAAAAAATAATAATATGAATTTCATGTATTATATATATATTTTAAAGAAAAAATATTTATTCATTTAAATGACATAACTTATGTCATTCTACTCTCACAAAGAACTGGATCCAAACTTTTATATTTTTTTAGTAGACCCCTTTATATATCTCTTTATACGATTTTTTTTCCATATATTATTAAGCACCGCCCCGTTCATTCGTACATAATCATCTCGATCGATATCGTGTTGACTCAATCCTCTTTCCCTTTGACTGTGGTTTTTTTCTGCAAAACTGTCGCATGGCAGCCGTTTTCTTCGCTGATTACACTATCAGCTATTGACTATTTTCCTCCTTTGTTTTTTATGTTATTTTTTTGTTATAAATAACGCTGTGGTAGAGAGTATCTTCAGTTACATTGTAATCAAACTTTAAAGGCTCAAGTTACCTCTCAAAATGGTTTATAAATGCAAGCATTGATTAATATTTTTAAAGCTCTTATAAATGATCTCTGTGTTGCGATTAGTGAACTTCTCATTCTCATCCACATAAGCAACTTGTTCTAATATTTAAGAACTATTCAATTCAAATAAATTTAAGATTTTTTTTTTAAAAAAGTACAATGCCATGGTGATTGGTGGATATGGTAAAAAACAAAAAAGCATGAGATCTGGCATCGAAAAAAATAGGAGATCCATAGACGAAATAAAGAAAACTTTTTCCCCATAGAAAAAGTTGGCCGACTTTTTTTGCGAATTTTGCGCATAGACAAGAGAGAGAGAAGGTGGTGTTTGTTTCCTTTATAAGTGCAAAGTGGTGAAGAAGCAGAGTCAACAGTGACAGTTTGGCAGCAGCCATTGGCATTCAAATTCGAAGCTTTTTTAAGATTGGTCACAGTTGAGAACAGTAACACACACCTACTTGTCAGCAACAGTGAAGTACTCGTATACTAAATTCCCCAAATCTAGGTACAAAGCCATGGATATCATATGGATGAGTCCCTATCCCTATCCCTATTCCTTCCATGTCCCTTTCCGTATTCCTCATTGAATTTGTTGCTTTATTTATGCACATCCTCTCATCTTCCTTCATCAACTACCAACCACACCAAGCATCTTCATCTTTCTCTTAAATGTTTTTTTATTCCACCAATTGTCTGTATAGAATTTTAGTAAAAGGAACAAAATCAATGCCCCTCATAACGCCAGTACCCAGGCCCCGTTTTTGTGCTTCTTGACTAGTTATTAATATATATCACCCTATCACTCTGCTTCTTCTGCAACCTTTCTTTGCCATAACTCTTAAAGCTTAAGTAAAAATACTTTTAACCCACTGTTCCTTGCTTTTCACTTTTTCAGATTCTTTCTCTCTAAATTCTGAGCAAGGAATTTATATCCCCTCTCTGAGGTTTTATTGGGAAGATCTTCCACCCAGATCCTGTCTTTTCTTTAACCCTTTTTCTCTCCTTGTTCCTTTAAACCACTCCTCCAACCCCACCCATTTTTTGTTGTTCTAATTCTCTCTTGTTAAGCTTTTTGCTTCGACATCACGCTCCAAAAATGGATGTAGGCTTCTTTTCTTCTCTTCTTTTCTTTGTTTCTTTTTTTCAGATTAGTATTGAAGAGGCAGGATCCTTCGACACCGCATATGAGAGCATAAATCAGAGCCGTTGATCTTTTTTGATATAATGACTCTTAGATGTGGTGTCAAACTTCAAATTTGATACTGATGAATATTAATTGTTTTATATATTTTGATAGGAATGCAAGAGAAGTGGACAGATACCAGCGTTTGGGAACTGGGATTTCGCGAATGACTTGCCAATCACTCAGTACTTCGAGTGTGCAAGACAAGCTGGTTTGGTTCGTTATAGTTCATCCTCAGGCGAAAGTGATCCTTACATGCGTGGAGATCGCGACCTTTACGCTGTTGATTTTAAGAAACCTGTTCGGAACATACAACCTTCCACCATCAAAAAGGTCCTTTTTTTTTGTTTTGTTTTTACTTCTGGTTTTCGTACTATTTGTCTTATAATGTGGTTGCAAATCTTAGAAGCAACAAAAAATTTGAAGTTTTAAGCTTCTGCATTTAATTTTATTTTTGTAATTATTTATCTGCAATATTTGTGGTACCATGGAAAATAAATACGTGTCGTCACGAGTCATCATCATGACCCATGGTTAATAATGTGGTGGTTGAGACAGGACATGAAAGGTGAAAGCACATGGCTAGTTTTTGTTTCCTACGTTCTCGTTTTCTGGTTTACATTTAACATGTTCTCTCAGCGACCAAACCTTTTTTATTATTTAATATATAAAAAAAAGAAGAAAAGAAAAGGAAGTAATGGTGGAAATTAAATTGTGTGTTGTGGGTACAGGGGACGAGGAACAGGGAAAGGAGGTGCCCGCATGTTATGGTTAAGGAGAAGGAAAGTATGAATATGAGAAAGCAAGGGAAAGTGTGTGACGTTACGGAACATCCAAGGAAACTAATGAGCAAGCAGTTGCATCTGCACGACGTCGTTCCGCAATATCCGCAGCCTCGTGTTGCTCCCAAACCCGTTGATGAAGATCTCTACAAGATCCCTCCAGAGCTCCTTCGTACAACCAAGCGGGTATTTTATTTTATTTATTTATTTAATTATTTGTGATTTGTGTCTTCCCAATACAATTCAATTTTTTTTTTTATTTTTTTGACTTTATTAAATATGCAGAAGAAAATGCTGGGTTTCATTTCCAAGTGTCTGGTACCTACTGCTTGCGTTTCATGAGCAGGACTATGTTGGAATCAACTCTCCAAAGTCCAAACAACATAATTCCTAGGAGTTTTTTATTTTTATTTTTTTTTTAATTAGGGAAGGAGTGCCCATGTGTATTTCTGAGTAACGCTAGCTATGTTGTGCTGGTTTTTGCTGCACTCAGATGTTAAATGGACTTTTTTATGTTGAGAATGAATTTTAGTAGTTAATTTATTTTGTCGCTGCCCCTTTAGTCTCCATTTATTCTAGTCGGTGCTTGCATTTATTGTATTTCAATTTCAATGTCTATTTGTTTGTATTATGAGGTGGATCTGCACATCCCAATGCCTTATTTCAAATTCATACTGGTGCCACTTCCTGATGGTCAAGTTAGCTCCTTCTAATGAATGTTGGTGCTTTTTTAGATAAACTTAAATTCATTTTTAATTTGATTTAAATTTATTATCATCTCAATTTACCAAAATTTAAAATAAAGATATTTTAACTTAATATATTTTTAATATAAGATTACTTTTTGAGTCTGTAAGTTTTTATTTTCCCTAATCATCCATACTACGCATGCATAAATCGTGAGAATGTCGAGTTATGTCTCAACAAGTTAAAACTCTTATAGAACAAGCTTACCAAAAAAAAAAAAAAAAAAACTCTTATAGAACAATTAAATGTGTATTATGTTAATTTTGTACAATATTTTTTTTTTTTCGATTTTGAGGGTGATGTCATGCATACTTCTCCGTGAAGCTTAGCTTAAACCACTTAATCTCTCGCGACTCAGTTGAAGTAAATAGCATGAGTAATTAAAATTCATCTACAGACAGGACGATTATAGTTCATAAATTGTATTTACGAAGGATTACGTGGTGAGAGTTCTATCTATAGGCTCTCATTCCTCAGCTATTTTAAGTTCGCTCTCATTCCTGATCAGCCATCTTAAGTTGAATAAACCCTAGAATTTAAGAAAGGACAAAACTATGGATTTTATTAATGTCAAGTTAAAGGAAATAAGTTATCTCATGTTATAAATACAAACTTGTGGGTTTCACCATCCGGAAAAAAATAAAAAAAGGTGGCACAGTTATCAAAAGGTGTATAGGAGGGAAAACTTATCTCGTGTAACATGAGAATAGGTTTTTCCTAAAATTATTGTATCGATAAACGTAATGACATAAGTATGTCTCGTTTCGAAGACAAAATCTTTATGATAATTGTTATGTGCAGATATGTCTAGTCTTGTGATTAGTACGTTAATATTAGATTTGTGTGCCCTCTATCGGGTATCTATTAGGGAGATATCTAAGATTAGTGGATCATTGTGCACGGCATAGCCAAAGGATGGGATATGTACAGTGACAGTTAAAAGAAAGTGTTTAGAATGTGTATATCTTATTATCTCAATCCCTTATTTATAGATAAGTTAAATGACAGGAGTGGACTTTTATGCCTCTAATATTGGGAGTCCAATTATTAATTCATTGGTTAAATCTTTCTTTAATTTTCCTTCCTTCTTGAGCCTTCTACAATATGCCTCTATCTCAGGTCTATAACACCAACAAAGTCAATGAGCATGAAAATTTTTATTTTATTTATTAAAATTATAAAATACTTTTACCTAAATACAATAAGGCCCATCTGTGCTTTTTTAAGAAAAAAAAAAAAAACATTTTTCAATTGAACAAAACAAACTTGATGTAAGAACATTAGGACTTTCGAACAAAATCTGAACCCTTTTACATTGACATTAAAGCTAATTGTTTTTTACTATATGCGGGGAAGAAAAAAAATGTTGTCAAACCCACAGAAATAAAGTCACACAGCATGACCATTCAAGAGGAACATCAAACTGAGATATGTTACTTTTTTATTTTTGAGTCCTAACCATGCTTCTTCTTGTTCTTGGTTGTCGAATACTTTTAAGTTAACTTTTAAGCTCAAACTAAGTAGCCTGAAAAACATGCTTTTCAAATGACAAACCTGACAGCTCCTAGATAAGCTTTTATGGGTTTTCAACGGAACTATAATACTGTCCTCCAAAACCTCATTTGGGGGCTGATAAGCTTTTATGGGTTTTCAACGGAACTATAATACTGTCCTCCAAAACCTCATTTGGGGGCTGAGGTGACTAATCCTGCAAGAAATAACGGAGGCCTACATCGTTAAGGCATGGCAGGCCTAGTAATTAGAAAGCTTACGAAAGCAGTTTCCCTAAGTGGCACATTGAGCGTAACAAATTCAAATAAGGAAACCTAAAATTAGTGTCTTATTTAGTTGATTTAGCTAGATTGGACTATAGGTCGCAAACCACAGTTTGACTTGGTGGAAAAATTACTTTTTTTTTAGTTATGCGGACACAAAATTATAAACACGATTTAATTATAATTTTACATACGTTTGGCATGTGCAAAATGTAAGGTGCACTTCAATTGGAATGTTATTATTATAAAGAACCAATTCCCTCTCACACACGCAAACTAATGTAATCTGAAAGCTTTAAGTTGTGCCGGGTATTGTATGAACTCAATTTTTAATTTATCACCTATGCTTTTTTTGTTTAATTTTATCAGAAAGTGAGGATAATAATGATCGAACTCGTGATCTCCTTGTCATTGAAACTCCGATATATGTAAAGAATCGAATCAACCCAAAATTTTTAATAATTTATATTATTCTCTAAGAATTATAATTGAGAACTAAAAACTTACAAAAGGTGATCTTTTAATTTATCCAAAAATAATCTCAAACTGATTTTTTTTAATTTTTAAATATAATAATATAACTAAGGAATAATATTTCTTACCATACCCATTAATATTTTACATATATACAATTTTTATTATCTAATCATAATTTATTTTATTTTATTTTATATAAATTTTTTTTAGTATTCAATACTATTTACTTTGACCTGAGCATTGTGAGATGCATATCGAAAGCGGCTCTCTCAAACTATTTATTTTACATATTTACATTTTGATTCTAGAGATAGAATATTATTACTATCAATATTATTATCTATTTATTTCATCATTAGATTGAGTATGTTGATCCAACGGTTCTAATTTTACTTTCTAAAAATCTTATTTCTTCTCCCTAAATTTAATATTTTATAATTATTTACACATTTGTATGGTTATAATTCCCCATACTTAATGTTTTCACATTAAATATAAAAATCATAACGATACAAAGGTGAAAATAAATATAACCGTTTGATCAACATAATCGATCTAACGGTGAAACAAACTAGTAGTAACACTAATTGGTAATAACAATAATCTCTTTTATTATGAGAAAAACTGTCTTAAATATGTTCTTAAAGTAACTAGGTTGCTAAAAAAATGATTATCCAAATTTTACTTATGGTCTTAAAATTTGTTATTAAATTAACTAAGTAGCTTTTAGTTAGGGTTATTTTAGTTGGTACAAATTTCTTTAAATTCATCATAAATTTATTCGGATTTTAAAAAATTGTTAAAATCAAATTTATTTAATGAAAGTGGTATTTTAATTGTTATGGCTTGTTAACAGTAACTTTAACTTAAAGTTATTTTAAGCGTGACGCTTGTTGATCCATGACTTACTTAAGTCATTTTATCCGTAAATCTTTAAATTTAATTAAATATATTTTTTTAGTGTAAAGTTATATTTTTTTAAAAATGATAATATTAAAATTAATTAAATCATGAATATTCTTTTAAAAAATGAAGTAACCCTAAGGGCAAAAAAAATCAATTTATTGCTTTTTTTAATAAAAAAATTACGAAAAAATAGTCGTTTAGAAATTAATTACAAAAATATTCCAGTCAAACACGCCCTATGGGGGCTTGACTGGTCGGAGAGAGACACGCCCCAATTTGGGCGTAACTGAGGAGAGAGACACGCCCCATTGGGGCATGTTTCACCAGGTACTGCCACGTGACACAAAAGTCAATAGTTTGACCGTGAAACTTTGGAAGTCCATAACTTTTGACTCGGGTGACCGAATTAGGTAATGTTTTTTTTATTCTACATAACTTTTCGAGATCTACATAATGACACATCATTTGACATCTTTTGTCTCTCACAAAAAAAATTGAATTTACAATAATGATACCATAAGAACGTTTAAACTCAATTTAATAAGCAGAAAATCACTGTTATGATTAGAAACATTCATAATAAAGATCCTTATTAAAAAATTAAGTGAGTGCTTTTCGTTTTATTTTGATTTTTAAGTTTTTGTTTGGGATTATAATGTTATGTCATTTTTAATAAAACTATGTCGTTTTGATTTATTTTTACCAAAATCATAATGATCTTTACTATGAATGTTTTTAATCATAATAGTGGTTTTCTGTTTATTAATTTGGGTTTAAACGTTCTTATGGTATCATTATCTCGAAAAGTTACGTGAAATCAAAAAAAATATTACCTAATTCGGACACCTAAATCAAAAGTTATGGACTTCCAAAGTTTTACGATCAAACTGTTGACTTTTGTTCCACGTGGTAGCACTTGGTGAAACATTCCCCATAAATCTCTTCGGATCGTTAAAAAACGCCCAAATCATTTTATCTCTGAAATCGGTCATTTAAATGTTCTCTTCCAACCTGGTATTTTTTGGTGTGTCTCACGCTTAAGTCACGCCCCGTGTTTCTCTCCATTGGAACATGCCCCATGTAAGCGTGTTTGACTGCTATATTTTCGTAATTAATTTCAAAACAACAATTTTTTCGTAATTTTTTATTAAAAAAACAAAAAATTAAGTGACTTTGAGTTTGTTACTACATGAAGAAATATGTCAGAGCAGAAGTTATGCGGTTAAGTCAAAATAAAACTTTTACAACTTAAGTTTTTTAAACATTATATTATACTATTCATTTAATTTTTTTTTTTTTTGAGTGGACCAATATTTCTAAAAAGTATTAATTAATTGTATAATTAAATTAACTTTAAGTAACCATTTTTTATATATAAATCTATCAAGATTGCCCACAAGATGGTGATGGGTGAGATGAGAGCAATTTTTGACACAAGGAAGGAATGAGGTGGTACTGGCAAAGGCATAAGTGAAAATCGGACCTGTAATTTGGGCTTTTGTGGTTCTATTGGGTCCGGATTTTCATGGTACCGAACAAAACCCTAAGTCTCTTTCTAGGTTTTCTTGGGTCTTTAATTTCCTTGCATAGCCAAGAGATCCGTTTCACCTTACGCCCCTCAATCAATCCATGCCCATGTTGGAAGTTGGAAGCCATCCAGACGAAGATCATTATGCTGATTGTTGTTTAAAACCATATATCTATGTAAGTAATTTGATTTATTTACTTCTAGATGCTGAATTTATATAAAGGTTGGGACAGTTGAAACCAAATTTTACCAAAAAAATAAAATAAAATTGGGCAGAACACCCGCTAGATAGTTGGGAATTGATGAGGAAGAAATTGGTGTACAATATTATATCTTTATGAAACAGTATATTTGGATACTATTATTAAGATATTAATCAAAATCATATGGATTTGTATAATACAGGGAAGAAAGGTCTAAAACCTTGTTATTGGTGGACCATTTGTTTTGATTGGTGATTGTACCATCCTCCGCTGTTCGACATTTGTCAATCTCAGAAAAGGTGGGGGGAAATGGTAGTTGGACGGACGCTATCACTTCATGGTTTACATTATCGGTTTAATGATGATTTTATATATTAGATTAGGTTTCATTTTAGAACATTATTATATCGAAATATAAAACACTCAAAAAATGTTTCCAATATTTTTTTTTATTTAAAAAATGAACTTTCTTATCACCTATGCAAATGGTTTTGATTTTTTAAATATTTATGTATATCTGAAACATGATATAATAAATTCAAGCAAAATGGTTCAGAGGAAAAATATGCGTTGTGAATTGGATAAAATTCCAACACATCCATTTCAACTTTGGTCCCTTCCCGTGTCCTTGTGCATATTATCATTATCTCCTAGGCTATAGCCACAAAATGAAAGGGCTTTCCATCACTAAGATTCCTACAATTTCCATCTTCGGTTATCAAAATAGTGATTTATTGCCTGGCCAACAATAATGATAGTAATTGTTTACTTTGGAACAATCCGTGTGGAGCCCGTGAAGGAGTCGGACACGAAACATGGCTTGAAATAATGGCTTTTTGGGAACAGTGGGTGGTGTTTTATAGTGCCACGAAAAGGACATTGGAAATTCCTCTCCATATACACTTGTGTTTATTAGTAACTTTACTTTGCAAAGTAATATTACACACAGATTATTTTCTATCTATGTAATTTTTATTATTTGATTACAGCTGGTTTTATAAGAATTTGTAGACGTTCACACTTTAATTTTCTTATTTCATACTAATACGAGTTAATGCGAGAGAATAAGTGACGTGCAACAGAAATTTTCCAAATATGATACCAATTTTGGTCCATCCACAGCAAGCGTAAACTACCAAATTAAAAACCAGTCAATTGAACCAAAAATCAGCAATCATTTCGGCCTTCCCAATTGAATTATGTGACTAATTGAGCTCACCCCTCGACCCACCAATGTTTTGCAACAAATCTATTATAATAAGTGATGATAATTGCAATGTAGAATTTGTTAAATTACTCATTATCAGTTGTTGCGACTAATGAATAAAGTAAAGCTCTAGGTACAAAGAACCTTATTATATAAAGGCATCATCTCTGTACTTGGCCTGAATCATCCTCATTTTCAGTCACACTTTTTCATTCATATATGAGCAAACCAATCCACTGTTTCTGTTTCTTAGGACCTTTGACTTTGAGATAGACGGGTGGAACGTAACCATCTGCGTGCACTATAAAACACACATACGATGGAATAACGAGTCAATCAGCACATCATTAAGCATCTGAATAATAAGGTATGACTGTGAGCAGCTTTGAATATTCTAGTATGTTGTCGGTGACACTATGGCAATGGTGCTATACTGCGCTATCAGTGAATTTATACATAGTAAAAACAAATTTTGAATAGAAAAAGTGCCCAAGTCAAAATAGTAATATATTAATTTAATATATAACATGATAGAAGGGCCGGCTTGGCTCAGCCGTAAGCTTGCTTGCCGTGGTGTGTCAGGTCGCGGGTTTGAATCAGCCTCTCTGCAAAAAAATAGGGGAAAGGCTGCTTAGAGTATTCCCTTCCTCAGACACTCACGAAGTGGGTATTTGAACTGGGTTGGCGCTTTTAATATATAACATGATAAATCCTATGGGCAATCGCTCAGCTAATAGGTGTTTTTAAGTTTTATAAAAAGAAAGTTCGGTAAATAGTAGCCGAACGTTGCCGACAGTGTTAAAGGGTTGGCGGGGGAAGAAAACAAAGGGAGACCAGACCCCACACCACTCCCACTCTAACGCTTTGATTAGTGATTCCTTCTCGGCGTTATTATATCAAGTTACCAACAATGAATACCACATACATACAATAGGGCCATCAACGAAATACAAGTAGACAATTTGTCAGCACTCGAAACTGGTTGGCTAGGTGACAAAGAATAGTACAAATTTAGATTTCAAAAGCATCCATCACGGGAGTGAGGCAATGAGAAGGTAAAGAATAGTACCTTATTCGCAACCTTTGGTAGAGAAGAGAGCTTTTTGGAAAGCAATAAAGAATGGGAATAGAAATGAAATAAAGAAAATAAAGCAAAACACTCTGCTCATTCATTCATAAGCCTGATTGAATGTGAAGGTACTGTATGCAGGTAATGTACAAAATATGTGAACTTTTCTTTACCATTTTTACAGCTACCTGTGGTGGGTTTGTACAGAAAGAGCTGACCACATTTATTTACAAAGTGGTGATTTCTAATTTTCAAGATTTAATTTCACTAAGCAGTGTGTGTTAAGGAGGGAGATCTTCTCAGCCTATCAAGAATCCCGGTAGCCTTTCTTTTCGCCCTTGAAGTTCCACATTGTGCAAGCTTAGACAGTGTACCGTTGGCTTTTTCTTCTTCTCTGATTTCCTTCCACTTTGTTCTATCGCTATAACAGATTGTATATAGAATTGCAACACAATTTTCCTTGCTGCGTTCTGAAGTGCTCTCCCTTAAAATGCCCAGTAAGAAAGGAACAGCACCGAGATCACCCATTTCTTCAACAGCCTTAGGATGACAGGAGAGGAGTGCCAGTATAGCCAACAACTCATCAACTAGAATGTGATCCACGATCTTGTTCAGAATAACCCGAACTGCACCTTCTTGCACAGTCCTCCCTTTGTTCTCGTGCACAAGACATAGGTTGAATATGGCTGAAGCAGCATCTTTCATGGCCATTGGCTGTCCCTCGTCTAAAAGGTCGAGCAAATGTTTAATAGCTCCAGATTTTCCAATGATCTCCTTGTTGGAATCAAGTGCTGATAATGTGAAAATAGCTGCAGCAGCATTGCTTCTTGTTTGAATGGTACCAGATTTCAAGGCATCAATAAGCAGAGAAATGACAGTTGGATCCTCCGCAAACACTTTCTTATTATCATCATGAATTGAGAGATTTAGAACAGTTGTGATTAAGTCCTCATGTAGATCAGGGTGAATACACGCCGTGCCAGGTGATAATGGACTGAGCAACTGCGGAATCACATCACTAGACTGCTGCCCGAAGAGGGTTCGAAATGAAGGCATTCGCTTTGTTAACAGCCGAAGCTCTTTTGCAGCTTCTTTCTGATCAGAAAGAGACAATGACAACTTCTGAAGCAGTGAATTCAAATGCTCCTTGTCCGCATCAGTCACTGCTTCATTGGCGTCCTGAATAGGCTTTGGTGGCTCAATTCCATGCTTCCTACACCAATGCGCAATCATGTCTCGGACCAAGTAATTAGGTGTAAGGATTGAGTGAGAGAGTACTTGCTGGGTTTGAGGGCATGTTCTGTGGCCTTCATTCAACCACCTCTGGATGAATGGCCGATCATAAGTCTGCAGCAGTTAATTAGACAATGAAAATCAGAACACAACAATGAGCAAAACCGTTAATGGAATTATGGAAAGTGAAAAGTCACTCAGACACTTATACAAATTTATTACATTATTACTTTTCAACCATATAGGCTTCATCTAAACTCTAAAGGAATAAACATAATAAAACTAAATCTCAATCTCCTTATTTAAACTAATCCATCAAATTGCATGTGTGATTTGAACAACTCCGTTCTTGTCAGCAGTCACTGTTCTATAGCTTAAAAAATCAAAGCAAAAATGAACACGAGCTTTTCAGTTGTGATGGTAATATTGATCAATAAAATTAAAAACAAATATCCATGTCAAAAAGCAATTGTATCACAGGACAGGAATGTGCACAAGCAATAACATGCGCAAAAATTGAAGATCAAAATTGAAAAGAAAATTGCAAAATTAAGAAGAAAAGAATGAAGAACCTGTCCAGTGGACAAGATAACAGGATCGGTCATCAATTGCGTTGAAATGGGGCATCGAAATTCTGGAGGAAAGGAAAAGTCATCCAATTTATCAGAGAAAGACTTGCCATATTTGAAATCCTTAAGAGCCGAAAGAGCAGCAATAGCCTCATCAACGGCGTTAACAGTATAGTCATCGCCCTCAACGATAATCTTCATCAGTCCCCGCAACTTCTCCTTCAATTCTAACGCCTTCCCACCGCTATCATCGCTCTTCGCCATTACCACAACACAGAACAAGATTCACCGAGTAAAACGGAACAAGCTCACTCACTCACGATTCATTCATTCTTCTTTGCTTTGCTTTGCTTCAATTTTTGTTTTCTTCTTCTTCCTCTTCTCTCTCTGTCTGTCTCAGTGCGTGTGTGTTGATAAATGAAAATACAAAACAGCAGGAAATGGCATGTCACATTTTTTTTTCTTCTTTTCTGTGTGTGGTGTCAACTATGGCGGAGCGTAGGGCGAGAAATGTAAATAAAGTAAGCAGGTTATAATTTATAAAGGCAAGGCACCGACCAAGCCCGACCCGGCCCGGCCCAGCTCAGCCCAATACCCGAATGGAAGCTGTGGGTTGTGTATTTGAGTAGAAGCTCACGGGAATGGAATACAGTTAAAGCTCTTTGCTTATTTTTGAATATTCCGTCTCTGATTCTCCCACCATCCAGATCTGCGCAACAAACCACGGGTTTTAAGGGATGCAAAATCAAATGCATTTAACACATCAAGAGCATGACAAAATCAATATCTCTTCAACAATATTTAACCTGATCAGAAAAAATTTTCTACACTCACAATATTTTATGGGGTTCGCAGCAAAAAAAAATTCCGACACGCAAAACGAATCTCTATAATATAACATAACACAAAGATTTTTCCTACAATATAACTATTATAAAACCTATAAATAAATAACCAATCATCTCAAGAAAATTATGTTACATATATTTTTCAAAGGTTTTCAGTTAAATGTGAACATTATTATCATTATTCTAAATTTTTAATAGAGTAAACATCTTTTTTGCTCCCTGGCAATATCAACGAAATCCTTTTTGGTCCCTGGTAATAAAAATGGACCAAATTGGTCCATAAAATGATGAAAAAAGGACCACGGAGTACTTATTAGTTATTGACAGAAGGACTAAAGTGGCCATTTTTTCATAATTTTAGGGATCAATTTGGTCCTTTTTTATTGTCAGAGACTAAAAAAGATTTCATAGATATTGTCAGGGACAAAAAATGATATTTACTCTTTTTAATAATGTAAAACAACTTTTAAAGTAAGGTTCACATTGGAGGTGAAAAAACATGAGAGAATGTGAACTTCCTATTTTGATCAAATCATTTTTTTTATTGATGGAAATTTAAAAAATAAAAAATAAAAGAAAGAAAATATTCTTATTTTTTTGAATAAATAAATAAAAAATTATAATACACCGAAAGAATAGACAATATCTTGTTCCCTCCTGTTTAATTAATTATTGTGCATGAGGGAATTTTTTTTTTTTTTTTCAAATAAAAGGTCTAATCAATTCAATAGTAAATCGGATTCATTTTGTTTATAAAAAAATAAATAAAAAATGGGATTCATTTTGCCACAGTCACGAACAGTTGAGGTTAGTTTCTTTTTTAATTTCAATCAAAAAGTTACGAACAAATCCATTCTTATTAAAATTTTATATCATCTGATCATATGAAAATTTTAAGTATATTTTATTCTTCATTAATATTAAATAAGTGAAGTCCAAATAAAATTAATAAAGAGAAATAAATACAATGAAATTTAATTTTAACCTAGGAGAATCCATTCCCCCATCATAATATTATAAAGAGAGATAGACAAAATGATTCATAAGTTTGACCAAATTTCTTCCATCTTTTCTTTAATCAACAACTAATGAGGATATTATCGAGGATGATTTGGGGAGATTGATCGAAGGATTTAAAGTAGTTAAATGCCCAAATCAAGCATTAAGAAGGGGAAAGGCATAGAGAAAAATAAACACAAAAATACACAGATAAAGAGAGGGAGGAAGGGGACCAAGATTTGAAGCAGTATAAAAAAGGAGCAAATAAAATTAGTCAACATCAATCGTCTTCAACTTAAAAGTAAGCTCTGGTTTAAGTGCGTTAAGACCATATAAATCCTTTTCCTTTGTCCGTTCTAAAGTCATTTGGTTTTGTACTCTAATATTTTGTTTTGCTTTATATTAACAATTAATAAGTAGTCAAATTGGTTGTCATTAGAAATTCTTTGTTAAGAAATATATAATAATCATGACAATTTTGTTCCAATTATTCGATAAAAGGCTTGATTTGTTCGGGATTTTTGTTTTACTTTGATTTTCAATTTAATTTGTTTCTTTTTTTTTGGTAAACAATTTAATTTGTTTCTTTATTATTATTATTATTATTATTATTATTATTATTTGTAGTTGTAGTGTTGTACTTGTACTATTATGATATTTTTCCTTTTGGTTATTTTCTTTACATGTCAATAATATTTTTTTTAATTCTCTCATGAATATTAAAATTTTACCTTTTTTAATTTTTTTAGTCATTGTTTAATAAATTAGGCCAACGGGGAAATTTTTCTGAATAATTTTTTCGTGTTTAGTAATAAATTAAGAAAATATATAATAATTTTGAATTCAAAATCAAAGTAAATATTTTATTTATTTTTCCTGCTGTAAATATTTTTTATTTATTTTATTCATTTATTTACTGATTGTAATATTTTGTTTGCTTGTTTTAAATACTTCGTTTTTTTATAAGTATTTTAGTTCAAATTTTTATTTCATAGACTTTAAGTCTGATTGCTACTCCTTTTGATTTGTACATAGTTAAATTAATTGCGTAATTTTTTTATTGTAAGTATTATATTTTATCCTTTTAAATCTTTATTGTAGTTTAATTTGTGAGGTAAAATAAACAATCTCAAAATTATTAATTCACGTAAAAAATATTTGGGATTTAGTCTCCTCCATTTTTTCATGCCCAATATATTTTTCTAAAGAAATGTTTGGCCCCAACTTCTTATCATAAGGGAAAGAAGCTCACATAAAATTAGGTATCTGCATGGTTCGATTGAACCGAATCGAATTAATTTAAGGGTTTTCATTTCCTCCTTTAATATAACACAATAAATTTTCTAACCACACAACATTTTGTGGGGCCCACACATTTTAAAACACAAAAAAAAGAAAAAAATATGGCACGCAAAATGAATCTCTATAACATTACACAATCACTTTTCCTACAACATAATAAACATAAAACCCTTGATTTAAATGGTTCGGTTCGGTTCAAAATTGGTTCGATTCGAAAGTGGTTCGCTTCAAAACTGATTCGGTTAGGAAGTGGTTTGATTCGATTCGAAACTAATTTGAGTCGATCCTATTTTGAAAAGAAAAAATGTTAAAAAAAAATTATAAAAATCAATTTGATTCGGTTCAAAAATGGTTCGGTTCGAAAATGGTTCGGTTCGGTTCAAAATGGTTCGATTCATGAACTAGTTCTTTACAAACCGGTTTGGTTCATGAACCGGTTTTTAAAAACCGGTTATTTTAAAGGCGATTCGATTCGATTCATAATTCGGTTCAATTTTTTGATTATTTTGCACACCCATACATGAAATCAGGCGCAACATGCATTGAGTCGTAATAGTTGACTCTGAAAGCCAAGGTGAAATAAAAGCACATTACTCAAAGGGTTTTCATTTCCTCCTTTAACATAACACAACGAACTTTCCTACACACACAACATTTTGTGGGGCCCACACATTTTAAAACAAAAAAGAAAAGAAAAAATATGACACGCAAAATGAATTTCTATAATATTACACAATCACTTTTCCTATAATATAATAAACATAAAACCCTTACCCAAATGATGAAATAGTAAGAATTAGACATGCTGAAGCCTCCAAGTATGATGTTTGACCTAATACAATAGAAGCCGAAGTCCATGATATAGCACTGCATGGGCCCAATCCTGCTCGCAAATTAGTTTCTCCCTTTTATTTGGGCTCCCTTACAACCTTCATATCTTAGTCCATTAGTCTCAATTGAAATATATATGACAAATTGGACCCAAACAAACACATAAATTAATGATATTTAATATGTAGAGGAGGAATATTCTTATTACTAAAATCTTCCACTACTAATTTACTACATCAACGTTTTCTCTCTCTTTATAAACTTTTTAACATTTTCTCTCCTTGATCCAATGATGATTAGATTGGTACTAAGTTGGTAGTGGAAAATTTTAGTAGTAAGAATACCCTCCTCTAATATTTATACGTATTTTTATCATCCAATTTTTATATTATTTTTAAATAATTATATTTTTTAAAAATACACGTTCGAAAAATATTTTTCGAGGGAAGTGATCGGCATTATATCTTATTGACACCCAATTTTTTTTTTTTAAAAAAGAGGTATAAGCCAACCATGTTGCGCTAAGTAGCACAATCTGAATTGCCAATACCCATATTTTTTCAAAAATTAAAAACAATGAATTTTTTCCTATTCCTTTTTATTTTATTTTATAAAATACTCACATATATACATAAATTATTAATTAATATTTCATTAAAATAATTATTATATTAATAATTCTTAATTAATATCAATGAAAAATTAATTGTTAATGAAAAATGTATTGATGAATATTTTGCATTTATGAATTTTTAATAATTTTCAGACTTCTTGTGCAACTTGAGTGGTAGAGGCCAGATGGTATTAGATTAAAAAGAATTATAGGAATATTTTTTTAACTAATTTAATAAGTATAATTAAAAAAATCAGAAATAATCAATTAATTAATTTATAAAAAATTCTAGTAATGATTAATATTGATTGAAAAATCTTTATATAATAATATATTTATTAATAACTTTGATTATTTAATATTTCAAATATGTGAGTGTGAGGATGTGAGTAATATTTTATAAAAAAGAGAACGTGGAATATTTTTTTAAAATAAAATTAATGGGCCATACCATTTTTATTAAAAAAAGGTCACGAGAAAGGTAGCAGTGTTTTAAAACTCCGCCTCATCTCGGGGTTGACTCGCTGGGTCACTGACCCCTCTCTTTGAAGGTTGGGGTCAAAAGTTAGACCTTGCATGCACGTTGACCCCAAAACCCGTCGGTTGATCCTGTGACCCCCGGTTGAAACCGTGACTCCCAGGTCAGAGGATGTCATTGCATTTTTTTTTTAAATACTGAAATATGAATTGCTCTTCTTCTTCTTTTCTGATCTTGTTTGTCAGAATAAGACCTAGTCTGTCTCCCTGATCCAGTGATCTCCTCCGCAATGGTGGTGGGATTCCTTTTATCATCTTCAGCTTCTATCTCCTTTTCCTTTGCTGTGTTGCTTCTTCTCTCCCCATCGTTGATTCGTCGCGCCACTACTTCTCCTCCGCCATTCCTTCTTGGGTAAGGGATCTCCTTTCACATGCTATTATAGGTGTGTGAGAAGGACAAGGAGAACTTGCGTTTGGTGATATAACTTTTCATTAACACCGTTGGAATATGTGTTTTATACTTTGATAGTTTGATACTTAGCTTGTGTAATATTGACTTGTGGAAGTAATTGGTTGAATTATATTGTATATATATTTTGAATCTTTGATGATCGGTGATTTGATTTTTTCGAATTTTTCATATAGGATATATATTTATATTTTTTAATGTATAAAATCGGGTTAGCAAAGTGATCTCCCGATTTAACTCATGACCCCTGATCTACGCCGAGTCGATGGTCGGACCGAATTTTTTGAGTGTGACAATGACACTAATTACCCCATTGGAAAATATTTTGGTCCGTACCATTTTATTCGAGAAAATTTTTATTATATTAACCGTAAATAGGTCAAACAACAGCCATGCTTATCCAAAAGGAATATTGCTCAGAATTTAGAAAGTGTTTTATCTACCCTTAAAACACTATAATCTTCTTTATACTTATCACTTTGGAGGTGTTTGGTTCAAGTTTTGTTAGAGGATGCCTAGGCATTACATATTAGAATTTTGTGTGATCCATGTTTGGTTCAAGTTTTTTAAGAATATTGATAGCAAACAAACTTGCCTTGACTTTTAGAATTGTTTGGAAAAAGTGATCTAAAGCACCGTGCCAAAATGCCACTTTGGAGATGGTATTGCAAGATTAATGGCTAAATGGAGAAGTGGGAAACAAGAGCATGACAAAAATACCCTCCTATACATCTGGTCAAGGTGTTTCTGCAAGTTGAATTAGCTATCTGGTTCTGTAGTGATTGATTCATTTTTTTGCTTTAAAGATTGATTCATTTATTGGTCTAAATCGTCCAACATTAACTATGGGTCTTCTGATATTGGACAGTTTTGATTCATTTTTGCTTTAAAGATTGATTCCGACGGTTGATTAATATGAAGCTCTTTCTATAACGGTGCTGGACAATGAATTTGGAGGAGAGAGATATGGATGACGGAATGTGAATTTGGAGGAGAGATGTATTTCTATTGACATTCAGAAATTTAAAAGGGGTTAATTTGGTAATCTTACCCCATTTTCCCATTAATATTTTACATTCAACCAAACATAAACTTATAAAATTCTATCCAAATTTCCAGATAAAATTTTTGTCAGCCAAACAAATTTTTTTTTTTAATTTTTTTATGAAACTTCATTTCTCATCATATTTCTAGTAATTATATTTTCCTAACAAAAAAAATTTCTCCTATGTCAAACGCCCTATCTAAAGTAAGTAGGAGAGAAATAGAAGGAAAGTGAAATTAGTTTATTTATTTATTTTTAATTAGTGTTAGGACCCGATATATATATGGGTTAGGTGTAAAAATAACATTACTGTTCATTGAATTTTATTTTATTTTATTTTTTAAATTTCCTACCGTACAACAACTCTCTTTTTTCAATAGAAGCCCTGCCTGATTGTACGCTTTTTCTCGAAACCTAACATCTACCTCTCGAAAGAGTCATGTAAGTAGAGGTGGATTGTGGGCGGCCCACTCCGCCCTATCCTGTCATCAACTCACAAAAAATGAGCCAGTCCGTCCCGTTTTGTTTTTGAAAGTGGGTTGAAAAATTTTACCCGTCCCATCTCGTTGGCGGGTTGGCCCGCTAGTCCGATCATATTTTACACTGACTCGCTTTTGCACACCTATGCCCGTCATTAACCAGACAAAAAATAAGTTCGCCCCTCCCTACTTTTATGATGTGTTGAAATACTCAACCCGCCCCATCTATTTGACGGGTTGACCCGCCAATCCGAATCCGTTTTGCGGATTCTATATGTAAGTGCCTAGGTGGCCTAATTGATTTTCATGTAGAAATTCAAATATAACTCACGAATTTCAATGTTAAGAATCTTCAAACACACTTCTATTTTTGAAATACAAATACGGAAACCACGTTATAATTTCGGATTGCTACATAGCATTTTTTTTTTTAAATATTTGAATCGATTTATCGCTTTACGACTAATTTGATATAGAGCGAATTTTGATATTAAGTTTTTTTTTTTTTGGATAACTGAACTAAGTCTTTAATTTTTTTTTTTCAAATATAATATTAAAAAATATCAAACACATATTTTTATCTTTACCTATTCAATTTTCTGGTACCAACTTAACTAACATCTTTTGATATTACAAAGCATTTGTTAGCAAGATTTGACATGGTCTCTCTTGTTACCGGGGTGGTTATTAGTGATACAAAATTTTCCCTCGTCCTCTAACCTACTCTTTACAACGACGTTTACATCGTAGCATACATAGTCAAATAAATGTCAACTAAATTTTGTTTTTTTTCTTGAGTGATTGGTGTATAAAGTACGAAATTATAATAAATGATTATAAATTAAGAAAGTAAATTTTAACAGCCTTATGATTTCAGTTGGAGAGAAGTGGGGGAGTGGGTGATGTGGTATAGAGGAGATCACAGATATGAATCTTCGCTGAAGTATAGTTTAAGTTCAATTATAGGTTTCACCAAATAAAAATTGGAAATATACAGAATTAAACAGCAAAACTTGGATAGTAAATATAGCATACAGTGACATTTAGTTGGATGTTGATAAAACCATGTTATTTAATTCTATCTTTAGGTCCGTTTGGAAGATGATTTTAGGAGGGGAAGAGAAGGGAAGAGAGAGTTTTAGGAAGCCCTTTATTTGTTTGTGAGTTAAAAAAAAAAATGAGGGAAAAGTTTTGGGATTTTTTTACTAAACCCTCAATTTTCCTCCCTTACCGTTAACTCCCAAATAAGGGGAGGGAATACCCTCCAATTTCCTTCTTTCCCTTTCTCTCCCTCCCCCTTGGATACCATTCATTTCTCTCCCCTCTAAACTCTCAAACAAAGCCAAAGGAAAGATGCTCATGCAATACGATAGTGTTGCAACTTGTGACACAAATATCCAAGGTTGTTAAAATCGAAATCTTAAATAAAATCGGAATGGAATGAAAAAAATCATAAAATGTAAAATCGTAACGTAAAAAAAATTATAAAAAATTATAAAAACGTATAAGCATTTGGAATATTAATAAAATCGTTTTGGTGAAAAAAATTCATAATAATAAATCGAGATTTTATCAATAATGCAAATATCCCTTCTTTACACTCCAAACGGCCTCATTTCCAAAAATAAACAAAAAGCAATGTTAATTCTGTATACTATTTGTATCTTCTGAATCTTGAGTGCCAATACAGACCTGATGCAACAAACACACACATATATATATATATGAAAAATATTTCTCTTATCACAAAATATAAAATTATCTTTCTCAGTTCCAAAATGATGTTATTTTGGGGTCTAGAATTAAAAATAAAGGGCATTTTGAAAATTTTACATTTATCTTCAAATCATGAATTTTACTAAAATGTCCTTTATTTTTAATATGTAACCCTAAAACTATGTCGTTTTGGGGCTGCAGGAAAATCTTACAGTCCTCTTTAAATCATGAATTTTACTAAAATGCCTTTTATTTTTAATCTTTAACCTTAAAACTATGTTATTTTAGGGCTGCAGGATATAACTTTATTTCTTATAACAGATAAACGTTAATCTATATATAGATTATTGTTTGTCATGTCATGTCACTCCAAAACTATGTCGTTTTGAAAATTAGAGAAATTACTAAAGGATATTTTGAAAACTTTATTTATGTATTATAGGCTGTCAAAATTCGAAGTTTAGAAAACAAGAAAGAAATAATATGTTACACCAGGTCTAAAAATGCCCAAAAAAATACCAGGGCTCAAGAACAGAGACCAAGTCATAATTAAAAACTAACAATTCCGAAACTTTAATTTAATTTCCCGCTCACGCTTCTCATTATTAAAGTAATATTCAGGTAGGAATACTCTATACAGTGCCAGTTGACGAGGTAATACTAAAAACATGTGTCTTGGCGTTAATGTGGAAAATTTTCTTAGTCTAATTTAATCTCTGAACCAGCACGCATGTAGTTGTTAAAGAATGGTTCTTCTATGAAATACACAATTAATTGCCGTAAGGATTAACTGCAAACCATTTCAACGGCTCCTCCCTATAAATAGGAAGCTTTCCATGCAACAAATTCAAATTCTCTCAAGCAATTACATATACATAGAATAGAATCATTTAAGAGTAGTAGTAAGAAACAAAATGAAAGCAATCTACTTCCTCGTTGCCCTGTTGGCTTTGACATCCTCTGTTGCCTCTGCCTATGACCCCAGCCCTCTTCAAGATTTCTGTGTGGCAATCAATGACACCAAAAATGGTGGTACGTATATACAATATTCCCCATAAGTCTTACTACTCAAATTTTATATTTCTATATATTTCATTTAGATCACGTATGTAAAAAATCATTATAATTAGTTATTTTTTTAATAATTATATATATAAACTTTGTCTACTTAATTGCAGTATTTGTGAATGGAAAATTCTGCAAAGACCCTAATCTTGTGAAAGCTGAAGATTTCTTCTTGCACGTGAATCCTGGGAATACCAAAAATCCACTTGGCTCCAAAGTGACTACTGTCACTGTTAATGAATTAGTTGGACTCAACACACTTGGCATATCCTTAGCTCGCATAGATTTTGCGCCTAAGGGTTTGAACCCTCCCCATATTCACCCTCGAGGCACCGAGATTCTTATAGTTATTGAAGGTACTATTTTGGTTGGATTTGTATCGTCCAATCAAGAAAACAATCGTCTATTCACCAAGGTTCTGAACAAGGGTGATGTGTTTGTGTTTCCAATTGGTCTCATTCATTTCCAACTTAATGTGGGATATGGCAATGCTATTGCCATTTCTGGTCTCAGCAGTCAAAACCCAGGACTTACCATAATTGCAAATAATCTGTTTGGAGCTAATCCTCCTATTTCTCCGGATGTTCTCACCAAAGCTTTTCAGGTTGACAAGAGCGTAATTGACAAACTTGAGAAGCAATTATGGTACAACAACAACTAATTCAAGTACGGGATAATTCAGTGTTATTTGATTGCCTTATGCCTCCACATAATTACTATCATAATTAATAAATTGCATTGGGTTATATATATTTATGTAGCTGTTCTATTTGGATTTTAATTTTCGTATAGTGTACATTGTTTCTGTAAGTTTAATAAAAGAATAATATAGTGCCACTCTCTTGCCCCTTTGTTTTTTGTTTTTTTTTTGGGTACGTTCTTGCACAAGCAAGCGGTAATACTCCACGTAAGAAGTTGCAACACATTTTACTTGACAATTATCGAAGCGCTGATTTAGACAATATTAACAACACAACACAACACAGGACGAAGAAACCAATTAGCAGTAATGATGTATAGAAGCCAACACAACTTGATTTGGCGCGTAACATTTATAGAAAATCATTTTTCTTTGTGTGGATAGAAATCAAAATCATTACTAACGAAGAGAAAAAAGAAATAAGTATTACTTTATTTTAACTTGCAAAATGTTATTATTTTTTACGTTTATAGGAATGAATGGTCATCCTATATGGAAATCGTGTCGTGTCTTTAAATATATTAAATTAAGATATTATCATTTGTATAAAGTTTAACATAAATAATCATTTCTAGGTGCTTAATTATATGGCAAAATCACTTCTCATATTGTTGAAAGGAATTTTTTTTTTGCAGCAACTAATTATAACTTTGTACTGGATCGTACATAGTTACAATTTTAAAAGCTTTTTTTTTCTCCCCCTCATAAGGCTGTTGGTTGACGTGACGTTAAGAGAAAAAATAACTTTAATATTATAAATATGTACTACTCATAATACATATCTATATATAATTAATTGCACAAGTAGAAAACTTTTGCACCATCAGAAATGTTTTAATCGTTGTTGGTTTCATTTTAGTAAACCAATTATTTGATTCTTAAAATATTAACATGTCGTCACGTTAATCTAATAAAAAGTTCTCTCATTAAAAACATCTTTCAAAGATTAAAATGTTATAATATTAATTCTCCAAAGATTTTTTCCCACTAAATTAGTTATTGAAAGATACAAAATATATTCGCAAAATTTGTTCCTATAAAAAACTAAAATGGTGACATAAAATGGCAAATATGATGAATATTTTGTATCTTTGTTGTCCTAGTTTAGTAAAAAAAAAAAAAAACTAAGGGATTATGTGATGACACTTTAATATATATACGAAGAACTAATTTGATGATAAAAATTTTTTGCTAGGGATCCTTCTCTAACCCTCACTCATCCCATGTTTTATTAATTAATAAAAGACAAAATAGTACCATTTACCAAAAAAAGAAGAAGAAAAAAGACAAAATAGTACCTCTACCCCTAACCCTAACATTAAGTTCTAGAGGTAGGAATTTGAGTTGACACAAGATAAACACAAATACATTAAACACGAACATAAATATAAACATGACACGAATTTGAAATTTGGTTAAAATTTTTGACACTAATACGACCGTCTTGTTTTGCGACTTAACTTGATATGACACTAATAACCCGCAACATGACACAAATAACCTGTTAACCCCAAATTGTGTTATTTATTATGGAAGTCGACATAACACAATACGACACGAATAACATGTTTACGACACAAATAACTTGTAAGAAAATTAATGCGGGTCAACTTCAGGTTCGCGGATGGACACGCGACACGACATGACATGAATATTTTTGAGTCCGTTTTTGCCAACCCAGACACGACATGAATTTGAAAATGGGTAAACCTGAACATAAATTTTTCGTGTTGTGTCAATGGGTGGTGTTGAAAATTGCCACTCCTAATTAAATGCAAAATGTTTAAACCCCTAAAATCCGGATCCCATCACCAACCACAACATAGCATCACCAATTACGGTATAACCCTAATTGTTGGGATTCATCATATGCATGTACATACATGGGGTTGAACTCTAAGGCTTTGTTTGTGAGTTTGGAGGGAAAGGGAAGGAAGAGGATCCAAGGAAAAGGGAAGGGAAGGAAATTGAAGAATATTCTCTTCCCTTATTTGGCAGTTAAAAAATGGTAAGGGGAAAAACGAAGGGTTAATGAGATATTTTTACCATTTTACCTTTTTTAAAATTATTATAATTAATATATTTTACAAATTAAATTAAAATTTTCTAACAAAATTATTTATGTATTTTCCACAATACTAAAAAAGATTATATTTTCGAAGAAATTTCTATGTTGCAAATGATGAAAATTTTGTCACAATTATTTTTTTGTCGGAATACTTTTCATTGAAAAGCGATGGAATTTTTTCTCCGATGAAATTTTTTACAAAAATAAACTTTCTGTCGAAATTTTAGAAAACATTTTGTTTCCGCCAAAAGTTTTGACGAAAATAATTTACTCAATCAAATGTTTTAAATGAAAAAAGAATTCCGTCAAAATTCCTGATGGAATTTTTTTGTTCAAAATTGTGTTCTCATGAAAATTTTGCTGGAAATTGTTTTGTCAAAATTTTTGAGTGAGATGTTTCATTCGAAACTTTCGACGAAATTTAGATTCTATAAAGAATTTTGACAGAATATATTTTCCATCAAATTTTTTATCGAAATATTTTTCGTCAAATTTTTTTACGGAAATATTTATGTCGAATTTTTTTAACAGAAATGTGTTTCGTTGAAAATTTTAATGGAAATGATTTTTATCAAAAAACTCGACGGAAATATTTTCCGCCGAAAATTTTCAATGGAAATGTGTTTCGATAAAAATTTTGACCGAGATTTTTTTTATTAAAAAGTTTAACGAAAATGTTTCCATCGAAAACTTTCGATCGAATTTGAATTCTGTAAAGAATTGTAATAAATTTTTTCCGTCAAAAAATCTCTTTTGAAATGTGTTTCGTTGAAAATTTTGATGGAAATATTTTTCGTCAAAAATTTAGATGAATATATTTTTTTGTGAAATATTTTGACGAAATTTAGATTCTGTAAAGAATTTTGACAAAAAAAAGTTTTCATCAGATTTTTTTACAAAAATGTTTTTTGTCACAAATTTTGTTGGAAATATTTTTCGTCAACAATTTTGATAGAAGATTTTTTTTTTGAAAACTTTTGACGTAATTATTTTACGGTTGAACTTTTCGTTGGAAATGTGTTTCGTCAAAATTTTGGACGAAAATGTTTTTGTTGAATGTTTCGATGGAATTTAGATTCTATCAATAATTTTGACAGAATATTTTTTCCATAAAAAATTTATGTCAGTGATTATGTTAAAATCTGGTTTCGTCTCTAATTTCGTCTTTAGTTATATGGAAAAATTTTACGTATATGTTTTTCATCAAAAATTGTATCACTATTTTTGACGAAATATTTTCCGTAAATAAATTCTGTCGATATTTGAGACTTTTCAAATAATGTCATATTTAAAAATGATTTACATTTATGTAATTTTCACATTTTAATGCTAATGGTAAATAAATAATTTTAAATACTCCTCCCTCAAACCCCCAAATTGGGGGAACTTTAATTATTTTAAGAAGAATGAGGGTATAGTAAAAATCCTCAATTTATTCCTCTCATTATTTTAAACTCACAACATATGGACAACCCTGGATTCCCTTTCCTTGGCTTATTCTATTAAAACTAACTTCCGATCAAAGCCTAAAGCACCGGCCCAAACATATACAACTAGAACTTATTCGTTGTACCTTCTTTCACAAAAAACACATCACTAATACATATACTTATCTCTAGTAAAGGAACTAATTCTTCGTACCAGGATCCTAGAGTTAATACATAGAACAACGTTCCACCACCTGATTTATTGATCGTACATCTGGTTTTATCACCATACATCTTAGAACTTGTTTAAAAGACTAATATAGTGATACGTTAATTTTCAGAGGATCAAATTGAGAGTTTATCCTTTTTATTTTTCAAGCATTAATTAATGAAGCACTAGCAAGGCCTAAGAAATTTTCAAAAAGAAAGAAACCCGAAAAGAATAAATCAGGCGTTGATGATCAATAAATCCCATAATCATGTAAAATTACCAAAATAAATATGTATCATCAAATTTGTATTATCAAACTAAGATATTTCAATACTTTAATAATCTTCCTAACGATATTGGGTAAAAAATAGATAATGACAATAATGTATCTTTAAAAATATCTTTGAAAAAATAATTCTATGGAATCTATATCTTCAAAAAAAAAAAAAAAATCTTCAAAAAAAAAATATCTATGGAATCTATATCTTTAAAAATATATTAGAAAAAAAATATTTGAGGAATCTTTGACAATAATGTATCTTTGAAAAATATATTGATATTATTATATTATATAAAAAAAACACTCCAAGAGATACTCTATATTTAGAGAGAGAGAAAAAAAACCATCTATCCTTCTAAATGATATAATCTTATATCACTTTAGATCCTAATAATTGATTTCTATCGATAAAGATTATAATCTATTGGATCAAACTTAATTCTGGATTGCAATTGGAGCCCTTGATCACAAGATAAATCTGGAACAGAAGAAATGGTCTCTTTTTTCCTCGTGATGATAAGCACAAGTTTGGCCCAATTTAATTCTCTACAAATTTTCCTTTCTTCCTCTAACTGCTCCTGACGATGATGTTTACAATTTAAACGGAGAAAGAAATAATATGTTGCACTAGCTAGGTCTAAAAATGCCCAGTAAAAGCCACCGACCAGGACTCAGTAACAGAGACCGAGTCTTAAAACTAACAATTCTAAAACTTCAATTTAATTTCCCGCTCAATGCATGGTTCTCATTATTAAATTAATATTCAGGTAGAAATACTCTATACACTGCCAGTTGACGAGGTAATACTAAAAACATGTCTTGCCGTTAATGTGGAACATTTTCTTAGTCTAATTTAATCTCTGAACCAGCACGCATGTAGTTGTTAAAGAATGGTTCTTCCATGAAATACACAATTAATTGCCGTAAGGATTAACTGCAAACAACTTCAACGGCTCCTCCCTATAAATAGGAAGCTTTCCATGCAACAAATTCAAATTCTCTGAAGCAATTACATATACATAGAATAGAATCATTTAAGAGTAGTAGTAAGAAACAAAATGAAAGCAATCTACTTCCTCGTTGCCTTGTTGGCTTTGACATCCTCTGTTGCCTCTGCCTATGACCCCAGCCCTCTCCAAGATTTCTGTGTGGCAATCAATGACACCAAAAATGGTGGTACGTATATACAATATTCCCCATAAGTCTTGCTACTCGAATTTTAAATTTCTATATATTTGATTTAGATCACGTATGTAAAAAATCATTATAATTAGTTATTTTTTTAATAATTATATATATAAACTTTGTCTACTTAATTGCAGTATTTGTGAATGGAAAATTCTGCAAAGATCCTAATCTTGTGAAAGCTGAAGATTTCTTCTTGCACGTGAATCCTGGGAATACCAAAAACCCACTTGGCTCCAAAGTGACTACTGTCACTGTTAATGAATTAGTTGGACTCAACACACTTGGCATATCCTTAGCTCGCATAGATTTTGCGCCTAAGGGTTTGAACCCTCCCCATATTCACCCTCGAGGTACAGAGATCCTTATAGTTATTGAAGGTACTATTTTGGTTGGATTTGTATCATCCAATCAAGAAAACAATCATCTATTCACCAAGGTTTTGAACAAGGGTGATGTGTTTGTGTTCCCAATTGGTCTCGTTCATTTCCAACTTAATGTGGGTCATGGCAATGCTATTGCCATTTCTGGTCTCAGCAGTCAAAACCCAGGACTTACTATAATTGCAAATAATCTGTTTGGAGCTAATCCTCCTATTTCTCCGGATGTTCTCACCAAAGCTTTTCAGGTTGACAAGAGCGTAATTGACAAACTTGAGAAGCAATTATGGTACAACAACAACTAATCCGAGAATGGGATAATTCAGTGTTATTTGATTGCCTTATGTCTCCACATGATTACTATCATTATTAATAAATTGCATTGGGTTATATATATTTATGTATAGCTGTTATATTTGGATTTTAATTTTCGTATAGTATACATTGTTTCTGTAAGTTTAATAAAAGAATAATATTGTGCCTCTCTCTTGCCCCCACTTTTTTTAGGTTTGTATGGACAAAATCATTTATGTATTTTTCACAATACGATAAAAGATCATATTTTCGAAGAAATTTCTATGTTGCGAATGACGAAATAGTAACTCTAACCCCCACTCATCCCAAGTTTTATTAATTAATAAAAGACAAAATAGTAACTCTACCCCCTAACCCTAAAATTAAGTTCGAGAGGTAACAATTTGGGTTGACACAACATAAACACAAATACATTAAACATGAACATAAATATAAACACGACACGAATTTGAAATTGGGTTAAAGCTTTTGATAAGAATACGATAGGCTTATTTTGCGATTTAACATGATATGACACTAATAACCCGCAACATGACACAAATAAACTGTCAACCCCAAATTGTGTTACTTATTATGGAAGTCGACACAATACGAAATGACACGAATAACATGTTTGCGACACGAATAACCTGTAAGAAAATTAATGCGGGTCAACTTCAGGTTCGCGGATGGACACGCGACACGACATGAATATTTTCGAGTCAGTTTTTGCCAACCCGAACATGACAAGAATTTGAAAATGGGTAAACCTGAACATAAATTTTTTGTGTCGTGTCAACAGGTGGTGTTGAAAATTGCCACTCCTAATTAAATTCATAATGTTTAAACCCCTAAAATCCGGATCCCATCACCACAACATAACATCACCAATCACGGTATAACCTTAATTGTCGGGATTCATCAAATCCACTATGTTCTACAAAAGGGTGTGCAAAATAACCAAAAAATTGGGTCGAACCATGAACTCAACCGAACCGCCCCTTAAAATTACCGGTTTTTAAAAACCGGTTCATGAACCGAACCAGTTTTTAAAGAAATAGTTCATGAACCGATCCGGTTTTTAGAATCGGTTTAAGAACCGAACCAGTTTTTAGAACAAGTTTAAGAATCGAACCGTTTCTGAACCGAAACGAACCATTTTCAAACCGAACCAAATTAATTTTTATTACTTTATTTTTTAAATTCTTAGATTTTTCTCTTTTCAAAAGAGGGTCGACCCGAACCGGTTCCGAACTGAACCGAACTACTTCCATACTGACCCTGTTTTGAACCTAACCGAACTAATTTCGAACCAAACCGAACCAATTTCGAACCGAACCATTTAAACCAATTCGGTTCGGTTTTTCAAAAAATCTGGTTCGCTTTGACCCATACACATCCCTAGCTCTACACTAACTATATAAGACAAGTCATATGCATGTATATGGGGTTGAACTCTAAGGCTTTGTTTGAGAGTTTGGAGGGAAAGGAAAGAAAGGGGATCCAGGGGGGAGCGAAGGAAATTGAAGAATATTCTCCTCTCTTGTTTGGGAGTTAAAAAAATGGTAAGGGAGAAAAAATGGAGGGTTAATGAGATATTTTTACCATTTTACCTTTTTTTTATAATTAATATAATTATTATATTTTACGAATTAAATTAAATTTAAATTTTCTAACAAAATTATTTATGTATTTTTCACAATACTATAAAAGATCATATTTTCGAAGAAATTTCTATGTTGCGAATGACGAAAATTTTGTCAAAATTATTTTTTCGTCGGAATACTTTTCAGCGAAAAGTGATGAAATTTTTTCTCCGATGAAATTTTTTGTCGAAATTTTCGAAGAAATTTAGTTTCCGCCAAAATTTTTGACGAAAATGATTTCCTCAATCAAATGTTTTAAATGAAAAAAGAATTACGTCAAAATATTTTATGGAATGTTTTTTGTTCAAAATTATGATGGAAATGTGTTCTCATGAAAATTTTGCCAAAAATTGTTTTGTCAGAAATTTTGAGGGAGATGTTTCATTCGAAACTTTCGACGAAATCTAGATTCTGTAAAGAATTTTGATAGAATATTTTTCCCGTCAAGATTTTTATCAAAATATTTTTACGGAAATATTTATGTCGATTTTTTTTGACACAAATGTGTTTCATTGAAAATTTTAATAGAAATATTTTTTTATCAAAAAACTCGATGGAAATGTGTTTCGTTAAAAAATTTGACGGGAAATTTTTTTATTAAAAAGTTTAACGAAAATGTTTCCATCGAAAACTTTCGAAGGAATTTGAATTCTGTAAAGAATTTTGATGAAATTTTTTTCGTCAAAAAATTTCGTTGAAAATGTGTTTCGTTGAAAATGTTAATGTATATATTTTTCGTCAAAAATTTCGATAAATACGTTTTTTTTGTGAAATATTTTGAGGGAAATTAGATTCCGTGAAGAATTTTGACAAAAAAAAAAGTTTATCAAATTTTTTTACAGAAATGTTTTTGGTCACAAATTTTGCTGGAAATATTTTTCGTCAAAATTTCTGATAGTAAAGTTTTTTGTAAAAAATTGGACGTAATTATTTTATGTTGAAAATTTTCGATGGAAATATGTTTCGTCAAAATTTTGGACGAAAATATTTTCGTTGAATGTTTCGTCGGAATTTAGATTCTATCAATAATTTTGACTGATTTTTTTCCATAAAAAATTTATGTCAATGATTATGGCAAAATCTGGTTCCGTCTATATGTTCGTCTTTAGTTTTGATGGAAACTTTTTTACGTATATGTTTTTCATGAAAAATTGTATCACTATTTTTGACGAAATATTTTTCGTAAATTAATTTTGTCAATATTTGAGACTTTTCTAATAATGTCATATTTACAAATGATTCACATTTATGTAATTTTCACATTTTAATGCTAAAGGTAGAAAAGTATTTTTAAACATTCCTCCCTCGAAACCCCCAAATTGGGAGAACTTTAATTTTAAGAAGAAGGAGGGTTTAGTAACAATCCAAATGGCTTACTAAAACCCTCCCTTTTATTTTCTTTCCTTCTCCTCTAAAAATCAACTCCCAAACAAAGTCTAATGCACCTGCCGAAACATATACAACTAGAACTTATTCGTTGTACCTTCTTTCACGAAAAACACATCACTAATACATATACTTATCTCTTGTAAAGGAACTAATTCTTCGTACCAGGATCCTCAAGTTAATACATAGAAAAACGTTCCACCACCTGATTGATTGATCGTACATCTGAGGTTTATATCAGTGTAAATAGGAGGGTAAAATGGGAAAAGTGAAAAAATAATAGGAATAAAAAAGGAAAGAGAAAATTAATATAGTGATAGCGTTAAATTTTTCCCGTACATCTGGTTTTATCACCATACATCTTAGAACTTGTTTAAAAGACTAATATAGTGATACGTTAATTTTCAGAGGATCAAATTGAGAGTTTATCCTTTTTATTTTTCAAGCATTAATTAATGAAGCACTAGCAAGGCCTAAGAAATTTTCAAAAAGAAAGAAACCCGAAAAGAATAAATCAGGTGTTGATGATCAATATATTCCATAATCATGTAAAATTACCATTTCTTTCCTCTTTTTCGTGCAAGGCAAGCACAGCATCAAGACCAGTTCTTCGACTCTTGTCTATGAATATAGCCACTCTAATACACCTCATAACCCAAAAATATTTTCAAAGTTTGAAAAAATATCATGCCACGACCACGCACGCCAGAGTAAAGTCATTAAGATAATCGATACTCGTTTTAGAAAAAAAGGATCCCGTTTTTACTATCAGACAATTTCATCAATGAAAGCATGTAGTAGTTAAAAGGTTTCAATCCCCAAAGTGAAGACTTGGCCAAGAGCCCAAGAATTGCATGTTGTTTGAGAAAAAACTAAGGGGTGTATTGAATTAGGATTTTAAAAGATTTTTTTTATAGATTTTAAAAGACTATTTAGAATTGGAAGGACTTTAAAGACTTTTTCAAAAGATTTTTTTTTTTTTTTTTACAATCAAGATTTCATAAGATTTGATTTTAAAGGACATTAATAGAATTTATAAGATTTGAAAAGACAATATGGATTTATAAGATTTTAAAAAACCATATGAATTTATAACAAACATTCAAAATTGAAAGAGTCAATAAAAAAATAACAAAGGTATGTAATGATATTAATAAAAAAAGTAAAACCTAATATAATTTTCTCAATCAGTAAAATTCATGATAAAATTTCGTTTAGAATTTTTTCCAATTGATTTGTAAACCTTGGGGTTTTTGTTCTACACGAGTAGAGTTTTCTAACTATATATCATATGCATGTTTTCATTGAGTATTACAAAAAAAATTTGAATTTGAATTTATGGGTTTAGTTAAATGAAAGTTTATAAAATTTCTCAAATTATTTTCAATCGATACAATAAAACCTTAAATTGCTTTGTGGTTTTTGAAACATAAGTTTTTTAATAATTTGTTGAAACAAAAATTGTTTGAAATTGTTTCCCATTGCGAAGAAACTTCATTAATGAATGTATTGTCATGAAACATAGGGTTCATGTTATGAAAGTTCCATTCTTTCTTTAAATCGATCTTGCTTTGTTGATGTAAAATGGAAATTTATTTGGGAGTTTTCGTTCCCCCGTAGCTTTCCCATTGTTGTGTGTGTGTTTTTTATACAAAAATCACATATTTTTGTGCCAAGAAAAATCGTGACCAATAGCTTGAAAAATCATTTTTTAAACTTTCAAAAACTCTAAAAAATCACTAAAAAATCTGCTATTTTTGAGATATGTTAGTTAAAATTCTATTTTTGAGATTGGTTCACTATTACATCTGAAATACATCATAATCTAAACTGAAAAATCCACTAAACTCCGTACATTTTTCAATATTTTTAACCATAGTACTTTATTCTACTCCAAAGCTATGCACACTTGCTTGTCTATTCTGCGGAAAGGATAGCCTGAAAACAAACAAATGTGAGATAAATATCAGTAATATTCGGGATTTTAAACTCTAACCAATCCAACCACTTTAATTAGTGGAAAATATTATTCTCTAAAAACATATTTATAATAAGAAAATAACATTATGAACAATAAATATAAAATCAAACCTCTGTGGATTCTATGCAAATCTATGTGGTTTTTTTTTTTTGGTAATCAATCTTTGTGGGTTTTTGCATACAAACATATAAAGAAACATGTAGTCTTTAACTGAAATGATTACTGCTCAAATTCTATAAGCGCCTAAATTCTGTAGATTCTGTATGTGAAAGATTTTGTGTGAGGGAGCTTAAACCATGATAAAGCGTTTCTTATACCAATAACCAGTAACAACAGAATTATTTAGTAAAATATTACATATTTCATTGATATCCATTTGGTAAAGGAATTCTTAATTCTATAGTCTTGATTCAAGATAATTCTTATAATTAATTTAAATAAATTCATCAAATCTACAAAGTCGAAGATAGCATATAAACCAAAAGAATAGAAAAAATTTATAGGACAATATTTGGACAGAGTAATGGCATCTTCACAGCTCTTAAAGAAATAATTTTAAAATACTAACTTTATAAACAAAATAGATGAAGAAGAATAAAAATAGTAGAACGAGATTTTCTCCCGATATTTTTTTTTTTCTCTCTCTCCCTCTTCCTCTTTATTCTCCTCTTCTCTCCTTTTATTTTCTCCCGCTCTCTCTTTTTCTTACTCTCTTCGTGACCAACTAGGGTGTGTATATATATATATACACTTGTCATTTTAAAAGATATAAGCTTATATCATTTTAGATCCTATCATTTGATTTCCGTCTATCAACGATTATAATTTATTGGATCTAAATTATTAATTAATTATTAATAAATTTAACCTATTAAGTTTGACCCAATAGATTATAACCGTTAATTGACGGAAATCAATGTTTAGGATCTAAAATGATATAAGATTATATCCTTTAAAAGGATAGATGTTTTTCTCATCTCCAAAAGTCATTTTATAACTGGCATTCTCACATATCAGAAGTCTTTATTCAATAATAGAACTGTAATTTTCAAGTAAAATTAAAAAATAATTCTTCAAAAAAAATATCTATGGAATCTATATCTTTAAAAATATATTTGAAAAAAAATATTTGAGGAATCTTTGACAATAATGTATCTTTGAAAAATATATTGATATTATTGTATTATATAAAAAAAAACACTCCAAAAGATCCTCTATATATATATGGAGAGAGAAAAAAAAATCTATCCTTCTAAATGATATAATCTTATATCACTTTAGATCCTAATAATTGATTTCTATCGATAAAGATTATAATCTATTGGATCAAACTTAATTCTGGATTGCAATTGGAGCCCTTGATCACAAGATAAATCTGGAACAGAAATGGTCTCTTTTTTCCTCGTGATGATAAGCGCAAGTTTGGCCCAATTTAATTCTCTACAAATTTTCCTTTCTTCCTCTAACTGCTCCTGACGAACGATGATGTTTACAATTTAAACGGAGAAAGAAATAATATGTTGCACTAGCTAGGTCTAAAAATGCCCAGTAAAAGCCACCGACCAGGACTCAGTAACAGAGACCGAGTCTTAAAACTAACAATTCTAAAACTTCAATTTAATTTCCCGCTCAATGCATGGTTCACATTATTAAAGTAATATTCAGGTAGGAATACTCTATACAGTGCCAGTTGACGAGGTAATACTAAAAACATGCGTCTTGCCGTTAATGTGGAACATTTTCTTAGTCTAATTTAATCTCTGAACCAGCACGCATGTAGTTGTTAAAGAATGGTTCTTCCATGAAATACACAATTAATTGCCGTAAGGATTAACTGCAAACCACTTCAACGGCTCCTCCCTATAAATAGGAAGCTTTCCATGCAACAAATTCAAATTCTCTCAAGCAGATACATATACATAGAATCATTTAAGAGTAGTAGTAAGAAACAAAATGAAAGCAATCTACTTCCTCGTTGCCTTGTTGGCTTTGACATCCTCTGTTGCCTCTGCCTATGATCCCAGCCCTCTGCAAGATTTCTGTGTGGCAATCAATGACACCAAAAATGGTGGTACGTATATACAATATTCCCCATAAGTCTTACTGCTCGAATTTTAAATTTCTATATATTTCATTTAGATCACGTATGTAAAAAATCATTACAATTAGTTATTTTTTTAATAATTATATATATAAACTTTGTCTACTTAATTGCAGTATTTGTGAATGGAAAATTCTGCAAAGACCCTAATCATGTGAAAGCTGAAGATTTCTTCTTGCACGTGAATCCTGGGAATACCAAAAATCCACTTGGCTCCAAAGTGACTACTGTCACGGTTAATGAATTAGTTGGACTCAACACACTTGGCATATCCTTAGCTCGCATAGATTTTGCGCCTAAGGGTTTGAACCCTCCCCATATTCACCCTCGAGGTACAGAGATCCTTATAGTTATTGAAGGTACTATTTTGGTTGGATTTGTATCATCCAATCAAGAAAACAATCGTCTATTCACCAAGGTTTTGAACAAGGGTGATGTGTTTGTGTTCCCAATTGGTCTCATTCATTTCCAACTTAATGTGGGTTATGGCAATGCTATTGCCATTTCTGGTCTCAGCAGTCAAAATCCAGGACTTACCATAATTGCAAATAATGTGTTTGGAGCTAATCCTCCTATTTCTCCGGAAGTTCTCACCAAAGCTTTTCAGGTTGACAAGAACGTAATTGACAAACTTGAGAAGCAATTATGGTACAACAACAACTAATCCGAGAACGGGATTATTCAGTGTTATTTGATTGCCTTATGCCTCCACATGATTACTATCATAATTAATAAAATGCATGTGGGTTATATTTATGTAGCTGTTCTATTTGGATTTTAATTTTCGTATAGTATTCATTGTTTCTGTGAGTTTAATAAAAGAATAATATTGTGCCACTCTCTTGCTCTCTTTTTTGGGTACGTTCTTGCTCATATTAATTTACTAACAAGCAAGCGGTAATACTCCATGTAAGAAGTTGCAACACATTTTACTTGACAATTATCGAAGCGCTGATTTAGACAATATTAACAACACAACACAGGATGAAGAAACCAATTAGCAGTAATGATGTATAGAAGCCAACACAACTTGATTTGGCGCGTAACATTTATAGAAATCAAAATCATTTTTTTTTTTGGTGGATAGAAATCTAAATCATTATTAACGAAGAGAGTCATGTTGAGATATATAAAATCATTAATGTAGTCTTACCCAATAGCTTAACATGGTATCAGAACCTTGGTGTACCGGATTCAATCCTCACCGCCCCCACTTTCTTTCTAGTGGAATTTCTTTCTCCGCACATACAGGTGGCCAGTGCATTGTCCACCCTTTAAACCCAGTGGGCTCTCGTGTGAGAGTGTGTTGAAATATATGAAATCATTAATGTAGCCTTACCCAACAACTTAAGTTTTTGAGTTGATTTGTTTCTTTACAAAATAAGAAATAAGTATTACTTTATTTTAACTTGCAAAATATTATTATTTTTTACTTTTTTAGGAATGAATGATCATTCTATAAATGGAAATCGTGTCGTGTTTATTAACACATTAAATCAAGATATTATCATTTGTATAAAATTTAACGCAAAATAGTCATTTCTGGGTGCTTACATATATATATATACCAAAATCCTCTTACATATTGACTACATACTAGTCAAGCTAGCAAACTGGACAAATTTACCAAGGAATACTTGCTTTTGGCCAACAGAAACGTTTCATTCGTTGTTGGTTTTCATTTTAGTAAACCCATAATATGATTCTCAAAATATTAACATGTCGTCGCATTAATCTATTAAAAAATTTCTCATTAAATTGATCTTTCAAAGATTAAAATGTTATAATATTAATTCTCCAAAGATTCCCCCTCCCCCCCGCGTCTAAAGTAGTTATTGAAACATACAAAATATAGTCCCAAAGGTTTAGTATTAAAAAAACTAAAGGATGTATCTTTAAATTGGTGACATAAAATGAAAAATATGATGACTCTTTTGTATCTTTGAATTTGATGTCCTAGTTTAGTATTAAAAAAAATAAAAAATAAAGGATTAATGTGATGGCACTTTAAAAAAAGAGCTAATTGGATGATAAAAATGTTTTGTTAGGGATCCTTCTCTGTCCCCACTTATCCCATGTTTTATTAATTAACGTAAGACAAAATACTAACCCTACCCTAATATTAAATGTATAATGTTCTTTTTAGAATATTTAAATATCCAAAAATAAAAAAGGGTATAATGTTCAATCCCCTAAAATCCCGATCCCATCACCAACCATGACATAGCATCACCAATTACGGTATGACCTTAACTATCGGGATTCATCATATATATTCACTGTACTCTACCGTCTACTCTAATTATTTAGGACTCGTTTGGATGAGCTTTTTTTCTTCAAAAGCTGTTTTTTTTCAAGAAAAAAAGCACTTTTCATTTTTAGTTCGTTTGGATGCCTGCTTTTAAAAAAAACAGAAGTCACAAAAAAAGTCAAAAATCTACTTTTTACAGAAACTAAAAATTTTAACTTCCAAAAAAAGCAGAAGTCAAAAGTCAAATATTTTTTTCAAAAAATTAAATTTTTTTTATAAAAATATAAATAGCTTTAACTTTTATAAAAAGTACTTTTAAAATAAGGAAGAGATAAAAGTTATTTTTTTCAAAAGGCCAAACAAACGGGCTCTATCATATGCACAGACAGAGGATTGAACTCTAAAGCACCCTAACATATACAACCAGAACTCATTCGTTGCACCCTCTTTCACGAAAAACACATCACAAATATAGATACTTATCTATTGTAAAGATACTAATTCTTCGTACCAGGATCCTCAAGTTAATATGTAGAAAACCGTTCAACCACCTGATTGGTTGTACATCTGGTTTTATCACCGTACATCTTATACCTTGCTTAAAGGATTAATATAGTATTATGTAGGGGTGTAAATGAGTCAAACGACCTATAGGAGCCTATAACATAGTCTACATTAAGTCAAATCTAACTTATTAGATATAGTAAAATAGAATATATTCAAACTTTAAAATTTTTTTCTAAAAAACAAGTCATATGCTTTCTTTTATAAGGTTCGACTTATAAACTTACGGAATGATCTATATCATATTATTTATTTTAAATAAAAAAATAATATTATTTTAATGATTTTAAATAATAAAATAATATTATTTTAATTATTGAATATTTAATAAGCTTAGATAGGCTAACATGTTTAGGCCAAGTCTTTTGTTTTCAAAATATAAGTTAAGCATTATAGTTTAGGTCTATACAAGACTAACAAATCAAGTCAAACCTAAAGTCCTAAAGTATCTTATACATACCTATCCCAGCTGAGTCTATTTACACCCTAGTGATACATGAATTTTCAAAGGATCAAATTAAGAGTTTATCCTTTTTATTTATCAAGTATTAAGGAAGCACTACCAACTATAGCAAGGCCTAAGAAAATTTCAAAAAGAAAGAAAATCAGGTGTTGATGATCAATAAATTCCATAATCATGTAGAATTACCATTTATTTCCTCTTTTTCGTGCAAGGCAAGCGCAGCATCAAGACCAGTTCATCGACTCTTTCCTATGAATATAGCCACTCTAATACATGCACCTCATCATAACCCAAATATATTTTCAAAGTTTGAAAAAATATCATGCCACACCCTCGCACGCCAGAGTAAAGTCATTAAGATAATCAATACTCGTTTTAGAAAAAAAGGGTCCCGTTTTTACTTTCAGGCAATTTCATCAATGAAAGCATGTAGTAGTTAAAAGGTTTCAATCCCTACAGTGAAGACTTGGCCAAGTCTTAATCTGCTTATTGCAAGTTAGCAAAAGAGCAGACTAGTTCAATGCCTTCTACGCCTATAAATAGCAAACTTCCCATGCAACACCCAACTCAATAATTTACAATACACAATCCTCAAAAAGTTAACGACATGAAAGTTGTCTACTTCTTCGTTGCTCTCTTGGCTTTGGCATCCACTCTTGCCTCTGCTTATGACCCCAGCCCTCTTCAAGACTTCTGTGTGGCAACAGAAGATATGAAGGATGGAGGTATATATTATATACTTATTATTACATATGTGCCTTAGTTTTAATTAACTAGGCTATGTTTTCAATATTTCAATCATGATGTTTATGTGACCATTCTTTTTCTTTTTCCTTTGATATACTAAAGTGTATAATTTTTTCAAATTTGCAGTATTCGTGAATGGGAAATTCTGCAAGGATCCCAAGCTTGCCAAGCCTGAAGATTTCTTCTTTAGTGGATTGGATATTCCTGGGGACACATCCAACCCCAATGGCTTTAATGTCACAGCCATCACAGTAGATAACTTACCAGGACTTAACACTATGGGAATATCTTTGGCTCGCATAGATTTTGCACCAAAGGGTCTAAACCCTCCTCACACTCATCCTCGAGGCACAGAGATCATTGTAGTCATTGAAGGAACTCTTTTTGTTGGATTTGTCACATCCAATCAAAATAACAATAGTCTCTTTACAAAAGTGCTCAACAAGGGTGATGTGTTTGTATTCCCAATTGGTCTCATTCATTTCCAACAGAACGTGGGATATGGCAATGCTGTTGCCATTGGTGGTCTAAGCAGCCAAAATCCAGGAGTAATCACCATAGCAGACGCTGTGTTTGGATCTGATCCACCTATCTCTTCAGAAGTACTAACCAAAGCTTTTCAATTGGACAAGGATGTAGTTCAAAAGCTCCAGAAACAATTCGGGCATAACGGTTAATTAGCGAAATCACGAGCATGCGCAGGCTGTGAATCATCTCTTATCAATAATCTGTTGGAATAAATTGATTTCTTAGGTTACTTGTGCAACATTCTAGACATGAATTACTACTATTAATGAATAATACAATGCATCTTTGCTTATTTTACTATTTATCTTGTTCTTGTTCCGTTTTTGGTCAATTATTTGTTTGATATAATTAATAGAGATTAATAAACTTATTTAGTCTAACACCCTGTCCTTATCTCTGTCTGTATCATTGACAAATATTATTACTTCTTTACGAACATGATAGAATATATGCAATACTTGATCCGTAACAATAGTTATAGCTTCCCATCAAATATATGGCATAATTTATCGGACTAATTAATTTAGCATGATTGCACATAAAATAACAAATATGCTTAACGCCCTTAACCGGAAGAAAAATATATAATAAAAAGAAAACCATGAATTGGATTCAAAATGCAACTTATAACACCGCCGCCGGCGTAGTAACATATATATGATAGAGTTTTATAAGAGTTATATTGTAGTAAAAGTGATTGTGTTATGTTATAGAGATTCATTTTGCGTGCCGGAATTTTTATTTTTATTTTAGTGCAGGCCCCATAAAATATTGTGTGTATAAGAATGTTTTTGTGGGCATGTTAAATGATAGATGATAAACCCATATATGATATTATGCGCAGCATGTTTAATTAAATAAATGTGGAAGCTAATTCTTATATGTTATTGATTTATATTGAGATCACATACTAAGTAAACTTTTTCCTTTTTCCTTATGTACTGCAATTTACAAAAATAACCTAACATCAACTCTTAATTCTTTACCTTGTTACAAGTCTATCATATCAATTCAATTATGTACGGGTATGGGTGTGTAAAAAAACTTGTTCACTTGCCCTGCCCTTGATCTGACATTGACCTGACCCATAAATACATTTTTTTAACTGATTTAAATACTGACCCACTTTTATTTGGGTCAGTTTTAAACCTGACTTGTTTTAATAATGACCCATTGACCCAAAACTTGACTCATACCCATTATGTGAAAAAAAATCACAATTACATTAAAAAGAAAAGTTTTAACGTAAAACAATTACGTCAAAAAATTTTACGGAAAAAATTTTCATAACAAATTTTCGCAAAAATTTATGACGAAAAATATTTTTCATCAAAATTTGTGACTAAAAACATTTCTATAAAAAAATTTTGACTTAAAATTTTTTGTAAAATTTTTTTACGGAATCTAAATTTCGTCAAAATGTTTCACAAAAAAAAAATCACCAAAAATTTCGACGAAACACATTTCCATCGAAATTTTTTGACGAAAAAAAGTTCATCAAAATTCTTTACAGAATTCAAATTTCGATGAAAGTTTTCGACAGAAACATTTTCGTTAAACTTTTTGACAAAAAAAAAAATTTCGTCGAAATTTTTAGCAAAACACATTTCCATAGAAAGTTTAGACTAAATATTTTCGTCAAGTTTTTTGATAAAAAATATTTCCATGAAAATTTTCAACGGAACACATTTCTGTCAAAAAATTTCATAAAAATTTTTGACAGAATATTTCGATAAAAAGATTTGACGGAAAAAATATTATGTCAAAATTCTTTAGAGAATCTAAATTTCGTCAAAAGTTTCGAATGAAACATTTTCCTCAAAACAATTTCCGTCAAAATTTTCGTTAGAACACATTCCTATCGAAATTTTGAACGAAAAATATTTCGTCAAAATTTTTAACTGAATTCTTTTTTCGTTTAAAATATTTTATGGAGGAAATCATTTTCGTCAATACTTTTGACGGAAACTAAATTCTGATAGAAAATTTATTTTTGTAAAAAATTTCATTAGAGAAAAATTTCGTCGCTTTTCGACAAAAAATATTCCGACCAAAAAATAATTTTGTGACGAAATTTTCATCGTTTGCAACATAGAGAATTTCGACGAAATTTTGTGACGAAACCAAGTGAAAAACGGATCAAGTAGGATTTGACCCACTTCAGAAACCAATTCAGGTCAGATCCAACCCGGTTCTGAACTAGTTCAAAAAAATCCAAACAAAGACTTTGATCAAATTAAGGTGGGTCGGGTCAAAATACCTTATCTATAAAAATCAAGTTGGGTCGCGTCGGCACAAGAACCAAGTACGGGTCTCTTGTCTTATAGTCCCATTATCTTAGTAACATACACTAGATACATCATAATGCATCATCATGTAATCCTCATGCGTGTGCAAAGATAAATCTTATTGGCTAGAGAACAAATCGTATGATTTATGCAACGTCTTGTTACATACAAGTATTGGGATTCCCCCGATACCCCACACTAGGTGTTCCCAATCTCGTGACACCACACTCATGGGACACCACCTAGAATTGTAACACACCAACATGCATACATATGACTGCATTATAGTACTATCTCAATTTATAATCAACAACCACATTCATAATATATCCATCCAACAAGGCAGTCATACAAATGCATAATATCTCAAATTAACATGGCAATAATATATCACACATATAACTAAACCATCCTCCCATGCATGGAGTTTTGGTGGAATAAACAGAGGATTACCCTTAGAATCAAAAGCTTACTTGTCATCGGTACGTCCTCCAATGTATTAAAGAGATCATAATCTCTGCCTCTAACAATGTCACAACCTAATTTAAAGAGGTTAAGGCAATTAGCACATATCCCACTTTCCCACATTCATTTTTAATTTACATATTGTCATTTCTAACATTTAAGGCTTTTTCCAAAGTCGCAAGGTTTACTCAATTTGTGACTTAGATTTTTATTATAAGGGTCTACATTGATTTCTTATGAGTTCTATACCTTAATTAAGGCTTCACAATTCATTAGAACTGATTTTAGGTCCAATCTGTCGAGAGTAGTCGATTACTACACGAGAAGTAATCGATTACCACAATTTTTCTAGAAAGTAATCGATTACCTTACAATAAGTAATCGATTACCACGAAGACAGAATGTAGAAAACCGGATTTTTGCTACATAGTGGTCATTCCAAGGGCTCTCAAATGGTTTAAGGTATCATTTTTACACGTATAGAGGTTCAACCAACTCACTTACACCTGGATTATTAGCTTAACTCTTAGGTTCTTTAAGTTCCTCTTTTTCATGACATCAATCAAGCTATTTTCATGGAAATACAAAGGAAATGGTTAAGGGTTATCTTAGAGTTTTTAAAACAGAGGAAGATGGAGACTTTGAAGGCTCAAGTTTCCCTTTCTAAGGCTGACCAGAGGTGTGCACAAAAATGACTTGAAAAAGGTTGTTCTTGTAAAGGTTGATCCTTTCTTCTTAAGGGACCTCCACAAAAGTGATGGAAATGATTCAAACTCTCAACAATGGAGAACAATAATCCTCAAGAACCAAAGCCGGAAATCCAAGGCCCCCAAAGTTGCTGTTTTCTCACTAAAGTTCAAGGCTTTATGGTTATTTCTATGGTGGTTGATCAGAGGTGATGAATGCTGAGTGTCTTGGCTTGATTCAAGAGATGAAGATGAAACTCCCAAGTCCCAAGAAATGAGAGCATGGTCAACCTAGCTAATAGGGAGTGGGATTGCTTCCTAGGGTTTGGAAAATGAAAGAGAGTAAGTGAGAAGAGTGTGTCTAATTAGGTTTTTGAAGTAGTGTCACATAACATAGGGTTATACCCTCATTTACCACCACTCACACATACATCAAACATATGTATTTTTCTTTTCCTTTAAATTTCATAGCATTAATGGAATACTAACCATTAAGTTATTTTTAAGTTGTGGGTTAATTTGTCTACTAACCTTTTTACCACAACACTAATACTATTCTGTCTATACACCCTTTTATAAAAAAGGTGACTTAATTTAGAATTTCCTTCTAATTATCCTATTTTAATTAAAATAATTAGATCTTTTATGTAGTATTTCTCCTTTATTTATTATTAAACTTCTAAGATTCCAATTTAACGGTGCAGATTTTTACATAACTCTTATAACAGTTCCAATATTATATGTATGCACGTATGCTGGTTTATTTATATACGTGCTATCGTTGTACGTACTGCTTTATTATAATTTATTAAAATGGACGTGGATATCTGATTTTAACAATGCAAGGATTAACTTTCCAGAAAAAAAAAAAAAAAAAACAATGCAAGGATTGAAGATTTGACAGAATAGAGTAGAATTCAAAATCAACTATTGATTAACTTGAGAGACAAGATGTTAAGAATGGGTACTTGTCATACGTTTGAAGGCATTACCTCGTGACATCACTCTTAAACGCTTGGTCAATCAAAGTAGGCTGGAATTTGTTGCCAATGACTTTCACTGATAAAACTATTGGTTAGTTTTAGATTTTGTGTTCCCCATTAATTAAGATATTAGTTCTATCGCCTTCTGGTGATGTAGTATCAAACACATGGTCATATTGTTTGTTTTTGTTTAAAATAAGTAAGCGACGACAAGTCTACAGCTTCATCCAGAAACACAGCTTGGAGGCGTTAGACATTTACCAAGGCACTATAAAACTCAAAGTAACAAAAAAACAGTCTGAGACCAAGAAAAAAAAAAATTTATCCAATATCTTTGTTGTTTAAAAAGAGAAATACAATAATACACAATATATATATATATATATATATGCTTTGTTTGATTACTGTTTTTAAAAACAATTTTTTAGCTTTCAGAATAAAAAAACTCGTTTGGTAAGGTCTGTTTTGTAAAAAAAAATTAAAAACTGTAACTATTTTTTTGTTTTTAGAATCAAATTTAGAGAATATGTCTGAGTTATTTTTGTTTTCTGTTTTGGTTTTTAACTTTCAAAACAAAAACAAAAAAACACAGAAAACAATTGTTTCCATAATTATTCTGCAAAACAATTTTAAGAACAAAAAAATTAAAACACAATCAAACAGACCCATAATATGCTAGTCCCATCCATAAAGCGTGAACTTATATTAAATTTTATCCAATAATAAAAAGTGTTACAAAATAAGTGTCTTGCTAGCAATCCCTTTTCTAGAAACAGCTAAAGGTTAACTCCAAGATTATCTTGATTTTTGTATGGAATTTTAAAAGCATATAAATTAAACCAATGGGTTTTCCTATTGTAAATAAACCCAATTGCTGCTTCTAAGCATATGCTTAAACAAAACTAAATCAATCTTAACCCCTTTGGTTTAGTTTAGTTTAATTAATTTTTAATCAAGCACTTTTTCTTGAACAGATTTAAGATTTTTTCTTTTCATGACTCAATTAATAATAAGTTTACCTAAAACTTAATAAAATCATAATCAATAAATATCAACAACAAATTAATTAGCCTTAAAAGTTTCAATAAAAACAACTATAAGTTATTACTAAGCAGTATTGAATAAATTTTTATAGGAGAGATTAATTTACATCATTGAAAGTCAACATCACTCTTACACTAGTGAATAACTTTTTATTAGATAATTATATCATAAAATTTATCATTACATTCAAATTTGTTTAATACTTCATTAATGTATGTTAAGAATAATGTAATATATACTTTTGAAATATATATAAATATAAAATAACTTGATTATACTTTTATTGTTATTAATTAAACTTTTACATTTAAGGTAAAAATATTATAATTTAACAGTTTGATGGATAAAAATCACATTTTATATAAAGCTATTGGATGATGTTAGAATTTGAAACCTTATGCCAGTATAAATTTATCTCTTCCCATCTATATATGTATGTATATAGGGTTTTATTTCTCTTATGTTACATAAGAGAAATTTTATCTCCTACTCTCACTTCGATTTCCGTGCTCTGTTTTTTTTTTCTTTTCTTTTTAAAAAAACAAAGTGAGTCCCACCATTTGTTGTGAGAGTAAGAGAGAAGATTTATCTTATGTGACATAAGAAAAATAAAACTCATGTATATATTAGCTTACTTACTAAACTAAAACATAAAAGTTCAAGTTCAATTTAAAAAATAAACTATCTTTAACTCATAAATTTAGTTTATCAAACAATTGTTAAGTGGCAACTAACTTTCCATGCTAATGGCTAGACATGGTGCAAAAAGATCCATCCACACTCATCCATAGCACCAATTATTTGTTCCACTTTTTGTTGAAGTATTTGCCTGGAAATTTCTAAAATACTACTACTGTACCCACTGTTTTGTACAACCATCCAATAAAAATTAAATACCTAAGCTCACACAATAATATGTAAAAGGAAAAAACACTGTTTAAATACAAATGTTTATACGACATGCAAGATATGCTCTATTTGCCTAGTCCACGGTGTTTCAGAAGACATATATGCCAAGATTGTTCAGTTACGCTTGGGTAAATATAGTTGCCCTCCTTAGCTGTGCACCCATGCTTTCACATACCATAATTTAAAATAATCAAAATAATATTTCATTTCCTTCGATGAATTACCTGAGCACTGTTATTATCTTGGGAAACAGTTAGCAAACAAAATCATCAATTTTAGTTTCTTCACATTTTCTACAAAAGTCAAACTGGGGAAATTAAAGGCCATTTTTTTGGCTTTTGTTTAACAGTTTTGCTTAAAAAGATTGTTTAATTTTCAGAAACAATAAATCAAAAGGCAAGTAATTTGATTACAAGAACAATTTTAAGATAATTTTAAGGGTGTTTGAAAACTTTTCAACACTACTTTAAAATGGTACAAAAAAAACTAGTTAGACAAACTCATACAAAAACGAGTCAGTTCAAAAATTGAACTTAGTTTGGTCCAAAATTACTTCAAAACTAATTAATTATAATATTAAAATTATTTACAAAAATATTATGATTATAAAATATTCTAGGGGCTTTGAGTGAGAAAAGTATGAGGTATTAAAAGAGAGGAGAAGACGATAATGTAAAATGATGAGAATAAAGGGGTGGTGGTTGATACGCAATTGATGAAAGTTTACATTTCAGCATTCTAGCCTCTAGAGAAGTTCCTTTAAAAATGATAAGGTAAGCAAAGGTATATTTATTCCATATTTAATTTTAAATTTGAAGTTTTGGATTTAGGACTTGGGTTTGTATCTCGTAACAGGCGATGTATATCTGTGTGGGTGTTCGAAGTAGCAGATGAGAGATACCGAAGGTGCAATCTCAGGTGAGATTGAGAAAATTAAAAGAGGATGTGTATGAGCATAGCAACTCTAAATTTTGGCAGATTAATAACTCATGACTATGGTGATTTTTAGAAGTCTCTTCAATGAGAGAATATGGGTTTATACAGGTGGAAATCATATTCCTTAATGCTATAAGAGAGAAAGGGGAGCCTAACTGTTTTTGTCCACTCCTCATTGTTCTTAGTGAGAAATTGCTCGACTATCATATATACAATAAATGAGCTATGTAGGAAGTGAGAAATCCTTTAGGTACTGTTTGGTTCGGAGAAATTTTTTTAAATTGAGTAAATGTAAATTACTAGGAACCACGTTGGAAAGTTAGTTTAGCGTGAAAGTTTAAAAAAAAATTGTTTGGTAGCACAAAATATTACTAGAAAAATTGGGTTAAATATCCTTGTGTGTTTGGTTGAAAATAAATCTTTGATGGGAAAAATAATTACAATTACGCAATTAACCTTTTAGTAAATATAATGCATTTTCCAACATGTATTCTCGATTCTTTTTATCGGACATGTGCACTGAGGTCCTCTTTATAATTTTACAACATGCTATATATTCTTTATGGGAATTGTTTTTGTTATGTTACATAATATAAAAGCAAATTTTCTACTCTCACAAAAGGAAGAGAGAGGATAGAGAATAGTAAAAAGAGAAAAAATCTAAAGTGGGTCCCATAAACATAATAAAAATAATTCCCATCCTTTATATATCCTTTTTACTGCCCTATATGCTTCATATTTTTACTTTATATATCCTTTTCTTAATTGGTCAAGATGCAAGAGGAGTCTTCAGTAAGAAAGGAGCAGGCAAGACAGGCCACTGAAGAAGAGATTCAGTCAGAGAGAGAGAGAGAGAGAGAGAGAGAGAGAGAGAGAGAGAGAGAGAGAGAGAGAGAGAGAGAGAGAGAGAGAGAGAGAGAGAGAGAGAGAGAGAGAGAGAGAGAGAGAGAGAGAGAGAGAGAGAGAGAGAGAGAGAGAGAGAGAGAGAGAGAGAGAGAGAGAGAGAGAGAGAGAGAGAGAGAGAGAGAGAGAGAGAGAGAGAGAGAGAGAGAGAGAGAGAGAGAGAGAGAGAGAGAGAGAGAGAGAGAGAGAGAGAGAGAGAGAGAGAGAGAGAGAGAGAGAGAGAGAGATGGGTTTTTCAACAGTGCATAAACTGGTTTTTTACTTGTCTTTTTTATTTGCTAGGCAAAGCTCTTTGATGGGAAAATCTACCAAAACTTCAACCAAACATGGTTTCATCATATTCCCATATGTATTGGATTGTGAAAATCAACCAGGAACAAAATTACTTCCCGATCTTAATTCATATTCTTACTTGAAGGAAAGAAAACAAGGTGTTAGATGGAAGGAGAAGAAATAAATTTAATCATGTTAATTCTATTCCAACTTAAACAATGACAACTCTTTTGGACCAATTGAATGACCTTACCTTTAGGGCACCTGGCTCCTCATTATACATGTCCCCCTCATGCATGACATTTTTCACTCAAGAGTCACGCAGCTTCACACTATTGTGGGGTCCATAGAGCTAAAACGGCTATGATATCACATTTTCCTCTTTGAAAGAGAATTTTCCCTATCCTATAAATAGAGTACCTCACCTTCTAAAGTTGGATCATCTTCTCCATTATTGAACTTTGGTATGTACCATTACCTCATTAATCATCAATCATCGTCATATATATCTATATACTTCACCCATTTGAGATACATACCATCGTTTTTACTTTTGACAAGTTGAATAACTAATCCTATTCCTTCAATTCTATATCTTTCTATCAATTCAAACATAACTGAAAAGTTTCATAGGAAACCTAGCTGGGTACGAATATAAAAAAGCAATTCGATCGTGTTGTTCTTGTTCTTGCCTAGCGTTTGATTTTGGTCTGTTAGCCCCCTAGTATTTTCTTTTTCTTTTTCCTTTTTTTTTTTTTGTAAGTAAGAAAGCCCCGTAGTATTTCTAAAGACAAAACAAACTCCCATATAAAAGAAGAGAAAAATGTTTGTCATTTTTTCCTGTAAAAAATAAAGCATAGCAAAATTTAAGAAGCAAATATCTTCTTTAAAAGATAAAAGTATGACACAATTGTTCTGACCTGAATTACCCGGAACCCATCCACATTGCAAGTAATTACACTACTTTCTCTTGATTTCTTATCTACACTGGCATCTAATTCCTAGATCTATCTATCGTAAGGACATTCCAGATCATTTTCAGTGACCTTAAAATGCTGAGGACGTTGACCAGAGCAATGCAAATTCCACATTTTAAAATATCCTCTTTGGAGATTCCTCACCTGCAACAACCATTCAGAATAACTTAATATTTCACCGTACAGAAAAGGGAAAAGCCACTAGATCATATAAAATACATATCGAACTCACCCAGCGGGCTGTGTCAAATAGAGGGCAAGTCATGCGGACTGCTTTGAGCTTATTAGTAAGAGCTTGAAGCTTTGGGCGATTCAAAGCCAGCGATACTGCCTTGTCTTCGTACTCTTTCATGCTAAATGGTTTCAAAAAACACATGAAACAGGAAAATAGCAAATAACTGTTAAATAACAGACAACAAATATTTCAAGAAAAAAGGACAATAAAGCAAAGCACTTCAAAGCTGAATAATCGAAATAATATGTAGATAAAATAAACAGAATACAGCAGCACATCTGATTTGACTAAATTTGATTTTAAACATCAATTTATGCAAAGTTTAACCCAAAAGTAGATTGTTCAGTGAAAGTACTACCATTTTGCCAGCAATAATGTCAGCCATAAGAACATTTGTACTATATCTAATCTTTAAAAGAGGATCATGATACCAAGCTTCAAGAGAACTCAGACAGCACAAAAGTAAAATCAAGAGTAAACTCCCATTTTCGTCCTCCAAAGATACAAGTGTCATCACTTTATATTTCAAACAATTTCTCACATCAGTTTAGTAATAATTTGAAGTGTCATCATTTTTTACCATCTGTTACAGTGATACCCTCTGCCAGGAGGCCCTATAATGGACAATAACATGACAAGAAGATGACAGGCTACATCAGCATCCACACAAGCAGATAACTGGCCACCTCAACGTCCATTAGACAGCCTTCCAATGGAGGGTAACAGAAAGACAAAAATGATGACCCTTTAAGTTATTGAGGCACTAAATAGATGATAAAAGTTTCTAAAAATAAAGTAATAGTGCTTGTATCTTGGGCGGAAGAAAATGAGGTTTACTTTAAAATCAAATACAAACAAGTACTCACCTGCTAACAATCATCTCCTCCCCAAGTCCCGTGGCAAGACAGAGTGACCCAGCAACTCTAGTAGCCATTTTCTCAAGAGGAAGCGTCACCATTGGCAAACCTGCCCATAATATATCTGTTCCTGTTGTATGTGCATTGCATAAAGGCCTAAAAGAAAACATAACCAGCATATTAAAAGATAAAAAAATAAAGTAAACAACTAAAACTACAACAGAAAAATAAGGGGGAGGGGGAATCAGCAAATGTAAAGAAGCGAGACAAAAAGTAGAGATGAAATTACGTGTCAAGAAATAAGTCTGCTAGAGCACTTCGCCTTATGTGTTCATTCTTCATTGCAACATCAGTGAAAAAAATCTGATTTGGCTGTACCCCTTGTGCAGCAGCATCTAAAGGAAGTCCACTAATCAGAAAGGAGGACCAAAATGGAGGAAATTTTTTCACCAAAAGCTGCTACACTAAGTATTACAATTATGCAGCAAATGAAAAAAAAAACCCACGTACATGAACCAGACAACACCAATCACATGACTTTTACAAAAGCAGATCATTAAACAAACCCACGTACATGCCCTCATTCTCATTTCACCTGCTGCAGGAAATCTCACGAGCCAAAGTGCACTATTGGGTACTCGTTTAAGAATATTGCACCTAAGAGCAGACAACCATAGGCAGACATGTAAATATGAAAATGCCAAATTTTGGGGAAATAGAATAAATGAAAAGGATGGTTTCAAATAGGAGAAATTCTTAGACCTCATCCACACAAGTTGTGGAGACTAAACAAATTAACAATTAACACATCATTTAATATTAAATTATTACATAAATTCTTGTGCCAGACAATTATTTTACATTTAAATTGATAATTTCCCAATTATTGATTGGTTTAGTACACAGACAGTATGTAGACAGGGTCTATACAAGAATTTCTCTTTTGATAGAGCACAATAGCGTTATTGATCCATGCAGCCAACCCTGACAAGTGGGATAAAGCTTGATTTTTTATGAAAGACATGAAAAGAAATAGTTGAGCAATCATTTTTTATCTAGCCAAGCGATAAAGAGAATGCTGACATTACCATGTATTAAAGATTTCGGGATCCATCTTGTACAGTTGATTGAAGCATGCAAATAAAAATTTATCTTCAGGTAAACCATAGTCTGATCGTTTGTGCTGGCATTTTGGATCTAAAACATCCTGATTTTTCTGAGCAAACAAAAATTATGCAGCAAAACAATAAAATCAATGCCATGCATCTAAATACACAACAAACAACGAATCAATGAATTGAATCCAAAAAGTTCACCCTTTTGAGTTAAAAAAAAAAAAACCTGTTTGTAATCATTTACAAAGTAGCAATGGGGAAGATGGACGAGCTTCTCCGAATAAATATGTGCAAACCGTAGTGGTGAAACAAACTATAAGAAAAATGAGAAGTAAAAAGAAAAATAAGAAAAAATGTCAGCTGAGTCCAAAGAAAAAACAATAAGCTCTCTATTTTGATGGACTACGTAGAGTGTCTCACCTCATCGGTGACCAAGTAATCTATGTAAGTAGCCCCTGTTGTCCCCGGGAATCCCATATATGAAACTTGAATTGGGGCAGGTTGCATAGCAAATATCTCATTTCTGGAACCCTGCAACAAAACAAGGACAATAACATCAAGCAAACAACAATTCAGGTTTCACACAAAAAAATATTGCTGTCAAATGTTGTACACAAGTAATATAAACCAACGATTTTGATTTTATAAAAATCAAATTTATAATGAATTTTGATTTACTACAAAAATCACACAAGAATGGCTTCCAGATAAGAAGCAACCTTTGTATAACCATTAAGGTTGACAAGGATATGTATCTTATCCTTGTTAATCATTTTTGCTATGGTATCAGATGATATGGCAGATACATCCACAAAATGCTCTGCTTCAGACTGAATACTTTGTCTCCATTCAGTACCATCATTTGGACTCAAGGCATAGCAGAACACCTACATATATAGACCATTAAGTACAAACCAAAAATAGAAGGAAGAAGACACGGATTGAATTAAACCAAGTTTCATACCTCAACAATTTTCTTGTTGTGCATGCCGAAAATAGATCCCATGAGATGTGACAAGGGGTGATTACCAAAGTCACTACTCACATACCTACATCTCAAAAAAAAGAGATTCCCATAGTTAAAATATAAAAAGAGAAAATATACCAACAAAGTTTGGGAGAGAGAAATATAGATACTAGTAAAGAAACTAGAACTTACCCAACCCTAAGTCTCTCATATCCTCCCTCATTGTTGATTGGAATAGGCGGAGGATGGCTGAACGGAGGAAGAGCAAAACGAGATGCAATTAAGGAGCAGTGTGCAGCATATTTACGACTGCAAACAGTGAGCGAAAAACATATTACAAAATAAAGGAAAACAAATTTATTTTAGCACAGTTTCCTTTCTATATTGGATATGTTTAGTTAAAAAATCATACCTGATTTCCAGAGCAAGCATTGGGTCAAATGGATATGCTAATGCATGGAATGGCTGGACACTAGGAAGAACTGACATCTGTTAAACAGAAGATGATAACAATTGAACCATTTTCAAGTTCAACACAACCATATGTGCACCATATCATATATTTGATTAAGAAGATTAAAATAGAGAATGAATTGGTCCTGACATTAATTTGCCTCCTGATAATCCCTTCAACTTCACCGATCATTGTATGACGATCCTCCCAACTGCAGACAGACTGCAACACGATGACAGATTTAACCAATTGATGCCAAAAAAATTATAAACTATATTACTTCAAAATGTCATATTAACTGCACTTGGTTCATGAAATTAGCAAATCAAAGCATTGTGGAAACTACAATAAACATACATACATCAGATAGTCCCACAGAAGCAGAGAAATGTATAAACATTAATTTTCCACTGTGTGCATACGAGCAGATGGAGTGATATCAACTATCAAAGGTAGATACAAAAGCAAAAAATAAGGTATTTACCAATAATAGAGGGGCCACAACGTATACTTACATATAGGGCATGATTCAAATTATGACTTCATGCATGACCTGACCAATACTATTTATCTGAAACCTACCAACCCCAATGGCCACTTAAATGTATGGACTGTGTATTAGGACATAAATCACCAAGAATAAACTCATGCTAAGGCAAACATGAAAGGTCTCTATCAAAAGATGCTCCACCAAATGCATAACATACAATACCTGAAGTGCATGTAGGAGATTACAAGTTGCTTCAGGAAAGTCTTGACGAAGAATCAATGCCTGTCTATAACTCTTCACAGCAGACTCTACATGCCCACTGCAATAATTAAAAAAGATGAGTTTCCAGTATGATCCAATCTCTGGAGCTAGTATTTCCAGAAGTCGATTCTTTGATTGGAGTGAGGAAAATGGAGGGGGTTCAAAATCCAAACAATACAAAAAGAAGCTTCAAAATTTCTGACACAGAACATGTAAATAACAGCCCAAAAAATAAAAATAAACTCAAAGATGTAAGAAGTTCAATGGCTCAACCTCAATATCAGGAAAAAAAGGTATTTTGATTTCGGGGGCACTGCTAACAATGTTTTGGAATTATATAGTTTCTAAAGTAATGGTGATATGGGTTTTCCCAACATGAAGCAAAACTTAAAGTCAGTATACCTGTCCTTATATGCTGAAGCCAAATTAGCATGGGCTTCAGCCATAGTGGGCCTGACAGTAATTGCACATATATAATCTTGAATAGCTTCACTAACTCTACCAATCTCCTTATATGTATTGCCCCTATTTACAAGCCCATCAGCTGCCAAGGGATCAATGCGGATGACCTCATTGTAGCACGATATGGCATCTGCATAATTCCCCTAAAATAGTTTGTCCAAACAAGAATTAAATAAATCAATAATAACACATTTATCAACATTTTACACATTTCATATTAGCTTTTCATCCTTACAGCACCCCCCCCCCCAACAACCAAAAAATATAAAACACCCCACAAAACATACATAGAACAAGCCCAACAAGCTACTAACACTAACACAAAACACCCTGTTAAGGCATTAATTTTAGCAATAACTGAGATGGAATTTTAGTCTAAATTTTAAATTTTTAACACCTGCTGCTTGTATATCATGGCGAGGTTGTTATAAGGAGCAGACAATCCAGTAGTCACACTTAGTGTAGCCTTGTAATATGAAGCAGCAGCAGACATCATGTTCCTGCAAAACAGCAATTTCGACCAACATAAGTCATTCCCGTTCAACAGAATTATTAACATTAACATGAAGATATGGGGACCACATACCTTCCCATGTATATATTTCCAAGATTGGCCAGTGCTAGAGGGTGGTTAGATTGCAAGGAAAGGCATTGCTTCACAACACAATAGTGTAAGTTGAGTAGCATGGAAATGTAATGAAGGCATAAAAATTTAAAAATAAATGTAATGCATAAAAGTCAAAAAGAATACATTGAAGCACTGGATTGCTTCCTCCACTCTGCCAACATCTTTTAGCGCATTGCCCTACATGTGGAAAAAGAAAATCAAAGAAAATATTAAACAATTACACGTAAAATCTCAAATTTAGGCTATTTCCAAAATCCAAACTATACTGTGTGAAAACAATAAAACCTACCAAACTATTGTAAGCTTCCAAAAATCTGGGGTCACAAGAAACAGCTTGCTTATAGTGTAGAATTGCCTTATCCAGTTGCCCTTGCTCATAATATATACTGGCCAAATTACCTATTCCCCCATTTTAAACACAGTATGCTCAAAATAATTAGCAATTTAGCAGAGATCGCGTTTACTAGACTGTAAATTGTAAACAAGCATAATGCCATATGAAAAGCATATTTGGATCAGCCTTAGGACAGTAGACAGCTGGATGTGATTGTTATAATCTTTTACATTGTTATTGTCCATTCTTAACACTTATCATGCAAATCGATGTGGGTTCAAATAGAAACTCTGCAGTAAGAAGCAGTTGTAGTTATATATTGTTGAGATATATAGTCCCACATTGGTTGGATGAACAATTAATGTGGCCTTTATAAGGCCTTGGGCACTCCCACCCTTTGAGCTAGCTTTTGGAGTGGTGTATCCCAAGGTTCTTTACATGGTATCAGAGCCTCGCCCCTCTTGTGGAATTTCTTAGCACAGGTAAGCTGGGTCTGTTGCATTATCCACTCTTCAAGCCCATTGGGCTCTCGTGTGAGGGGACGCGTTGAGATATATAGTCCCACATTGGTTGGATGAACAACTAATGTGGCCTTTATAAGGCCTTGGGCACTCCCACCCTTTGAGCTAACTTTTGGGGTGGTATATCCCAAGGTTCTTTACATATATATTGAACAAAACAGGCCAGAGACCAGAAGTCAAACCAACATAAAGGAATTTTTTTTTTTTTCTGCAAGCCATTAATTTCCTGAATTGAGCTAAAGTCATGAAAATAAAATATCACAAGCATTCACACACATATGTAATGCAAAACTGCAAAAGCAATTATGTTATAATATGTCAATGCCCCCATTGAAGTCGTGTCATCTCTATTAAATTGATTTTAGAAAAAAATAGTCCACAACTTACAGTTGTATAATTGTTTATATAACTGAGTATTCATAAAATCCTTTTTTTTTAATTAAACTGATTATCCATAACATGATTATCAGAAGGTCATGGCTAACAATACACAGAACAACAAAGCCAGACTTTTTAAAGAAGGAAAAAAGGGTAAGCTATATACACTAATGTTTTACAAAGAAATAAAACTAGCAGGAAACAGATATAGAACAACAGAACTCACCATAAGCCATAGCATAGTTTGGTCGTGTCTGAAGAGCATGTTTGTAACATGCAATAGCTTCTTGATGCATCCCCAAAGCCTGATAAAGGAAAACTTTCATGGTTCCTCCAATTACATTCAAGGTACTAGTTGCATCCAACCTATGAAGCTAACATCTTGCTTAACAGCTTACCTTGTATACATTCCCCAGGTTCAGAAATGCTTCAGGAAAGGAAGGTTTGAGTTTCAATGCTTCCTGAAATATTTAAAAAATAAAATTAGATCATATAGCTGATAGAATTGTTTAAGCAGTTATATCTGATTATATCAGCATCAGGAACATGGCAGAAAATGCAAAACATTTTTAGGAAACAGACATTGCACACCATTACTAGCATATAATATGGAAAACTGTCCCTGGTTAGGCAATCTGATGCACTGCCCCATTGTCTCAAAAGTCTAAGAATTTCAGTTAGGCAGGTAATGTAAGATACATACCTTATAATACTGAAGGGCTCTGTTGTAATCACCAGACTCCATGAACAGACCGGCAAGATTTGACCATCCAATAGCAAAGGTAGGTTGAATGCGCAATGCATCAATGTAACAACTATATGCCTGCACAAAATGTTAGATTCTGACTATCATCATCTGAGCCTGGCTTGTGGACAACAACTTGATATCTGAATTGAACTGTGAATTTGAACACATTTTCATGCACCAATTGTTTAAATCCGTAACACTAAAATGTAAACAGGGATGTAGGGTTAAAATACTAAGTACTGAAGAAGCCCTTCAGGCTTCCTGGAAAGCACAAAGCCACTATTTTTTTATCTCGCTATAAGAAATGGGAGATGGGAATGGACTGCAGAATGCATAAGGATGCCACTCATTCAGGAGAAATAGCTCAAACTAGAAAACCAAATTACAATCAAGAAACTGTATTGGCTCTAGCAACCACACTTGGACATGCAGTACACCTAAGTCTGGATAAGAAGCACTGTGAAAGAAAAGTTCTTAAAAAAGTATAATCTCCAACGAGGAAAAACTAATGGAACAGGAAGTGGTAGAGCTAGTACTGGGGAATCCAGTAGAGAATCATCCCAAAGAGGGAGCCCAATTGCTATTAAGAGAAACTATATTGGCTAAAGCAATATGATGTGGTGCAAAAACATCCGATTCTAGAAATGTTGCACTTTGTCATTGTTGAATTGAAATTTGAATTCGAAGTTTGAATTCAAATCTGTTCGCAATTAATCTTTCCGTTATACGTTTCTGTATTAAAGTTGTAATTTAATCTTTCTGTTATACGTTATAAATTGAAAGTTAGAATAGATGTTACTAGGATATATGTATATAAAGACCTCAATTGAAGAGGGAATGAACGTACGAATGAATGGAACAAACTATTATCCCAGTTTATGTGTATCTACATTTTAACAATCATAAAGGTCATTTAAAATAGTCTAATCTCCCAAGCTAGAAGATTTCATATTACAAGAAGCTAAATTACAGGTCCGATAAAAATGTCAAAAGTATTAATAAGTAAAGAAATAAAATGAAAATAAAGAATGCATATCAAATGTCAGGACTTACTTCTTGCACCAACCCTTGAGCTTTCATTAGATACCCCAAGTTGATATGAGCATCAACCTGTATTACACAGAGACAAGATTACATAAACAATTATAAATCACCACCAAAACAAATTGTAGAATATTCTAGAGTTTTTTTTACATATTTCTAACTACTTGTCTCTTTGAGTAGTGTGATGTCTCTTTGGTTACTGTGTATTTTATTTATTACTTCATCTCCTTAACTACCTTGTAATCTGTATATAAAGAACCCTTTGGGTGTCAATCAATATATGAAAAATTATATTTCAGTCTTATATTTCTACATGGTATCAAGAGCAGGTTATCCTGTGATTATTTTGTAAACCTCCACGTTCTTCTCTCCTTTTCTTTTCATTTTTTTTCACCGCTACTATAACTCAGAAATCATATCTGGACCCCTCCAATCACGAAACCAAGGCCACCATTGGACTCAGCAGCCATTTCTGAGTCGACCCACGTCAGCCACTTCGCCGGAAAGTCTCCCACGCGCCGCCACGTGCCGCCACAGCAGAACTGTCTTCCCGGCACGTGTAAGCCACGCGCCGCCCTGCCGGACTCCGTTTGCCACGCGGCTTTCACAGAATGACTCGCCTGGCCTCTCTCTTCCTGTTCTGAGGTTTTAAATCACGATTGGAGCACTTTTCTTGCTGGGTCCAGTTGGTTCCTCTTCGGTTCTTTGTTCCTGTTCCTTGTTCCTGTTCCTGTCCCTGTTCTGAGTTCCTTTTTTAACGATGGAAGTTGAAAATATTGAGGTTGAGAATAAGCATTCTGAAAAATCATCCGGTAATATTTCTGGTGTTTCTACTCCTCCCTGTTCTTCGTCTTTCGGAGACAACCCAGCTATACAGATCACTAACCACCGTTTAAACGGTAAAAATTATGTGCAATGGCATCAATCTGTCAAGCTGTTTATCCAAGCAAAAGGGAAAATGGGGTATCTTGATGGAAAAAAGGAAAAACCCGGAGCTGATGAACCTGATTATGATAAATGGATGACTGAAAATGCCCTGGTCATGACCTGGTTGACTAACTCTATGGATCCTGATATCAGTCAAACTTATTTGTTTCATGATACGGCTCAGGAAATTTGGGATGCCGTTAAAGAATATTATTCTGACCTGGGCAATGCTTCTCAGGCTTTTGAACTCAACACCAAGGTAAGAGAGTTACATCAAGAGGGGATGTCTGTTACTGAATACTTTCTTGCTTTAAAAACTCTGTGGCAGGAGTTGGACCTTTATGATGCAGCAGATCTTCAAGGTTTAGAAGCCAATGCAAGGTTTAAAAGTTACTTAGAGAAAAGACGTCTCTATGATTTTCTTGCTGGCCTTAATCGTGATCTTGATGATGTTCGTGGAAGGATATTGGGGCAGAACCCATTACCTTCCATTGCAGCTGCTTTTTCTATGGTACGACGGGAAGAACTTCGCCGAAAGGTAATGTTGGGGGACAAGAACTCTAAATCCTCCGATGTATCTGCCTTAGTAGCAAAACATACTCCTCGTCCCCCTAGTGATGCAAAACGTTCTGACCGATGGTGTTCTCGTTGCAATAAGAGCGGTCACACTCGGGAAAAATGTTGGGAAATTCATGGAAAACCACCAAACTGGAAAGCAAAGGGGTCAAACAAGAGTCGTGCTTATCAAATCTCTTCTGATTATAAGGGTGAATAGTCTCGTGCCTCTCCAAATTCCGATGGTGTATTCATCCCTAAAGCTCAGTATGAGCAATTTCAGAAAGTGATGTCTAAATCTGCTGAGGCAACTAGTCATGTTGCTCAACAAGGTATGGCATTCCATGTTGATCATAGTAGTCGTTGGATTCTTGATTCAGGAGCTTCTGATCATATGACAGGTAATGCATCCTTGTTTTGTTCTTATACCCCTTATTATCACCAGTCACGAATAAGGACTGCTGATGGTAGTTTCTCTAATATTGCGGAAAAGGGATCCATTAAGCTCTCTGAACATATTACTCTGAATTCTGTCCTTCATGTCCCTTCTCTTACTTGTAACCTTATCTCTATTAGTAAACTTTCCTCTGAATTGCATTGTGTTGCTAAATTCTCTGCCAAAACCTGTGTTTTTCAGGAACAGGATTCGGGCTTGATGATTGGCAGTGCTAGAGAGGAAGAAGGGCTTTACTATTTTGAAGAAGATTCTCATGAAAAGAGATTTTTTGCAAATCACTCTTTATGTTTATCAGACGATTATAATGATGTCTTGTTGTGGCATCGTCGTTTAGGACACCCAAATTTCTTTTATCTTCAAAAGTTGTTTCCAAACTTATTTATCAATAAAAAACCAAGTTACTTTTTTTGTGAGGATTGTCAGTTTGCAAAACACTCTCGTGTTTCTTATTCCCCCAGAGATTATCATGTTTCGTCTCCATTTACATTGATTCATAGTGATATTTGGGGGCCAGCTCGTGAAAAAAATATATCTGGAACTCGTTGGTTTATTACCTTCGTTGATGATCATTTTATAGAGTATGTTGGGAATATCTTCTAAAGGATAAGTCTGAAGCTGCAGCCACTTTTAAAAATTTTCATGCTATAGTACAAACTCAATTCCAGACCTCTATCCAAATCCTGCGAACTGACAACGGTACTGAATATTTTAATTCTGTTCTTGGTGATTACCTAACCAAGCAAGGCATTATCCATCAAAGTTCTTGTCCTAACACCCCTCAACAAAATGGGGTGGCTGAAAGAAAAAATAGACATCTCATTGAAGTTGCTAGAGCCCTCTTGTTTTCAATGCATGTCCCTAAATACCTGTGGGGGGAGGCCGTCTTGACTGCCTCATATCTCATCAATCGGATGCCCTCTCGTGTCCTGAATTTTCATTCTCCCATATATTGCCTTACCCGCTCTTTTCCCTCCTTTCGGGCTCTCTCTTATATTCCTCCAAAGTTGTTTGGCTGTGTAGTTTTTGTTCATATTCCTCAACATCAAAGGTCCAAACTTGATCCAAAGTCTGTTAGATGTGTTTTCATAGGATACCCTCCTAATCAAAAAGGTTACAAGTGCTACTCACCTTCTCTTCGAAAGGTCTTTGTTTCTATGGATGTTACCTTTTATGAAACAATCATTGTTTCCAAATAATTCTTCTGTCTTACCTTTACCTTTGGAAACATCTGTTGTTCCTTTACCTTTGGAGACAGGGGGAGCTAATGTACAGGAGACAAGGACAGCAACTGTACCAGAGACTGGAGATCCTCCCGATAAATGGGAAAAATTCTACAGCAGGCGTAAATCTCCTCAAGATCCTCTAGACTGCCAAGATTCTGACCCGTGTCCTAGTTCCAGCAATCCACTTAAGAACACTGGTACAGCTGACCTAGATATGCCTATTGCCCTTCGTAAAGGTACTAGATCTTGCACTGCTCATCCTATTTCTCATCACATTTCATATGAAAAGTTGTCTCCAGGTTTTTGTGCTTTCAACACTATATTAGATGGTACAAAAATACCAAAAAATATCCAAGAGGCACTTAATGACCCTAAATGGAGGGATGCTGTCTTTGAAGAAATGGATGCACTTAAAAAAAATGGAACTTGGGAGTCCGTGGCACTTCCCAGAGGAAAGAAAACTGTAGGTTGCAAGTGGGTGTTCGCAATAAAATTTAATGCAGATAACAGCATCAACAAATATAAGGCCAGATTGGTTGCCAAAGGATTCACCCAGACTTATGGGATAGACTATCAGGAGACGTTTGCTCCCGTTGCCAAACTTAATTATATCCGAATCCTACTATCACTTGCTGCCAACCTTGATTGGCCCTTGCATCAATTGGACGTAAAGAATGCTTTCTTAAATGGGGACTTACATGAGGAAGTTTACATGGATCCACCACCTGGTTTTGAAGAGGGAGATGGTTCTGTATGCATGTTGAAGAAGTCTCTTTATGGACTTAAACAATCCCCTAGAGAGTGGTTTGAAAAATTTACTCGTGCTGTTAAAGAAAGGGGATTTATCCAAGCTCAGACTGATCACACTTTATTTTTTAAACACTCTGATAGTGGCAAAATTGCTATCCTCATTGTTTATGTTGATGACATAATTGTCACAAGTGATGACTGGGAGGAAATAAAATCTTTAAAGGGGGGTTTAGCTAATCTGTTTGAACTGAAGGATCTTGGATCACTCAAATATTTTCTTGTAATGGAAATTGCTCGTAGCAAAGCGGGAATTTCCTTATCGCAAAAGAAATATATCCTAGACCTGCTACAAGAAATAGGTATGCTTGGATGCAAGTCTGCAGAAACTCCAGTTGAACCCAATATTAAATTGGGGACTGAAGATGGAAAGGATGTTAACAGGGAGCAATACCAAAAGTTGGTAGGGAAGCTGATCTACTTATCTCACACCCGACCTGATATTGCATTTGCCGTTAGCATGGTTAGCCAATTCATGCATTCTCCTAAGGAAAAACACCTTAGTGCGGTTTATAGAATCCTCAAGTACCTCAAAAACACATCTGGTCGAGGAATGCTCTTTAAAAGAGGACACAAGAGGATGATAGAAATCTATACAGATGCTGATTGGGCTGGCTCTGCATTGGACCGAAGATCCACTTCAGGATATTGTACCTATGTCTGGGGAAATCTTGTAACCTGGAGAAGTAAAAAACAAATTGTTGTTGCCAGAAGCAGTGCAGAAGCAGAATTTCGAGCGTTAGCTCATGGCATTTGTGAAGGAATCTGGTTAAGAAGACTTCTTGAAGAATTAAAGATATCTTATTCTCTACCTGTGAGACTCTATTGTGATAATAAGGCTGCTGTCAGTATTGCTCAAAATCCTGTACATCATGACAGAACCAAACATGTGGAAGTTGATCGTCATTTTATCAAAGAAAAATTGGAGGAGGGTAGTGTATGTTTGTCATATATACCTACCAAGGAGCAAACAGCCGACATTCTCACCAAAGGATTACACAAACCCATCTTTGAGGATTTAATTAGCAAGTTGGGGATGATCAATATGTATCTCCCAACTTGAGGGGGAGTGTAGAATATTCTAGAGTTTTTTTTTACTTATTTCTAACTACTTGTCTCTTTGAGTAGTGTGATGTCTCTTTGGTTACTGTGTATTTTATTTATTACTCCATCTCCTTAACTACCTTGTAATCTGTATATAAAGAACCCTTTGGGTGTCAATCAATATATGAAAAATTATATTTCAGTCTTATATTTCTACACAAATGAACCACAATGTGAAAAGGAATAGAAAAGGAGAATAAGAGATTACACTCTATGCCTTCTGCATAACAACTTAACTAGAACAATTGTTCAGCTAAAAATATGTAATAGATAGATGTAGAATGATACCTTTAGAGGATTTATAGCTAGTGCTTGGCGACAACACCGTGATGCATCAGTGAGTCTTCCTTTACTCATGTATGCACTACCCAAATTTGACCATGCATCAGCAAAATTGGGATTAACCTACAACAGAACAAAAACAAGATAAATGATCCAATCCAGGATGGCATAATAACAGACAGGAAAGGACATAATGGAAAAATTGCAACAAATGAGGGGGGAGAAACTACTAGACATGGAAAGAAATGCATACAAAAAAAAGATTGGAGGGTCATAGCAGACGAATTTCATGTAACGTTTATTATATCATGTGAAACCCTGTGATTTACTCAGCCCAAATGCAACAAAATGCATGTGTTTAAAACAAAACTAGGGTGCAGAACAGAAGCTTTAAGAGAAGAAATACATATTTTGTTAGTTTGAACATAATTAGTTTCATTTGGAAGACAGTCGTCTGATTGCAGGAAGAACATGATTCCCTCCGAAAATCCTCAAAAAAATTGTGATTATTAACGGGGGTTTGACTCAATAAGTGACCAAAATCAATGTAAAATTGCAGTTGTAAGTAGTAAGAAGATTTGTGACAAGGTGCTTAAGGCATAAAGGTGATCTAAGATATTGTAAGGAAACCCCCAATAATTCATATGTATAAGAGAAGAAATAAGCAAAGGGCTAGCCATGTGGGCCGAGAAGATAAGGAGTAGCATTAGTTAGGGGGCGGACCGTTAGGGTCTTCTTAAATGTTGTGTAATTGAATAAGAATAAATTGATTGAAGAAGAAGAAGAAGAAGAAGAAGAAGAAACAAACAATTAAAGACCAAAAAAAATAAACTTAAAAATTTAAACCTGAGAACAACCATTGGTTCTGTTGCTTACTTGCAAGGGACTTATATGATAAAATTTTACATCAACTATAAGACTGAGACCTGTGCAATCTTAAGAAAATATCAATTTTACTGAAAATCAACAAAGGAAGATATTATGATAGCCAACCAAAAAAAAATAAACAGAATCAAATTCATAATAGATTTGAATTTATAGAAGGTATTTCATCATAAATGTGCTTTCAGTTTCCAGACACAAATAATTGGAACTTTCTTGTAGAAACATTAGAACTAAACTATGACATTTTAGAGGAGTGAAAATAAAGAAACGAAAAAAACTAGACTACAACAATGTGTAAGTTCATAAGACAATTGATAAGAGAAAAAACATGTATAAACAATATTATAGGTCCAGAATTGCACACTGACATCGATGGCAAGCACGTAGTAGTGAATTGCAAGATCAATGTTTCCTTTTTCCTGCACATATTAAAATCATAAAGGAAAACTATTAATTCTATAGAAAATGTATGTCATCCTCCAACAGCATAAAAAATAGTAGAACAATTTCCATCATAGTCAGACCAGGTTAGCAGCAGTGGTTACTTACTTTCCATGCGTTTGCCATGTTCCCATAACACTCAGCAAATTGTGGCTTAATCCTAAGTGCTTCTTCATTTTTTGCAATACACATATCAAAATCATGCAACTGCACACAAATAGTACCACAAGTTTAGAATGCAGTACAAAAGAACTACAAGCTAATGCTAAGCATCCTAAAAAATTGGTCCCAAAACTGGCAGACAAGGAAACCTGGTAATAAATTGCACCCATGAGCAATAAGTTGTCAGTGCGTAGTGGATTTCTCTCATAGACAGAGTTACTATGTTCTAGCGCTTGCTTATAGTTGCCAGCCTTGTACATTTGGTGTGCAAGTGATAAATGCAAGTCAACACCTGCGGAAAGAAAATATAAAGATTATAAATAATTAGCGCCAATTTTGCATAAAAGGGAAAGTATACATAAAAATATTAGTCCTCTGACTCAATAGCAGAAGAGATAATAACAGTTTTTCTAATTGGTTCACCCAAAAACAAAAACACTAAAAGGTAAGAACATAGTCTATTTCTGATCACAATCAGAAATATATTCGATTGAAAATGTCAATTATTGAAACTGCAAGTAATATCAATTATTGAAACTGCAAGTACTTATTTCAATTATTGAAACCGCAAGTAATATCAAACGTCATCAAAATTACGCTAATTATCCTTAATATATTGTAACGGTCATCACTTTTATTTTAGTTATAAAAACGGCAGGTAAAATCAAAGGTCATCATAATTATTATTAATATATTAATGGTTACAAAATTAAATAAATAACTTTTGGCATTTACTCATTACATGATAAACAACCATAACTACTGAACATTACAACTAAAACCACCGCTAATTAAGGTTACAATTTTAAAGTCAAATTATGACACACTATTAGCAATAAATTCCTATAACACTATAAGGGTACACACTATTATTATTATTATTGTTGTTACTATTTTTCTGGGATATTATAGCTTCTCAGTCACTACCATCCATGACGGTGAATCGCGAACAACTTCTAGGTTCACAAGTGTCATTAAATTGAAAGAATAATCCCTTTCGGCATCATTCCAAGATTTCATCAAAGGACAATCGTTTGACCGGTAGGTTTTGGTTCTAAGTTAGGTTATTAATGGTGGAAGGGGTGGGAATCACAGTGCTAGGGATTCCTAGAGGTGGCAAAACTGGTCCAACCCGTAGAGTTGGCCCGTTTAACCCACCATAAGTAGTGGGTTGGTTGGGTTGGGATTTCCAACCCGCCCAAATTAAGGGCAGGTCAAAACGGGTTCAAACTGTGGTGGTGCACGTTGACCCGTAGGGTTAGTTTTTATTTTAATTTTAATTTTTGAATTTTTTAAAAAAAAATTAATTCATGATAACTTTTTCTACCTCTTTTGTCTTCATTTAATACCTTTTACACCTATGGAGAGTATAATTTAAAAAAAAAAAAAAAAAAATCACTTTTTTATTACGTTGGCAAGGAAGGGTGGGTTGGAGGCGAGTAGGGGTGGGTTAAAATTTCCAACCCACTTTCAAAAGCAGGGCAGGTCGGGTTACTTGCTTTGCTACCTCTATAATCCTTGTTATTTTGGGTCTTACACAATTTGGTAGGCGTGGCGATTCGGGTCGACACAAATACACTCAACACAAACTTAAAATCGGGTTAAAACAATCGACAAGAACACGACCTGCTTATTTTGCAGGTTGACATGACACGCGCGAATAACCTGCAAACTCATAGTATATAGCTTAGTATGTGGGTTGACACGACATGACACGAATAACCTGTCAACCACAAATTATGTTATTTATTATGCGGGTCGACATAACACGGTAAGACACGAATAGCATGTTTACGACACGACACAACACGAATAACCTGTAAGATAAGTAATGCGGGTCAATTTCGGGTTCGAGGGTTGACACACGACACGACATGAATCTTTTCGATCATTTTTTGCCAACCCTAACACGACACAAATTTAAAAAATGGTTGACCCGAACACAAATTTTTCGAGTTGTATTCGTATCGTGACAGCGGATCATGTTGAAAATTGTCACCCTTAGAATTTGGCAAGCCCAATAGCATAAGATAGAGAAGTAGGCTGATTTGCAGGCCTGCAAATCAGCCTGAAGTGTCTTGGAGAATCTACTTATGAAGCAACTTACCTACCTTGACATCTCCAATCGTCCCACCTTGGAAAGAAACCTCTCAAATTGGCATTGGTATTCCTGCACCTTAATGTGTTGCTGCAACTTGGTCAATTCCCCAAAGAAATCAACAACTTGATTGGTGCCATAACGTTGCAATATTTCATCACGAAACTCCAACCAAGTGATATTCGGATGGTCTTGGATGAGTAATTGGTATTACAACTGAGCATCCCCAACGATATTGAAAGACAACAGTGAAACTCTTTCTTCTTCTGAGGTGTGATAATATTGGAAAAAAAATTCTTAGCCTGGCATAGCCAACTTGTTGGGTCTTTATTATCATCGAATCACAAAAAATCCAACTTCACCACCTTGGGTGCGTATGTTGTGTGCAAACCCGATGCATCGTGGCAGCAGTGTTTGCTTCATTGTTCATACTGATTCTAGTATGATCCCTTTTCTAGTGTGTTGGTGTAGTGGCCACAACATCCAACCTATTGGAAAATTAAGCAAACATCTCCTTAAATTACTCTAACAAAGACTGGACTGCATCTTCGAATCTCTCCACACTTTCGTCAATGCCTGCGCTTATTCTGCATACAAGGGCTTATTCTGACCTTTTTTACCTATCTTGGTAGAAAATAGCACAAGGAAAATAACAATAGAAGGGTTTCTTTTCTATGGAAGCTTGACCTCTTGCACCACATAGTGCTTTCCAAATAATTTTTGTTGATGCCCTTTGTTTAAATACTTCAAGGTTTAAATAGATAATACAAGCCAACCACTAATATAAAAATAACTACTCAATAACGCTAAATAGGCTCCACTAACATCCATGACCCATCCTTTAGCAAAATTGAAATTCAAACAACAAAACGAATAAATAACTATCCACTAATTAATATAACAGCAGCAATATTCTAATAGCAATTCCTTGGTCAAATCGGTTGTAACAACATGCCCTATTAAAACACTAACCATGATATAAATATTTTATAGGAGACTCCGCAAAAGAAATATCAACATACTATAAACTTATTTTCAGCTCGAACACACTATTATTCGAGTATTTAAATCAGAAAAGAATCTCGGGACCAAGAGGCTATGATTTCCAACAGTAGTTGAATCCAAAATTATAATACTTTCTTTTTGGCGCGCATAGAGGGCAAAACGACCTGAACGACGAGCCTAGAGGCTGAAATAACTTAACAAGAACAATAACGACAATGACGATATATGACTGAAAAAATAAATAAATCAATTAATCGTATTTCGGAATAAGACGAACCTTCAGTAGAATCATGACCATTCAACGCCAGGAGACTGCGCGAGGAAGGCTCAGGCTTATTGGAGAACTGCTCAATGCGATCTCCGGTGAACAGCGGCCGAGATGTGGCTGCCGAACCAGTGTGGTGGTGGCGGTCGCCATGCACTGAGATCATGGCGGTAACATACACTGAGATGATTCAGTGATGGAAGAAGATCGTCAAGGTGAAGAACAAAATTGCTCCAGAAATGGAAATCCTATGAGGCAAAATTTATCAGTATTTCTTCTTCTTCTTCTGCCTGCGGTTTCTGTTAATATTGGGATTTGGGAAGGAGAGAAGGGGTTTTATTTTAATTATAAAGTGGAGGATCTTGCACAAGATGAAATCTCGGCCGTTTATTCGGCCAATATAAAAGATGCTTCGGTTAGGAACAACCAGTGTTGTTCATATTTAGTGTAAAAACCAAAAAACGTATCGTGTCCTTGATGCTTGTGTTCACACGTACAATAATTTAAAAAGTTTCCTGTTTTAGTAGATATTTGAAATTTGAACTTCGAACATTAAATAAATAAATATAAAATAAAAATATTTGTAAGTCCGAAAATAATTTAATGGCAGACATTCAATTTAAATCCCACCTATTTCTTTCATTGGTAATTGATGAACGTAATAATTACTACTGTTGTACCCCATTGAAAACTGAAAGTAATTATTCAATGTTTTGAATGTCCCAATGTCTCTCTCAGACTTCTAATGTCTTCTCTCCCCATTGTTATCATTTTTTACATGAACCCTCCATTTTTCTCTGGTCGAATCATTCATCTTCTTCAATATCTTGCATTTTTTTCTTTCTTCTTCTCATTCGTTGTTATTCCCTTCTTCTACTTCCTGCTTTAGTCATCTATATATTATTCTAAAGTACAACCGTTTATTGTAAACTTTTATGATGTGTCGCATTCTCCTTGAATCTGATGTTTGTGTTCACACCTACAATAATTTAAAAAGTTTCCTATTTTGGTAGACATTTGAAATTTGAGTTTCGAACATTAAATAAATAAATACAAAATAAAAATATTTGTAAGTCCGAAAATATATTAGTGGCAGACATCCAATTTAAATCCCACCTATTTCTTTCATTGGTAATTGATGAACGTAATAATTACTACTGTTGTACCCCATTGGAAACTGAAAGTAATTATTCAATGTTTTGAATGTCCCAATGTCTCTCTCAGACTTCTAATGCCTTCTCTCCCATTGTTATCATTTTTTACATGAACCCTCCATTTTTTTCTCTGGTCGAATCATTCATCTTCTTCAGTATCTTGCTTTTTTTCTTCCTTCTTCTACTAAAGCAGGAAGTAGAAGAAGGGAATAACAACGAATGAGAAGAAGAAGGAAAAAAATGCAAGATACTGAAGAAGATATTCCCTTCGATCAGAGAAAAATCTACTTCATGTAAAAAATGATAACAATGGGGAGAGAAGGCATTATAGAGAGACATTGTGACATTCAAAACATTGAATAATTACTTTCATCAATTACCAATGAAAGAAATAGGTGGGATTTAAATTGGATGTGTGCCACTAATATATTTTCGGACTTACAAATATTTTTATTTTGTATTTATTTATTTAATTTATTTAATGTTCGAAATTCAAATTTCAAATGTCTACCAAAACAGGAAACTTTTTAAATTGTTGTAGGTGTGAACACAAACCTCAGATTCAAGGAGAATGCGACACATCATAAAAGTTTCCAATAAACGGTTTTACTTTAGAATAATATAGATAGATAGATATATAATAGAGAATATTTTTCTCTTCAATATTTTACACTTTCACAATAAAACATTTCGAATAAAGGAAAAATGTTTCTTCTTTTATTATAGATAAAAAATTTCTGTTACACAAATATAAAAGTTAGTGAGTCTCATTAATAATTTCTTTCTTTTCTCGGACTCATTCACTTTGATGTGAGTGTGGCAGAGAAACTTTTTGTGTAGTAAAAATAGGAACATTAAATATTCAAATAAATGAAAAATAATGGTTATAACTTATATCTAATCAAAACAATTATAAATATTGATAATTATTTTTTGATTATTTTTATTATTGACAAAATTTCTCTAGACCAGCCCTTGATTTATGAGTGTTGGAAAGGAAATTAATTCCCTGATCCTTTTCTTTCTCTTTCTTCTTCCTCTATCTATTTCCTTCTCCTTATCTTTGGGCGGCCCACATTATATATTTACTCGATGGACAAATGGTTATCTAAGTCCTCCCAACATAAAAGCTATAAGTCAAAACATAAATATATATAAAATAATAGTTTTTTTTACTAAAAAAAAAAAAGTCTATTCCGACAATGACGCATATAAGTCAAAATTATGATGTTATCAAAAAAAAAATTATGAATAAAATGAAATATCCCTTAACTGATAAAATCCAAAACTAAGTATTCAGGTTTATGTACTTATTGATCATATGAAATCCAGGTAATTGTGTGAATATGGATGCAAATGTTTATGTATTTAATATTCGTATTGAGACATTATTGAAGAAACACTAATGAATTGAACATAAACTAGATTTTGAGAAAAATAAATAATAAATTTCATAGCAAAGAAAGTGACAAGTCTTTGAGAGGGATATAAGATCTTAATCTCGAACTCGCTTCGTATTCTAAATTAGTCTCATAGTCAATTCAAAGAACTGAAGTTTGTGAGGATATCTGAAGAAGCTTACTTGCCTCAAAGAGATAATTAGAGTTAGTATTCTAAAAAAATAAAAATAAAATAAAAAGAGACAAGCAAAAAATATATTAGTTAATGTCTAGTAAACTTTTGCAAAGAGAATCAAATATTTTAAAGATGTCTTGCTAATATAAGTTGAACCATTGAATTAATTTGATGTTAAAATCTGAATATATATTGATAACAATCAATCATATAAAAGATTAGAAAGAATTTACAGAAATAAAAGATTTGGAAGAAGTTTGAAAAATTAAGTAAATGACAGAGTTAAAAAAAGTCATCAGAAGGGGAAAAAAAATAGGGATTAATGTTTCTCATATTATAGAAGAATATCTCCTATAATATCAGAAACATAATCCCAAAGAAACATGCGTGAAATTTTGGAGGAGATATGCTCGAAGGGAGAAAAGAATTATAAGTGAACTCTTACTTTTATATATAGGTTTTATAATTTTCATGTTGAATGAGAATTGATAAAAAGCATGTGGGACCCATGTGTTAGAAAAAATTATATGTAGGACCCATGTCAGTACGAAAATCAAAGGGTGTGTAGGAAAAAATTAATTCTCATGTTAACTGAGAATTATAAAACCCTTTATATATTATAATATATTTTAAAATTTTCATCTGTTTAAAAAAAAATTTAAAAATTAAATTGGGTCATCCCGTTTAATTTTTTAGATCATTATCTGATAATATTTTTAATGCAAAAATTACATAGTTCAACCATGAATTACTTATGGTTTGATAAGAAATTTATTTATTTGAACCATAAAATTATAAATTTAAATTATTGCGAATTCAGTTTTTGATTTGATATTTTTTCTTTCTTATTTTTTTTTCTCTCTCTAAAATAGTTCACATTCAAATCTTTAAAAATCCACTTTTTCTCTCTTACTAAAAATTGTCTTCAACCATTGTTAATTCTGCAAAAGGAAAAGAAATAATATGAAATCATAAAATTAGATAGTAGCTCGTGCAATGTAAGCATTTTCATGTGTGTTTAAATTATTGTTTAAAAACAAATGGCAATAGCCACACATAAAAACTGAACATATGAGGGTAATAGTGAAAGCATGTAATCGATTCTCCCAAATACCACTTTTAAAAGGGGTTTAAAACATTAATCCTAAACCCGTCTCGAATTAGACAAGTGACGAAATCATGAATCCATTGAAATATTTTCAAAAAAAAAATAAAAAGTTATTGTTTAAAGACTATTTTAATATGAATTTAAATTACAATTTATTATAATATACATAGAAAAAAATTAAAATATTACTATTTTAATAAATAATTACGAATACATAGCAGTTTCGAAATTATCTACGAATCTACTGCAGTTATTCACGTCCAAATTGGGCGTGACTATTCACATCTAAATTAGACGTGACTTCCAAGGCATTCACGCCTAAATTAGGCGTGACTCGTCTGGTGTTGATACGTGTCGCAAAAAATTAATAATTTAACCCTAAAATTTTATAAGGTCATAACTTTTGACTCGGATATCCGAATGAGGTAATTCTTTTTTTGATTCCACATAACTTTTCAAGATCTACGCAATGACATCTCATTTGATATATTTTATCACTCATAAACATAATTCAAATTTGCAACAATGATATTATAAAGATGGCATCAAAGTAGATTAACTCATCTATAAATAAGTATACTTAATGTCATATTAAAAAATATACTTCTGCCAAGTGTTTGAAAAAAAATAGTGTACAAGGTTATTTATTTAATTAATAAAATATGTAAAATTTTATATAATATTCTACCAAGTGTTTAGAATACTTATTTAATTATTTTCTTTATTAATATAGATTTTTCAAATTGATTTTTGAGTTTAAATCACAAATTTAATATTTATTTTATTTTTCTTAATAATAATAATTTTCAAATTATTTTTTGTAATATACTATATAATACAATTATTGCAAATTTGAATTGTGTTTGTGAGAGATAAAATATATCAAAAGAGATGTCATTGCGTAGATCTCGAAAAGTTATGTGGAATCAAAAAAAAAATTACCTCATTCGGATACCCGAGTCAAAAGTTATGGCTTTTCAAAATTTTACGATTCGTAAGTTGACTTTTTTTTGTCACGTGTCAATACCATATGATTCACACCTTGGGAGTCATGCCTAATTTGAGCATGAATGCTATAGATTCGTAGATAGTTTTGAAACTGCTATGTATTCGTAATTATTTATTAAAATAGTAATATTTTAATTTTTTGGCCAATATACATAGGCAGCATGTTGTAAATTTGAACTCTTTAATTTCTTAACAGTAAATTTAAATTGCACATTAGGAACAAAATGATAATTTTACGTTTTTAAATCTTTCTTTTTTTTGACCAAAAACCTTTTTTGAAACAACTTTGTAGGACAACTTTTAAAAAATTATTATTATTATTATTATTTCACCAAATAAATGGTTACCTTCCACATTTTCAGGCACCACTTAAAGATTTAAGGGGTGAACCGGTGATATTTTGGTTTGGATATTTTTGGTAGGAATTTCTGTTTGGATTCAGTTTCATAAATTTCATGTCAAATATTTTCCACTCATTCGTACTTTGTCCAAATCGAACACCTATATTAAACAATTATTTCAAATGCAAAATTGTCACTCGTTTAATTGAAACTAAACATATACATACCATACTTACATACTACACAACGTTTGAACGTTACATGTACACCGAATATGCACAAAATTTGATGTAGCCTGTGACTAGCCGTTTAAGCACCTTTCTGCGGCAGAGTTTCAAACGCTGAAACTGTGTTATCAAATTTTATACGATGCAATGGAGCACCACTTTGCTTAATAGCACATGCTGTCTTTTCTTCAAGGGGGCAGCGTGCTTTAAGCATAGAGAATACATGGTTATTTAATCTCCTTGCTTTTTTCATTGCTTCTAATAAGGCTTCCCATCCCTGTTAAAATGAAAATAAATGCAATCAATAACAGCACACGAGATACATACAAAATAAAGTCATCACTACTTTAGTTGTGAGAGCTATGAATTTAAATTGGACATAACCAAGTCGCAGCTTCTTCACAAATATGTACTATTTTGATATCGTTAAATATTTGTTATGACATCAAACTAAATTAAATTTGTTTTGTTTCACAATATGGTCAACCGGAAGTTGATCACACCTTCAGACATTATATTAGTAAATTGAAGAAATAGACAATAATTTTCTAGGCATAAAAGCAGTTTGACAGAAACTTTAGCAAGGCAAAAGAAAACGATGAACAAAAAGGGAAATATTTCTATAATGCCTGTTTGGCACGATGTTAACAGTAACGAAGGAAATAGTTTTATTAATATAATGATTAAACAAGCAAAGATTCTTTTGGCTTTTATTTGAAGAAGCAATATAATAAACCTGCACAGCAAAGTGTGAGTTCTTATGTGTTTGCACAACAGACGCAGCCTCCACTTCTGCGATGTTGAGAATCTGATATGAAAAGTCAAAGAGCTCAAAATGCAGCTGTTGACCAAGCAAATAAATTATAGTGCAGCCCCCCCAAGCAACTGAATCTCCCAGCCTTTCATGAATATTTGATGGCACTTGGGCAGACTCTTCCAAGTATCCCTATGTGATTCAAGCAAAAGTCAATGTCAAAAGAAAATTAAAAAAAGAAAAAAGATACTAGCCAATTCATTAATGTATCGAACAAAATATAACAATGTTATTCAAGCTAATTTTTAGTCATCTTGAAAAGGAGAGAGACGAGGCATGCTTCAGAATTCAGAAAATTTTGAGCCCAATTTAAGCCTCCCCGGATTTGGGGGAGGGAATAACTAGGACCAACTTTTAACTTGCCAAAACGAAGACTTAAAGGTGAATGAAGACACAAACACATGGAAATTTATATGCAAAGATAATTCATCATTAAAATAGAGAAGTTCGTAGTTGATGTTTATCCTATGACATTACAGTTTATATACTGAAATGCATTAGCAAACTGTGAGGAATACAAAAATTAATAGATAAGGAAGGTTGCTCCTTACAATTTGGAGACCACTGTATATTCGATAGAAATCTTTAGAAGTTGTAATGTCAATGAAGCCTGTCTTGGGCGCAGCACTCCATTTACTACAATATTTATCTAATGCAGCACTTGTGAAAGCAAGCGCATACTCCAGCACACTTCCAGTATTCAAGTTAGCCTTATATAAAAGATCTGTAATAAATGAAATAATGCTTGAACCATTAATAAAAGATCATAAAAGTAAATTGACATAAAGCATTACACTAAGGTCTGTAGAAGTAATTGTTAGAAAAGTGTAATATAAAATCATTAAAGTGGCATTCACTTTAACAGCTTAAGTTTTTGGATTGAAATAGTTATTTACATGATATCAGAGCCAGTAACCAAATGGTCAATCGTTCGATCCTATCCACTCCCCATTCTTCTAATAAATATTTAACTGTGGAATTTCTTAACACAAGTAGGTAGGCTTGTGCATTATCCATCCTTCAAGCCCAATGGTTCTTGTGTGAAGGGGTGCGCTAGAGAAGTCTAATATAAAACCATTAAAGTGGCCTTCACTTAACAACTTAAGTTTTTGAGTTAGAAATGGTTCTTTACAATAATGAAGAAGAAAAAGAAACATTCTTGTAAATCACAAAATCCTGCGCAAAAAAAGAACAGCTTTGTCTACTGCACCAGGCTGATAATATACTAATTTCAATTATACCTAAGTGTTTTTCCTTCTTACTTTTATTTATTTCACTTCCTCCATCATTTTGAAATACCTTATGGCCGTTATATTCCCTAATGTTAAAATCTAAGTTTGTTCTCAACTATTTTTTAAACATCAAGCATGTGCACCTTTTATTTTACTAGGGAACAAGCCAAGCCAACAACGAGAATCAGAACACGTATCCCATAGCATACCTGCAGCTTCTGCTTGTTTTGACATAATGTGGAAAGATGTAGGAGATGGGCAGCCGGGGTATGAAACCATTGCAGCAGCTGTTGATTTAAAGAGGCTTACAACAGGGCTGTCTCCACCATCTTGAGAAGTTAATATTTGTCCATCTGCTCCAGGAAGCAAGCCCAGCCAGGGAGCAGTTTGCATGAAATTCATGGTATCTGTTTCTCTCTGTCAAGAATGCAACATATTCATCCCTCTTACTCACAAACTAAAGTAGCACACAACAAAACATCAATAAACTACAATTAAGGAAAATATGAGGTTATTTCTCCCTATTTCCCAGGTAACAAAGCAGCCATTCTGTGAAATTTATTCTTCCACACTTAGTATTTTCGTAAAATAATTTGGGAGTTCGATGATAATAAGCTTGAGTGTTATTATTTGAATGACATGAGATCTAGCTCAAATTCCTAAAAAGCCTGAGAGATTCCAAACTCTATAAAGGCCTCTCCCTTGGTGTCCTTTTTCTTTGCCTATCCATTTTATTTGAATCCTTCTATCAAGGACCAATCTCGCAAAAGCTTAAGCTATTAGTTAAAAAGTCACATGAATGGGTCTACAGAAAAAATATTTCTGCAGTTACTGCAGATAAGTTATCTGCATTTACTCCCAAAACGACGTCGTTTTGGGATTGAAAAATTAAAAAATTATAATAACCCTGAAATAAATTAAAATTACAAAAACACCATGATTTCCGCACCAAAACGACGTCGTATTGGGCTTACTGCAGATAACTTATCTGCAGTGACTGCAGAAAAAGCGAACCCATGGGTCTATCTCTCATATTCCCCGTGTAAGAGTCATTTGGTCTTCAATCATGGATAATACACAGCCTTACTCTACTATGTGCTGAAATTCAACTTTGTCTAGAAGAAAAAGATAGAAAGGATTGAATTCTGACTGCTAGGTCATCTCTGACCAAGAGGTTGAGCTATTACGTGAAGTCTCATTCCAAGTTACATGTCTAATGCTTTCATCCCAAAATAAAAATTCCAATTTCACATAACAATAATCTGATTTAAGGTTAAATTTATCCCAATTTCTTGGATCTTCATGCTTTAGACCTATCCCAGCCCCTACAACCCACCCTAGTCCAGAGCTATTCCGTACGGGTTCGTGATTTTAGAAATTAGATGTTATCTAGTTTTGGGTTAAGTTTATGTCCCACTTTGGATTAGCCTAACCCAACCCAACACAATATTTTAAAACAATTCTTTTGACAATTGGTGATACATAATAATACTATAGACTTAAAAACCTTTCATAACATGATAATATACTTATATTAATATAACTTGTTTTGAAATATATATAATAAAACATCTCTTATTTTTAGTTTTCTACTTGTAAAATTTTATTATATGGCTATGCATAAAGTCCAAATTTATACATCTTATCTAAATATAAAATTAGCCGGCCTAAGTCCAAAATATTGGCCTGAACAAATACCAGGATGGGATTGAATCAGTTACACCCAGCCCAACCTGTCCTATGACCACCCTCTTCGCACTCAGATATCTGTTGTTGGGTCCTCTTCACCATTTTTATGCCTGCTAAACCCAAATTCTCCTCGCACTAACTAAATAACTTTGCCCTCTCCATCTAATTAAAGTTTCTGACCAAAATAAGGACCTCAAGTAAGTCATCTGCAAACATAAGGATTTTTTTTTCATTCATAAATGGCTTTCAATCAAGTTTCAACATCTTGTCTGATTTTCGGAGTCAGCTTGGCATCATAAAGATTCTTGACTATAGGTACTCTTTTGGTACTTTATATCCTATCATAAAGGTTTTACAGTAAAAGAATTTTTTTCATTGGTTTTGACCCATCTTTTTCCTGTTTAGGCTCTGTTTGTTTCAAAAAACATATTATAATTTTCAAAAAAGTTATCTTGAAAAATACAAACAGACTTATTAAGTCATCCAGCTATGTTGAAGACAATTACAATAAATAAATTGATAACAGCACTAGGTTACTGACCAACACAATATCTAGAAGCCCCATCCAGTATAATACACTTCCAATCTCTTTTATGCCATGAAGAACCTCAGCTTTCAGCTCTGATTTTGTCTCCCAGTGAAGATGTTCTTTCACAAGTCTTACACAACCTGAGTAGAAATAAATAAACAAACAAGTAATTTCTCAGATTTAGTCAGATATCTATGCTCTAGATTCCTTAGTACGGATAATTTTTTTATGAGAACACTAGTTTGCAATCACCATGACATATAGCTGTCTTAAAAATTTCTGGGAAAACGTTTCATTGCTTTGGGATTTTGAAAATTGTCCTCTGCCAAAGAGCTCAAAATTCAAAAACAATCTAGCTCTGTACATATGAACCATAATGGGATATAGCAGCACTTTATGACTAAAAAGAAAAGAGGACAAAGAACTATATGCTATGAATAACTGAAATTTGTTTAAGAATTGTCTTGGGTCAGGCACTCTACAATTAATGCATAATTTGGAATATTGTACGATACATGCATATCCAAAGATATGAACCAGCAATATCATTTATATAATAATACTCGCTACTATTTTGTGAATAATTTTTCCTTTCACAATTTTCAACAAATTGAGAATTTTTAGATACTTAAAAATTATGAAGTTAAGGATGTATAATTTTTCATCAAGTGGAAAGAAAAATAAATTATAGCTTTTACATTTCAAGCATTCACACATAAGTAAATTTCAGAGTAAAGGTTTTTTTTTTAAAAAAAAAAAGGAAAAGAAAAATATCATCATGTACCTGTCACGCCTCCATCAAAAGGCAGAAGTCCAATTGTTTTCGGTAAGGATTCTTGTAATCCTGTGATCATCGGTTCAAGCAAAGTAATCTAGGAATAGCAAGTATTACATTGTTAGTCAGCCACATCTGAATTTTATATTATATCAATAAATAAGACATGCGCAAACTAAATGTATCTAATATGTGTGCTGCCAATCTATAAATAACAATGAGTTGCCCAATATGGTTAACACAAGGTAGAAACTTATAGTGAAGGTCATTGTAGAATCTATAAAAAAAGGGCCGACCAACATTTAGTATTCTTTCATTTGAAAAAAAAAATGCATTGTAACATGTAGTCTCTCATTTCTCACATCCTTATGTACCGACCATTGACCAACACCTAACTTTATGGTCAAACTTTTAGTATTCTTTCATATCTTGATAGGTTTTGGCACTCAGTTCTTTCTTCTTTATGCAAAGTCTTGCCACCATTCACTCATTGTTTCTGAGTCTCTTTCAAATGTTTATACAGAGTCAATTCATCAGTTTTTAAAAGTCCAAACAACTTAGCACTTCATAACCTGTAATTGACAGATGCGATAGGTGTCTTTAATAACGATGCCCAAGGTCTATGTTATGATGAAGGATGATTTTCTGTATCATAAAGAGTGACACGGGGTAGGAAGCAAGGATGATTTTAATTAGTTTATGTAAAGAACCTGAGTACCGGTTGCCGATTATATCAAGAAATAAGACATGGGCACGCAAACTATATGTATCTAATATATGTTACCAAGAGCTCAACACAAAAAGAGGCAGAGGTCGGCCCAACTTATGGTTAACAAATTCAACGGAATTGTTATGGTGGAGGGTTAGACCAAATGGTTATTATACAGAGTCAATTCATCAGTTTTTCCTTTTCCCCTTCATTTCCCCAAACAACTTAGCACTTCTTTTTCACTTTTATATATTTATATATGCATATATATATATATATATATATATATATGTATGTATATATTATTTTTATTTTTCTTTTGTATTTTTATTTTTATTTATTTATTTATTTATTTATTTATTTTTATTTTTTATTTTTTATTTATTATTTTTTTTTTTCTATAATTTTATATCTTTATGATGAAGGATGATTTTCTGTACATAAAATTAATTTGGGATAAAGGTGATGTTGATGTAAAGAACCAATTCAACCCAAAAACCTAAGTTGTTGGGTGAGGACCTTTTTAAGGGTTTATACTATTCTCTAACACAACCCCTCACACAAGAGCTTACTGGACTTAAAGGGTGGACAATGCACAAGCCCACCTACCTGTGCTAACAAACTCCACAAGACTTAATCAATTATTAATTAAATGGGAGGCGGTGAGGATCAAACCCACGACACTGAGGCTCTGATACCATGTAAAGAACCAATTTAACCCAAAAGCTTAAGCTATTGGATAAGGGTCTTTTTAATGGTTTTATACTATTCTATAACAGTTTATACAAATTTCCATAGTTGATTATCAAACTTTATGCATATATAAAATTGTATTTTACAATGTTCAGGAGGTTTCACGGAAAAGGAAGTATCTTGCAAACTTGTTCACGATTTAGGGATTAATGGGGAGTAGTATTTTGGAACTTATTCACAATTTAGCAAATATAAAGAAAGGCATACCTTGTTTGATATGTGATCAAGAAGGGCTCTGATAAGCCAAGGTAATGATCGGGATCCCAGAAGTCGAACAATAGAAAACATGTGAGGTATTCCAAAGAATCCACTATGGAGTCGTGCAAAACTTTGATGAGCAGAATTCAAATCCTAACATTTAGAGATAGAGTGAGACCATGAAGAACTAGTGAGTACTCAATGAAAATAGTAGAACACACAACCACTATTCATCTCTCTCTCTCTCTCTCAATATATATATATATATATATATATATATATATATATATATATATATATATATTCAAAAGTGAAAAAAAAACAGAAATGAATATATCAAATAAAAAATGATAGTTAAAAAGAATAGGACAAAAAAACAAGTGTTCTCAACTCCATGAAATTAGCACTGGACTCTTCTGAAATTGGGTGACGGACACTTGGCACATTGTTCCCAAGGTCTTATATGTGAAATACTGACATACATTTTGGAATTTCCGAAAATGGAAGTGAGATAAACAAATAGAGTCACAGATAGTATATACAATTTTTTTCACTCGTGCACACACAAGCAATTTTGCTAAACATTGAAATATTTGTATTTAATATGCTTATTATGATTACATATAAATGACAAAGTAAGCCATTAACAGTATTGCAATTGATTTGATGATGATCGCATCATTAATGGCAGTAAGAGGAGTGCTTACTTGAGTACCACAATACAAACTAGGTTTGGAAGAGGGTATGGATGGCTTTTGAACAGGAACAGACTTTGATGATCTGATAAAACGTTGAGTAGTATTGCAGAGGATGAAATTTGGCAAAAAATCACTTTGCATCTCAGACCAAATCTAGCATAGACAAAGAAATTGAACTATGAAATTGCAGTGAACAGATTAAGTCATAAAATTATCAATTATCATTCAAATAATGGTTTTAATATGAGCATTTAAGATTACAAAATAATATGAAGTTAAATGTCAATACAAGCAGTAGCGTAATGTTAATGTGCAGAGAAGAGAGACATCAAAATTAAAACATATCTTTAGAGTCCAAAAGGATAAACCTGCGAGGCCAGTCGACTAGAAAATGACACAAGAGAGATGTTCTCTTGCATCTCATTCAACATGAGACTAAAAGAGTCTACAGAAAGATCTCTTGACAGAAGTTCATGGGAATGTTTTAAGACACACAACAACTTTTCTAATTCCTGAAATAAAATAATGTTACTTTAGTTAATTAATATTGAGAAAAGAAAAAGGCATTCATAATCGTTGGCCAAGGAAAGTAGTAAAAGTAAAATCACTAACCACTATAGCACACAGATCCTGACACTCAAAACGATCAAAAAGAAACTCAATATTTTCACGGAAAACTTTGTTCATCCGTTCAGTGATCAAACTTCGTAAATTAATCATCCTTCCAAGCAGCTGCACATCAAACGTTTTTTAATCACAGAGTAATTGCAAATCACTAAAATTCTAACTACGATATCCAGCAAAATATGTGTGCGAATGTGTGGGTGAGAGAGTCTGAGAGGGAGAGAGAGAGAGATCATATAAATGGAAGGAGGAATAAACCATGAAACATAAAACATGAAACTATTAGTTCATAAATCATGTAAGTATCAATCTCAATCATCATATCCATAATTATTTTCTTAAACAATCTATAGTTTGTTGCAGGACGCAGCATTGGTGATGACAGAACCAGCTTTCCATGCTTCTGACAGCAAAAGTTTCTACAAGAATTTTATTGATGATAAGAATGGAGTTACCCCAGAAACAAAATATTGAAAAAATAAAAAACTAACTGATAATCAGTGTGATAAGAATGAGTCACTACAAAGACATCCTTTTTTTCCCAGACAGCAACTTTTGGGATGATTTTTATGAAACTAACTGATAATCAGAGTGATATTAAATTCTAGAGGAAGAATATTTTAACAACTTATTCCAGCTGTATTATAAATAGTACACAAAGACATGTGTTTTGTGGTACTTCCTTAAGTTATAGTAAGCCACATAATTCCCAAACCACTATGACGATAATGAGGTTTGATTTGGTGGTAACACCCTAGTATATGTTAAAAAAACGTAATAAAGCAATTAAGCTATGTTCATTGTTCACTTTAAGCAGTAAAGTCAAGTATTTTGAATCCTGCAGGGAGAGCAATGAAGGATGCATCAAAAAACATAATACTCGTATGCATGTTTTAAAATCCCCCCCCCCCCTCCTCTCTCTCTCTCTCCACCCCACCTAGGGTACTTTTAATGAGAAGTGACTTTCAAAAATTGTTCAGCCAGTTGGATACACCTAGCTTACACTTTAATTCACGAAATCATATCATGGGAGAGAAACATTGTGATAATGTAATCCATTCACCTTCACTCTAGTCATTTTTAGCAGCATATTGAGCCTCAGAGGCTGCACAGCATACTTTTCTGCATTGTCTGAGGCAAAGAGGAATGAAGGATCAAGCAATTCACTGCATGATTTTGGCATGCAACAGTATAAAAGGTTAGTCTGTGGAATAATCAAAAGAGAAATTGGATACGCCAGAGAAAAATGAGTATACCTTGCTGCCCAACTTTTGTAATATGTGAAAATGGTTTCAGACAATTTTGAAACAAATATATCGAAACAATGATCCACCTGTCAAAAAAAAAGGTAAGCAGAAAACAGATGATCAATGGAGAAAGCATGTTATAGGAAACTCGCAATCAGAGCTGAAAATATTATTGTATTAACACCAGAATTCACTATCTGCTACTGACATGACTTGATATCAATAAAAGGTATGGATTTACCATATAACTCTCAAATAGAAAAGAAAATGAAAAGAGAGACAGAAATGTCGGCTCTTCGGGGTCCTCCCTCCTCCCTGTCCAGAGGCCCTAAGTTCCCACTCAATTTTCCGGATGCCTCCACTAGGATCCTTCTTCCCCTTTTATCCTTGCTCCCCCATGTTTCCCCCTTCCTTCCCTCACCCCTTGCCATGTAAGCAAGGTTGTTATGGCCCAATGACCACTTCTGCCCCATGTCCTCTCTTCCCCTATTATTCTTCTTATCATCTCTTAACTTCAGTAACTGTAGGATGCCTCACAACACATGTTACACCCATGAATTTAGTACACTTCATTATATGAGGATTATATACACTTAAAAGCAACTGCACCAGACATTATACTGCTTCATGAAATTCACCATGTAAGCATCTAGCATTAAGTTAGAAGTATCTAATACCTCAGCTTCAATTTCATCATATAGAAACCGCTGCTTCAGCAACACCAAGGCTTGCTGAGCTGAATCATTATAGATGTCGAATGGCATCAGAACACTCTCAAGAAGACCAGAATTCGGAGATTCAAGTACACAATCCGCCAACATCCAGGGAAGAGAGCATTCAATTGGAAACTACAGGGAACAAATTAACTAATTTTAGTACAAGAGGAGGAAGTAGAAATCAAATGCATATAAGAAACCATATCCAAATAAAAGGCCACAACTTCAGTAGAATTGGAAACTTACCGTGATCCTTTTTTCATATTTAAAAAAAAAAACAATTCCACAAACAACTCAAGCTAAAAACCAAAACACGTCAATATGCAGACTTAGCAAAATATTACTAAGTTATCATCCTTCCTTTGCTTATTCTTTCAGTCCCCATGAGTAGTCTATGTAAAATTAACAAATTTGGGACAGGGTGGGGAGTTGGGGACAACGAAAGTACACTGGAATAGAGACAAATTGTTAACTTCTAAAGGGTCAGGCAAAAGTAAAAACATCTATAAGAGTAAGAGTTTTTTTGAAAAATAAAAATTCAAAATAACAAAGATCCAAACCATCATCCGGCTATCTCCACTGGAAATTTTCTAGGAAATACTGCATTCCAAGCTGCTAGCCTACCATTATTTGATGGTTTGATTCAAATACTAGTAAAAATAGATTTCTATGAGTGAAAGATAGGAATACAATATCTTGCAAGTAGCAAGGAAATATGTAACTGCTCCAATTTAGGAGTCTTTCTGGTGAACATTATAGATTTGAGATTCAAATAATCTTGTGGTGATAAGTATTACCTGAATAACTCGTGAAGACTCTAAATAAAATTCTCTAAACCATAAGAAACCAAGATCTGTCAATGTTGCAATAGTCACTGCAAGCATCATCACCCAAGTCAATTACACTGAAGGATGCAATAAGGCAATGAAGCAAAGCATTCTATATCATTTAACTGTTTCAAATGGTAGAGGACCAAAATCATTCAGAATTAACTTCTTTCATTCTAAATCACCTCTGAAATCTTTCCAGATTTTTCTAAAAGAATTAGCAGCATTGTGACCTCTCATTTGGTACACTTATCATACAATAATCAGCAGAAAAATGACAATTGTAACAGCTAAACCATAAGGATGCTTTAAAGGGCCAATCTTCACTGTCAGGTCCACATGGCAGGGGCAAACATAATCTAGGGCATACAAGTAGATTGCACCTAAAAAGCTAAAGTTTATTCAGCCGTTATTCTAATCAAGAAACTAAATGTCAGTTTAATGCGGTGTTCTGCTATCCTTTAAACATCAACCTTCCCTCTCAACCCAATGGTTAATAGTGTGGTATTAACTTTTTGTAAGAGTACGAGGATTCTATGAGCACACTGCTAGTAATGTTCTATTTCAATTTCAGGGAATTAGAATGGTTACATGTTTATTCTGTCAGATAAAAACAAGAGAGAGTAGACAAGCCCTGAACAGAAGCAGTGCAGACTGAAGCCATATATATTTATGGGCCATGTATTATTCATTAGCAGAGATATAACACAGAATGTAAAACTTCCAAAATAGCTCTCAAATATAGGAGAGGAACCATCAGGGGCAGGATGCAGCAAGACAGGAAGAGGCTGTTGGGGTAGATGTTTAATTTATCAATGGAGAATGTGCCCAAAGGATGAATCTTTGTAGTAACATTGATGCAAGGGTCAATTTAAGGCCATTACCTGAGTAGTCTAAAATATGAAGGAAAAAACCAAGCTTGTAAAAAAATGTCTCCAGCTGTTTCAAATCATGAACTGGGATTTCTGAGCCACTATTGCCAAAGAGTCCACCTGGCCTCCTAAGATTACCACCAGAAACCACCTCATATATTAAGAATTGCATGCAGTGCACCTGCAGTGAAGAGACTAGTTAAACAATTATTGCGTGATAAACCACAAAACTATTCATATCCACAGAAGAATTCATGAAGCAGCTCAAGCCAGGATATAGAGAATCTTCCGCAACAAGCCAACAACTATAGATAAGCTTCTCCACAAAAATTATCAGGAAGGCCTTATAGAGTTAGAATAAATTGATTGCTACAATGTATATGAATACACATGAACAAGATGTAAATTTCACGCAGAAGGCCTGAGTTTGAAAAAAGTAATCTGGAAAAAAAATAGAAAAGAGAAGAAAATATATTATACTTAATTATAACCTGAAAGAACATGTCTGTCTGCATGCATGACCACATAAATGAATGCTTGATCAACATTTCAAAATAAAAGCACACATGAGCATCTTTATGTATATTTACTTTCTACCAAAGCATTAGTAAGCCCGTATGCTAGTTCAACATTGTCCCAAATATCACAGACTTCAATAAATAGCTTTAATAATTTGAGCTCCTGTAAATGTGGATCTTACATATAAGAGTGTCAATAATAACAAGTTGAACAACACAGAGCACTAAGAAAATGGAAAACGACGCAGACCTGAGCAGCAGTAGGAGCAACTGCCCTTGGAACAAATATGTTTGTTTTGCTTTCTACACCTCCATGCTGTGAGGACTGTAAGTCAGATTCTGACTTGTTTGTAATAGCCATCCAATCAGCTGAAAGTGTCCTTATATCAGAAAGAATCCTGAAAGTCCACATTGGGGCGATTAATATGAGTGATCTAAAAAAAATTGAAGCAAGTATGATACAATGCAGACTTTTCTATCATTGAGCTGCTTTCATGGAAATTTTTCTCAAGTTTCAAAATGAAGAAATAGAATTCAACCCAAAAATTCTAGCAAGAAGTTAGCTAAGTAACATAGGATATTTCAAAATACCATCAAATATTGTGTTTAAAAATAAAATTCAACTTCTACCAAAAATGAATAATAATAATAATAACTGAAACCACAAGCAAAAATTTGCAGACTGCAAATCCTGGCTTTGTCCAATTGTCTAAACTCTACCAACAAAAATCGACTCTACATAAGAGAGAGACAAGGTTTTCTTAATCAACAAAATCCATTAAAACCACTTCATATCAAATAAAAAGCTGTTTCACATGTGACGAGTAACATTCAATGCAACTTAGAACAAAGGAAAGAAAGTAAGATACAAAGACGAAATACATCAGCTAAATAGAGAATTTTGATTAGCAAGTAACATATACTATATTTAAAATAAAACATTTTTTCTGGATTCCGTTACATGTTTCAGAATCTGTATTTGAGTTTTATACTCTCAAAATGAAGCAAATCTTTTTTTTTTGCTGAGCGTATACTCCCTCAAATCATTTATTCTTTTTATTCTCAGATATCACAAAATTTGGCATAAAGTGACCAAGCACATGTTCAGTTTTGCTTAATATTTACACAAAAACAACATTTCAGCCAAATGCTCTTGTTGCAACACTTCGATTATAAGCTTTTCTGAAAACAAAATAAGCCAATCCAAGCATTAACTAAAAATAGAAAATATAAGGAGTCAATCACTTACATACTTTCAAAGGAAACAGTTTTCTGTCTAGATCCGATCTAATTCAACAGACATCAAAATTTTCTCTTGAAACCAATTATCTTAAAGTTGCATTATGAAAATGTTTTTTCATATTTGATTGTCATCCAGAAGAATTATGTTTTCATGACACAGTCTAAGAGCAGCTTTAAGACTCTCGTCAACAATTCGAAGAGAGCTTTAAGAGTTGCATTTGTCCAAGGAACAGATCAAGATACATAAATTAACAATTTGATACTATGTAAAGTGAAATCAGAATCCTGCCTATAGAGGTCCTTCTTCTTTCTGAAGGTAGTCCGCAACATAGAATCTAATGTGTTTTGGACAAAATCTTGGACCTCAGCATGTATTGTTTCCCACAAAGCATCAGCAACCAGTGTATCACACCGCTGCATCATAGACCCAACACTCTTTATGTAGCTCACAAGTTCCACCAGCGCTTTCCTTTCCTCTGCACTGTAATTATATCGTACTACCTACAAGAAAACACAGTATGTAATGGTAAAATATGTTTTAAACGAGAAAAATTCCAAGATACACTTTGACTTAAGTGCTAGTATCCCAACTTTGACTTAAATCAAACTTAAGTACAATTAACCAAATTCAGGTTTGTGCATGATTAACACAAACAATAAGCAGTTAATTGAATTAATAAGTGGTTAAGTGACACAATAAAGTAATTAGTTTAAGTGATAAATGGTTAAGTTTCATGTGGTTAATGTGAAAACGAATTGGCTAATCCAAGTTTAACATGGTTGAAGCTACAAGGAGTATCAACATCACTGATAGCACAAAATGTATTTTAGAATTGCTCTTATAACATTAATGGTTAATCGTTTCATACAAATAAAAAATGAATGCAGAATTGGCTAATGGAAAAATAAAACCGATTAATTAAAGTCTAATGTGGATAAAACTGAAGTGGTATTGACACCACTGGAAATACAAATTGCAATGTAAAATTTCTCTTTTCCATAAATAGTTAATTATTTTATACAAATAAAAAAAATGATGGCAATATTGGCCGTACCAGATTAGAACATCAATTAGATGTCACAAGCAATTATTTGGGCTACAAGAAAAGCATAAGAATATAGAATATAGCAATAACTAGAAGATTTGAGCATTACTTACCTTTTCATAGTCAGAGAATGATGGGGATGCATCCTTGCATGGTCGAGAAAATTTCCAAGCACATTGTTCCCAGATGCGTGCAGTCCATCTGCTTAATAGCTGAAAACCTTCAACAATCATATCATACATGTTGCCCTTGACTTCTTTGCTCCAATCAACATCAGAACCATCAGTTGACTTCAACGATAATAGCTGTAAAAACAAAGATAAAGAGCAAACAAGCGCGCTTTAAAAGCTATGCAACAGTTAACAGAAACAAAGCAAATAAGATTTCAGAGAGGGCTTTTCTCTTGCTGCCCAGACAGAGCAAAGGGGCAGCACCTGATTCATTGCGGAAGCAAAGCGAATTGTGAAATCATCATGCTCGACACGGATGGCTCCAATATGATTGACGATCAGATAATGTCTCTGATATGTGTCTCATGTTAAGGTTACATTCTAAAGACACAGCAGGAAGATGCTTCATAAGTTTATAAAAATGTAACACTTCAGAAATAAAAGAATTCCTCAATAATTTTTTTCAACAGAAATTCTGTCATGTATGCAATATGGGTAGCAAGAACATATGATAAACCGGTGAAGTTTTTGATATCATCCAACAATGAAAAGAACAAAATTTTGCTGGAAGAAAATAACTGTTAATCAGATTTTTTAAGGCTCTTACAACCAATATGGTTTTCAACTCATGTATTATTCAATTCTGGCCGAAACAGAATATAATAAACTTTTCAATGACCAGGACTGGAAAGAACTACAGACCATCCTCCTTGCATTGTTTGACTTTAAAGAACAGAAAACATGAATTTGTCATCTTAAATTATGTCACATTCACAATTCATCCATCTGCAGTTAAAACAAGTAATATTGGTTCACGGATGACACAGGTCAAATAAATAAAATACTAGTACAATAATAACAAATCAGCATCAGATTATCAGTTAAAACATAAAACAATTTGGAGGATATTCTTGTGCCTCACGAGGAGGAAGTTCATGAGGTCCTAGAAGGGTGAGAAGGCGAGTTTGGGAAGAAAATTTTGGAAAGTATGTTGATAATTCCTTCAATATTGCAGCAGGGGAAAGATGCAGATCTGGAAATGCAGGAATGACTGCTTCGTTCTGTGAAAAAATAAAAGGAGATAAAGATACACAAATTTAAACTTCTTGATAACAGAATAATTCAGTGCATGGAATGTAAAATTTTTCATGTAACCTAATAATAGCATCATTTATTTTAATATACCAGTAGATATAATGTTATCATTAAGCATATATACAACAGTACCTTAAATATATTGATCAGTTTGTTGATTTTCACCCTCTTGTACAGAGACTCACTATCTTTCTCTGATGATGTCACTAGGACTACAAGAACAGGCAAAACACGCAAAAGAATGTGGCGCTCTGTAAAGAGAAGTGCAAAGTCCAACTCCAAAGACTCTACAACAAAGACTATAAGGACTTGGAGAATATCTTCTACACTACTCCAAGTCAAGGAATTGAATCAGAAATAAAAGAGGAGGATATGAAAACAAGTGATACAAGTAAAAGTTGTAAATCAGGGTCTGATAGATCAATTGGAGTTCTTTGCACTTGTTTGTGACACTATTGAAGGACAAAATTCGAGTACTAAATTTTAGATTAAAAAATTCTCTCATCAGCTAGATTTCCCCTAACTTGCTTTAGATTGCAAACTTGGATAATTAAATAAAAGAAGGATTTAAGTAGCCACCAGTTATTCTCTGACTATTTTTCTTTATTTCCCAGATCCAGTTTTGAACAAATCTGGTTGTTTCTTTTGGATGAAAGTACATCTACATTAAGGAGAAATTCCTCCAGTCTCAGTACACACACTCTCATCATTAAAAGTTGAACAAAACTAACACTCAATTTATCTTTTAATAGACCACATTATATGTCAATTGAATCAATTCCCATATCTAAACACTAATAACCAAACATTAACAAGTTAAACCTTCCAAGCATGCTACATGGAAAAATAATGTTAAGTAGAGATACAGGATACTTGTTCACGCGGAACATCTCAACATGCAAATTCAACAAAATAGCCCATCTTGTGCTCAAGAAAATCTGCAGATACAATTAAAAATAGGTCAATCGTGGTCCATCTTTGGTTTGGCATTTCCAGTAAAAAATAAAACTTATACGAGGCAAATTTTGGAAAAAGATTTTTTTATTCAATCAACAAAATAATAAATTTGCAGCATTAACAATTATGCACCTGCAAATCATCTAACTCCTCCCTCATTGAATCAGTGTCTTGCCACTGACCACTAACTTGAGTGAAAGTCCTGACAAATTCGGGGGGAAACACCAAGATGAATGAATATGAAACTTGATTACATGATTTTTCAAATACGGATATCCTAAATCAGGTGAGAAAGATGATTGCATAATAATATTCCTAAAGATTATCAAGCATATCATGTATCTTGGAAAGTCTTCCCAGTCACATGCTCACCCATGCGCCTAAAAGCACCATGCATGAAAAAAGAGTTCCAAGAAGGAATGGATATGAGATATAACTAAGAGAAACAAACTGAACCTAAAACAAAAGTAGAAGATCCTGAACCTGAAGATTTAGTGACATACACAGAAATTAAATGCATACCTTTTATACCATGAAAAGTCATTAGGTATGCTAGCCTTAGCATTTTTAAGATGATCAAGTTGCACCAAAACATCAAGTAACTTCAACATAGACCTGGAGTCAAGACCAAAGCCTTTTTTTAAAAAGAAAAAAAGAAGAAAAGGTAAAACAAAACAAAACAATAGAAGCATTATAACACACCATAAATGAGATATTGTAGGGCCATTAATGCGCCGCTCAGGCCTAGAAAAACGTTGCATGTCAGCAGCTAACTGCATAAAAATGACATTTACAGATTTACTAGACGTGCTAAGTCTGCATCAGGCTAAGTTTCTGAAAAACCTAAAAAGGATCACATAACATGTAAAGAACATTGCATACTTTTGAGGAAGCTGACGCTTGCCATCGCTGAATTTCACGCAAACGACTCATTTCCAAATCCAGAACTTGATATGTTTCCAAATATAAGTCAGCTTGACTTTGCTTCATAGAATCAGGAAGCTGCTCCATCATAGCATAATGCATAAATTACATGAGACAATATAGACATATAAAAGCATTAAAATGGATATCCTACATGGTAAATTTAATATTATCAGTAATCAAAGGCCAATCAAAAGTAATTTAGGAAATGACTGCATATAAACTATCAATTAAGTGAAGCCTCATCTAGTTGACTCCATTTACTATCCCAAATAGCTAGGTTTAAAGTTGGAATATTGGGTGAGGACCATCCAACCAAAAACAAAAACTGGTGACATTTTTTTGTTCATAACCTTTAAAAGTACTTCCTTTTGAAAAAACAATGCCTAGTCATGAGAAATTAGCACACAAGCATAGTAAGTTTGGATTAGTGCCAATAAACTTCAAAGACAATGTACTTCATGTCCAAACATTAACCCTTTTCCTTCTGATTTCTGACTACCACGTTTCTGACAAAATATCTTCATTATCAAAAAGACAATTTTGTACTTTATGTCCATTGACTGAATTCAACTACCTGTAACTCAAGAGAAAATTTACCTGAGGAAGTGCTTTGACACAACTGCGATATGTATAAAGCACCGATGTCATCTCCATTCCCTCTTGGGTAAGGGCCTTCTGCATTTTGTTTTAGCAAAAGCAGTCAAAATTTATAATCGGAAAATAATAATAATATCATCATCTAAATGACAGATTACACCACAAAAATAGCCCAAGAGAAGCTTACCAGCTGATTGAGAGCTTTTGTATCCTCTGATAGAGATAATCGGTATGCAGAAACATCACTATACTCTATGAAAAGTCATAATTACTAATAAGTATGCATCTTTGAAGTAAAGCAAAGTGCTCAAAATTTTAAGTGCAATCACAGTACCTATTGGACTCTCTGTTGCACCTCTCTCAGTTGACACCCATACTCCAGGTCCTTGCACCTCCGGTTGGTCATCCTACATATTTAAAACAAACAAAAAAAGGCATATAAGGAAATAAAAACTTCAAGTTCCAGCAATGCGTTATCTTGGAACCTCAAACATCAAATTACATCCCATGTAAGTCTAGTATTCATAGATCAATAATTTGTTTCAGTGATTATGTCAACTACTAAACATTTGGGAAAAAGAAAAGAAAAAAGCTGCTCGAAACTCATACAACTTTATAACAAAAATAAAAGTTTATATAATTAGAATTAGCACGAATTACGTAAACTATAGACTGAATCAGGCCTAGAAATAGCAAAAAAAAAAAAAACAAAAAAATAAGAACGATCCATAAGCGCATTTCAATTTTGTGTAAGAAAAGAACGGAGAAAAATGTGGCAGAAACTAGATTTAGAGAAAGAAACAATTTGAGGTGCGAGTTGTTTGTGAAGCAAGTACCTCGAGGGAGAATGTCGATAGAGCTGCAATGGCTTCCTCTACGGGTACTGCCATCATCAACTAGATCTCCTCAAAATCTTAAAGAAAAATCACAGCACAAGGCACAGAACTGCAGAGGAAAGATCAACTAGAATTGCTTAGTTTCTCTTTCCATCTCCACTCGGTAGGTATGCACATAATATTAGAGAATGCTTCAATTGTAAGACTGAGCAGGTATGTATGGACTAGAATGCCCTCCTTCTAGCCATATTTTCCATTCTACTACCACGAGGGAAGCTAGACTAGAGCTGACTAAAAACTTTCTAATTATTAGGTTACATTTTTTATTTCTCCCCAATTGAATAAATGAAAAAAAATTCAGATCTTATTTTAGATAATTTTGTCTAATATTCATCTAAATGACGTCATTTTTTGGTTGAAAAATTAAAAAAAAAAATAGAATGATAAAGACTATTATAATCCTAAAATAAATTAAAATTATAAAAACACCATGATTTTCCTCCCAAAATGACACCGTTTCGATGAACATTAGATAAAGTTATCTAAAGTAATTTTAGAAAAAACAAACCCTTTATTTATAAATAAAGGTGTTTGATTTTTTTCTGTTACACATAAAATCAACACTTCCTACTACCCATTGAATCTAAAATTTTCTTTTTTTTTATTTTTTTTTTTACTTTTTTAACTTGTGGAATCTACAAAATTTTGTTAGTACAACCATAGTATTTTGTTTTTATGTAAAAGGTTTAATAAAAAATCCCTTTAAATAAAGCAGATGTGTTTCAACATATTTCATTTAAGTCTAGCCTAGTATATAAATATTTATTTATATTTTTTATATTACTTGTAATAACTCTCTCTCATCAATTTATTTCATCCCATTTTATTGGAAAACAAAATGATTTTGTTCTATATTATGCTATTTGGATATATATTGAATTTATATATATTTATGGAATTACTAGTTTTTTTATAAATTATAGTTTTATCCTCCTTCACACAAACAAACCCACAAAAACTCATTCCTTCCACTCTGCACTGCTCGTTTGTGTCAATTTATTTTTTATTTTTGTTGGCACTTTTTTTTATAATGGGCTAAGATAATATAACCTGTTATCTACCTTCTCTCACTTTAATTTTATTTATTTATTGTAGACTTTGTAAATTATTGTTGCAAATTGGAAGCTAATGTTTCTATCTGGAAATTGATTTTTTGTGGAATTTCGTTCTTTTATTTTTATTCTTTAACAGGCTAAGACAGACTTCACATAGGCTTTTATTTTTTGTAAATAAACCAGGCCACATGCCAATATTATATTCGCGTAACAGGTAACAGACTAAGGCCAGTCGGACATATTTAAATACATGCTTGACCCGTTAAGATCAAAGCCCGTTAACACCCCTACTTCCTACATATCCATTGAATCTAAAATTTTATTTTTTCTATTTTTTTTTTACTTTTTTAACTCGTGAACTCTACAAAATTTTGTGAGTACAGAAATAGTATTTTATTTTTTGGGTTTTATAAGAGTTATGTTATAGGAAAAGTGATTGTGTTATGTTATAGAGATTCGTTTTGCGTGCCAGAGTTTTTTTTGCTGCGGGCCCCATAAAATGTTGTGTGTGTAGGAAATTTTTTATGGTCATGTTAAATGATAGGTGATAAACCCATTATTTTTATGCAAAAGGAGAAACAAATATCCCTTAAAACAAAGCAGATTTGTTTCAACATATTTCATTCAAGTCTCTTGGGATGGGATGTATTTTTTTCCTCTCAAAATTTGCTTTTTTTTTAGAAAAGAAATCTTTTTCATTACAGACTATATTTGAATGCTTGCTTTAAAAAAAGAAAAAAGCCAAAAATCTTTTTTAATCTAAAAATTTTAACTTCCAAAAAAATAAATGTCAAAAGTCCGGTATTTTTTTCAAAAATCAAATTTTTTTAATAAATCTAAATAGTTTTAATTTTTATAAAAAACACTTTTAAATAAATAAGGAGAAGAACCAATTTACTATTCTATAAAAAATTAAAAATTGAAAAAACTCATTTGATAGTTCTTATTTTGTAAAAAAAAAAAAAATTATAAATTGTAACTTCTTTTTGTTTTTAAAATCAAATTTAGAGAATATATCTGAATTGATTTTGTTTTGTTTTATATTTTTAATTTTCAAAAAAAAAGTATTTTTATTAACTGTTCTATAAAATAATGTTAAGGAAAAAAAAAACTATAACACAGTCAAACACACTCTTAAATACTATTTTTTTATTTTAATTTCATTCTGCGCCTAATGTGGTTCAAATTATTAATAGTAAAGTAATATGAATGTCTGCATTTGTATAAGAATTATACAATTTTCGTGTGGACTAAAATGCCCTCTTCTCTGCCATTTTTTTTTATTACCGTTAGGAAGCTAGATTGGACTAGTAATTAAAAACTTTTTAATTATTAGGTTAAATTTTTTAAGGGATTTGCATTTTTCATTTAACTTGATCACAAAGTTTCCTACACATAAAATAAGTTGTAGGGTCCGCACCTTTTAAAGTCGAAAGAATAAAATTTATGCACGCAAAATGAATATCTATAATATTACACAATCACTTTTCCTACTACATAATTCTTATAAAACTCATTTTTTAATTATCCTCACCAGATTTGTTTCAACATATTCCATTAGATACAGGCGGGAGAAGAATCAATTTGGTATTCTGGAAAAAAAAAATTAATAAATTCAGAACTAAAATCTTAAATACTATTTTTTCATTATAATTTCATTCTTCGCTCTAATGTCGTTCTAATCATTAATAATAAAATTAATATGAATGTCAAGCATTTGTTTTATAATTTGAAGTGGCATATTTATTTTGGATAAAAAAAATGAAGATTAATTTAAGAGTAGTATTTTTATTTGCAAAAACAAACTTATTTATTTAATATTATTATAATTAAAATGCAACCTTAATTCCTAACTCGTCCTGAACTCAGGATTAATTTCAAGTGTGAAAGTTAATATTGATTTATTCGCCCCTCTCTCAAATACCTTAGGTCTAAGTACACAATCCGCCTCTAGGTTATCATTGGGTTAAACAGAGTCCAATCCGACTTTGATACTAAAGTCAAGCGGGTCCAGGGAGCACTGATTACCACCAATGGACTAAACATTGATATATTCACCCTCTTTCTTATACCTTAGGCCTAAAAACTCAACTCACCTCTAGTCACTCATTAGGTTAGTCTGAGCTCAACCCGACTTTGATACCACTATCAAATGGGTTTAGGGGGAGCCTGATTACCACCAATAGGCACAGACTACACCAATCATAACAATTGGATCTAAGATATGTCATAACCCAAAATTTTAAGATACTGAATTCATGGATCCTCCCATTTATAAGTATTGGGTTTATGGATCTGGCAATTACATGCTAAAATATGAAGTTGCATGTACCCGTTAGAGGTAATAGGCAAAGGTAAGAAGCCAAATAACACAAAAGACTAATATGGCTTTATCTATTGAATAGTAACAAAAGGCGGATCAAATTTATAAAATTTCAAATTCTTGTGACAACTTCAACCATTGCACAGCTTATAGGCTTCTCAAAACAGTAATTCAATTTAGCTGCTAAAAATTCCTCTATTTCCTTGTCATCATCATGGGTAGTTATTCTTACAATTATACTCTTCGCACCCATAGGACGTAGCTGTTTTGTTGCCTGTCGCAAGACAATTCATTTCATCAGTAATTATCAAGTAATTATTAGGGGTGTAAATAGGTTAGGCAGCCTATCAGGGGGCCTACAACCTAGTCTACATTAGACTTGACCTAGTCTGGTTTAGATTTTAAGAAAAATCTATTTTAAAAATTAGGGTACAGGCCTACTTTCAAAAATTAGGCTATATTTAATACAGAAATTTATATTTTGATTAATAAATTTAATTTAGAAATTTTAAAACCAACATTTACATTGTAAATGCTTTTTGATGAACAATAACTCTTGAGATGTTCTCTCCTCAACCAAAGTAAGAAGTAGAGTTATCTCCATCACCTCTACCTTTCGCCAAAATAAGCAATTTATTTAAATTAATTATTCATAAAATTAAATATGAGTTGTTTACTTTAAATATATTCTTATTTTCGAGCGATAACTGATAAATTTGAATTGCATGTATAAATAAGAAAAACAATATAACTCTTAATTAAAAATATAACATATTACCCAAAAAAATATATATAACAAAATAAGAAAGGTAATGAAAGTTGTCTTGGACCAGCGCCAAGAGCATTCCTTGAGGCCTATTTTCGGCCCATTGCATTGGAACATCCCTCGTTTCCCTTGCATTGATGCTCACACTCTATGAGTGTTTGGCCCATACATTCCATAGGGCCCACACAGGCTGATCTGCAGTGATTTTGGCTAGCGCACATGCTTAAAAAATATATATTTAACTGTTATAATTCTCAAGTTTTTTTAATGTTGTCTTTAAATGTTATTTTTAAACCAACATTTCATCTATTTTAAGTAATAGTTAATTTTAAATCTTATAATATAAATTAATTTAAGTTTTCAATACAAATTATTTAAAGTTAACATTTTTAAATTAACTGTATAACTAAATAAGTAAATGCAAGCCAATAGGTCAGCCGAATAACCCGTAACTTGCATAGTATTTGCTTACCCAAAAAAAAACTTGAATAGGATTTTATTGGCTAATAATTTGACTCATTACGGGTCAGATCAAATTTGGCTTGAACTACATCAGGCTAATCCAAATAAGTTAACTTGACCCAAATTGATACTGTAGCAAGCAAATGACACCTTAGGTATTTGAAAGACTTCTCTAAGTTCAAATAGTGATTGGATTATTGGTTTTCAATAATTTAATCATTTTATTTATTTATTGCCCAAAGAACTACTACAGGTTGTGCAATACTGAGTTAAATAGATGCAATTTATCTTGTGTAAGGAATTAGCCATTCTAATTTTTTTTTTATTTTTTTAATAACAATAGCGATTCCAATTTATCTTATATAGACTTGTACCTTTACAAATTGTTCCTTACGCTAAGATGGTTCTATGGAACTTAAGGCTCCGTTTGATTTCTGTTTTCGAAAACAGTTTTTTAGTTTTTAGAACAAAAAAACTCGTCTATTTTGAAAAAAATATTTTAAAAATCATAACTATTTTTTTTTTTAAATCAAATTTAGAGAACATGTATTAGTTATTTTTGTTTTCTGTTTTGATTTTTAACTTTTAACAGTTTTTTATTTTTAAAATCAAATTTAGAGAACATATATGAGTTATTTTTGTTTTATGTTTTGATTTTTAACTTTTAACAAAAAAATATATAAAAAACAACTGTTTTTATAACTATTTTACAAAACAGTTTTAAGAAAAAAAAAAAATTAGAACACAATCAAACAGACCCTAACCTTCCGAAATTCGATCTACAACATCCACCACACTTTCCTTTAAAAGCCGCACCTACTTCAAAACATAATTCTTTTAACTCATTGATATCAACATTAACTCTTTTGGTTTCAGGCAATCAACTACAACTCCTTAACTGACAATACATGCAACTAGCTATACACATGACAACACCAATATAGCCATAGAAGCCACACTTTGGAGGTGCCCTAATTGACTTTTGCCTCCACAATAAACAACTATCATTGTACTTAACGATCACTTTAAGTAGTGTTAAGTTAGACCATTCTACTTGGGCGAAACCTCCGTGAGGTTGTTAGAAAATAATATAAATCATTAAAAAGATCATAACCCAACACCTTAAGGTTTTGGAATGAAGTGATTCTTTACCGAGGTAGCCACCAACTTTCTAGCTCCATGATTTGTTTCTGGCAAATTATCTTAAAAAATTTCATTGAGATTAGCTTGAATATGCGTTTCAAAGTTTATTAGCAAGCCTAAAGCATGCAAAGCAGCATTTATAGAAAAACAAAGGGGGAAGAAACACAGAAGATGCCAATTATTTAATTTATGAAGAATTTGTTTCAAGATATCAATTTGAAAGACTATGAAAGTCACACGCACTTGATACAAATTAATAACAATTCCAATTACAGAGAAGAAATTTGAGAGTGGTCATGTGCTAGCATCCAATGCTAGGATGGTGCTGAGGTTCATTGGGTTCATGTATTTTGTAGAACCTGACATAATTTGCTCCACAATAAGTTTGTTAGCCTTTTCAGATGGATGAAATGAATCCCAAAATGCATACAAGTTTCTATTTAGGCATAAGTTAGAGAGCGCTGTGCATAACCCAATTCCATTGTAGGGTCCTTGCCCACAACAAGCAATTTGTGAGGTAGTAAATCCTGCCCAACAAACAAAATATTTATATATACGTGTTAATTGGTGCTTAATTTATAATATTGTTTCCTTTGAATAATATAATATAATTTCGATAAACAAGTAGGCACATATAGAAGTTAGATTACCATAAGCTCTAGGGTTATTAATGAAATCAAAATGCATTCGTGCTGTATTTGCAGCGATAAAAACGTCTCTGCCAATTTTCTTGTTGAGTCCTTGTATCATGTGTTGTAGTTGAGGGTTGTACAATGCTGCAGCTCGTTGAAGTTCAGCAGAACATCCTCCATTTGTTCCACGCATTGCCAATTCCGCTGGAACACAACCCAATGGTCCAGTGCCTGTCACAAGCACTCTGCGAGCTCCTTGATCATATAGTCTCTGCAATAATTAATAATAGGGAAATATTAACCTCATGTGATAGGAGATAATAAGTCTCTCCTACATGTACATTCAAAAAGACATGAGACTCACTTCAATTTTTTTTTTTTTTTCTCTTATCCTATGCAATAGGACCCACATAAGTTTATGAGTGTAACATGAGATATTTATCTCATGTTACGTAAGAAAATATAATCCCTTAATAATGTGTTACACAAAGAAGCAGGACCATATGCTTGAACTTCATTTGGCTAGCTAAGTTATTATTATTATTTATTATTTGGTTACAATGAGTTAGTTATTGTTAATGTCGGTGTGAGTGTTTGATGAGACTTGATTACCTGCAAGAGTTTACGGTACTCTATAATGAGAATTTTGACATAATCCTGCAGCGTATACTGTCGAGACCTTGCAGAAAAAGGCACCAAGTAGTAATTGTTTACGAAATCGTTACCACCGACAGTAATGAGAACCAATGCTTGATTGACAAGTGTCATAGTCCGCGCTGCTCCAATTTGAGATGTCAATCGTCGCTGATACTCTTCAAAGTAGTCCAACTGTCTATACATTCTAATTATATTTAGCTGCAAAATTAAGTCGTTGCCACCTTACATTAGCATTTTTTTTAGGGATTTAATTTTCTCATGTTGTGACTCAACTAGGGGTGGGCTCCACATTTATTGAAAAGAAAAAAAGAAAAGAAAAGCTTTGCACGCAAATCGAAGTGTCACAAATGAGAATTGAAATCTCATGCAATATGAGAAAATATTTTCCCTTATTTTTAACCAAATTAAGATGCTCAACAATGATAAAAGTTTGGAAATCTATGAGAAAGCGCTGCAGTTAGAGAACACTTACCAATGATCCCCACCTTTTACTCTGGATTAAATTTAAATATTAATATATATATCGCAAAGTTTAGATAATTATCAGATAAAAATATCAGTAGTTAATTCTCAATCCCTTGATGAATTAACCCTTTAATCTCATATAGAACCCTAATTCCTTGAGGTGCCCTATATAAAATTAAGCATAAAGCTTGATAATTAACCAAATTATAGATGCATTAATTACATCTACAATAAATTATGCTATTAATCATTTTTATACCGTCCAATTTTTATAATAGGAATGTGAGATTTGAATTTACTACTCTCAATTCATGCACGACAAATGAATACCGGGCATGCAGCTTGCAGTGCATTATATATATATATATATATATATATATATATATATATATATATATTATATATATATATATATATATATATATATATATATATATATATATATATATATATATGATCCGTTTATAATTTTTTTTTGTAAATATGATACATACACTGAAGAGCTCCTTAATGTAGTTTGTAAGAATAAGTAAACAAAAAATTTATTAATATAACATTTCCATATATATATATATATTGGCAGTGTACTTACAAACTGAGCTCCAGTGTCGTTAAGGATCCCAATTCCAGCGGAAGCAAAATTGGCACCAAGTAAAAGTTTGTCACCTCTTAGTTCTGGACTCAAGTATGGCAACACGGACTTAGAACCTAGTCGTTGACCTGTTAATCAACGCAACAAATAGTATTAATTAAATATTAGATACACATTAGAGAACTAATTAAGGTTTATGGTATGATACTTAATTAATAATTAATTAGTTTATGGAATTAATGATACTTAACTAATCAGATCGGGAATGTTGAGTCCGTTTGAAAAACGACCAGTTGGTCTTCGAGTTGGATAATCAATTCCATAAGGAGGGGAATCAGCCCGTGCAGTAGTTGCCAAGTAATTGTTATTGCCACTGTCAACAAGTGAATCACCAAATACAAAGAAAGCCCTTGGCTTGGCATCTGCTCTTAGGACAATGACCCCAACTACTAAAACTGTTATCACCAAGGTAACAAAAGTTGAAGGAAATGCCATTGAGTTGAAAATAACCTTTCGATGTGTATGTGGATGCAGTATCGTGAATAGGAATTAAAGGCTTTTTATAGCTGGTTGTATTTTTATTTTATTTTTTCAATCCAAAAAGAAAAGAAAAGAACATTATTATTTATTAGATATATTCCACTAGCCAATATAGGTTTCGGGTATTGACTTGCATGTCAACTTTTAGGTGGTCTTTAATTGAATTTGAATGATTCAAGTTCTAGTTCTAAAAGTGCATGACATGTGACGAGGGTAAAAGAGACGGGTTGGATGAACGAAGATGCAACTAGTAATTATTTCCGCCGCCCAAACAAACGTCTTTGTAAAAAAGTGAAAACAGGTATGTTTCCTGGGGTTGATGCACGCTTTTAATGCAACCAGAAAAATTACTTTTTAGGTGATGAATTATTCTTGTCACGAATTGAATATTCAAGCTAAGACTGCGGTGCAAAGCGCTTTAGACACTATTGCCAGTTGGCAGTTTACAAGTTGCCACAATCTAGTTGTCTGTCAATTATTTCTCTCCCCGAAGACAATTTTTACTAGCATGTGAATTTTATTGATGGAAGAATAATAAGTTTTACGTGTTATATTTTAATTAATTATTGTGATCCAATAAATCTTAATTATATGTACAAAAATCAACATTTAAGATGTAGATTTATTATTCTTACACTGATTAAGTTGATTATATATATATATATATATATATAGGGACATGTTATATTTACAAACTTTTTTATTTACAAACTACACTATATCCTCCCGGGAGAATACAAACTTTTGCAAACTACACTATGTTCTCCCGGGAGAATATAGTATAATTTGTAAAAAAAATCCAAAAAATTTATAAACGGATCATATATATATATATATATATATATATATATATATATATTCTATTTTTTTCCTAAATTTATTTTCTTCTTTAGATTTAGTTATTGATAAACCTTTAGTTTATCTTGTTTTAAGGACTAAATTCACATGAAATATCAAGTCAAATATATGAAAACTAGGGTTTATTAATATAAAAACATGAACTATTGAATTATGAGTTAAATAATTGATGTTGACTATTTTGAAGGTAAATGATATTAAATGGAAGCAAATTTGAAGTTGAAGACTTGGAGATCAAGAACTTGAAGACCATGAAGATCCCAAGTGGAAATATAGAAAAATTGCAATTATTGAAGAGGAGACTTAAGCTTCCATTTGAAGCTTAAGCCCCAAAGTCACTACATGTCTCTGTACGAGAAAGCTTAAGCCCCCAACTCAGGGCTTAAGCGCGTTGCCAATTAAAAAATTATTCTTCGAAGAGGGCGCTCAAGCGCCCCACGTGAAATTGCATGGCTGCCCATGGACGCTTAAGCACCCATCACGGTCCAACTTAGGCCCAATTGAATGTTTTCACTTAGGGCACAAATTCTTTACCTATAAGAAGGCAATTTGAGAAGAATTGATCATTCTTGATGATTGGAAGCGGAGGAAACACTTAGTTCATGTTCTTGAGAGTTGGAGATGGATCGAGATCAAGTCTGCACGAGACTTATTGAAGATTCACCTTTCAACTATGGAGTTTAGGGAAGATTTCTAAATTTCTTTCTTTCTTGATTTTATTATGTCCGGCTAAATCTTTATAGTAGTTAGTGTTAGATGTAACTCAAATTATCTATTATGTTTTGAATTTTTTTATGTTAATTTTCCTTTTTATCATGAATGAAATTGTCTTTTCTTAATACTTTCTATGAGCTTGAATCTTGTAGATTGATCTTAGGTAAATGCATAGGAATGTTGGTGCATGATCCGTATTTGGCAATTTCATCGTAATCTTTATGATTCTAGTGATAAATATAGGGTTTTGCGCAATCTTATGAGTCTTGAACGTAATGCTTATTTTTTTGGAGAATAACGGGAAACTAGAGTTCTTGCAAGATTATAAAGATTTATGATGTCAAGGGATTGAATTATAATTAAATTAACAAAATCGATTGGATTGATATTAAGGATGATTGATATAAAGAGCGAACTCAAATATAACAGAGAGGTTGAGGGAAGTCGAAGCCCTAACTACGTTTCTTTTCTATCAAGTAATCCAAACTTTCACGTTCTTGTTATTAATTAGTTTTAATATTTTAAATCCAAATCAAATCTTGTTACAAAGTCAAAATTGATTGTCCAACTTAAGCAGAAATAGTGAATTGGTCTTTGAAACTATAATAATCGTAGGAACAATTTTGTACTCGTACACTTTATTATTTGTATAACAGGTGCACTTGCCAAGTCCGCAACAGTTATATTTGTTTTTTTTTTTTACTTTAATCTTTTCTATAAGTTTTGTGAGTTTTTAATATATTTAATCTTATTTTTTTCTTCTATTTTTTATCCTTAATTTATTTTCTTATTTTTAATTTAGACATATTTGATTTATTCTATTTTTTTTACTTTTAGTCTTTTCTATAAGTATGGTAAGTTTTGAACATATTTGATCTTATTTTATTTTTATTTTTATCGTCGATATATTTTTTCTTCTAAAAAGGACAAAATAGTTAGATTAGTTAAGTTTATAACATGTTAAGGATGGATTTGGATAGGAAAAATCATAGGGAATAAGCAATTAAAAAAAAGCATAGAAAATAAGTGATTCAAAGCAAAATCCTAGAGGATTTTTTGAATTTTTCCCAAAAATAAACATTATTTTCTGAATTTTCCCCAAAATTAAACATTGTTGACAAAAAAAGAAATTAGACTGATAACAAAAAAGATCAAATATGTCAAACAAAAAAAAACACTTCTTATAGACCGATGAAAAAAAAAACAAGATTCAAATATGTTCAATTTTTTTTTTTTTAACTATTCTTAATTTTCAATAAATAAATAAAAAAAAAGACATGCTCACCGGGCATGCCACTATGTTTGTTGCGCACGATATTGTGCGTGCAACTAATTGCGCTCTATTTTATGACTCCTAATTGTATTAGATATATACTTATTTTTTAAAACAATATTAGTGTTGCAATTTTTTTTAGAAAAAATTCATGGAAATTAACCCGGTCAGATTGAATTCAGAGCGCCGAGCAGATGTCACCTGACATATGTATTCCCTCAAATGTGCCACTACAAGTTCTTCAATTCTTTTAATTCTGTAGAACTGGGGGAAAAAGAATTCAATGCCTTTTGAGCATTGAATTGTTCTTTAATCAAATTGTTCAACGTGTCGTAGAAATTAAGGCCGGTTGATGAATTTTCATTTGGCCATTATAACTTAATTTTTTTAAAATAACTAATTTAGATGATAGTTTCAGTTTCTATAATAAAGATATATTTTTTAAAATAAAAAAGTTAAATTTTTGATGGATATGTTTGAGTTATTATATTTTTTATTTTACTTAATAATTTAAACTTTTAAAAAAATTTATCCATAAACATGGATCTTTGTTGCCTTTGTTTTTTTGTTTAAGTTTTAAAATTAATTTTTAACATAAAACAAAATTAAAGACATATTAAATAATAAAATTAGGGGAAGATTATACTTACAACCTATTTTACTTTACAACCAATATCTTAATCGTTGATTTCTGCCCATCAACGATTAAGATTTTATTCTAAATTATAATTAATTAATAAATTTTATTTATAAAAATCTTAACCATTAATTGACAGAAATCAACGGTTAAAATTATTCATATTACTTTACTCGTGTTAGATATAAAACTATTCATGTAGGAGCCGCTTAAGACAGTCATGTAAAAAAAAAATTACAAAAAGAGAGAGAGAAAAATTATAGAACACAAAAATTCACTTTTTATTCTGCGGTTTTTTTCTGCGCTTACAGAGAGAATGAGAATAAAGACAGCACTCATCCTCATTTATCCAATACAACATTATACTATTTGGTAACCATTGACTCGGTTGCTACTTTGGCTCCAAACTAATTTTCATGACATTGCAACACTGTGATATATCACAAATAAATTAACAAGTAGACTTCTTGTAGGACACAAAGAGGGTGCAGTACTAAAATGACAGTTCCTGGTTTAGCTATTCTGAGAATCCAAGGCCAAAGCAGTGCTGAGATTCATGGGATACATATACTTTGTGGTGCCTGACATGATCTGTTGAGTGATAATCCTGTTGGCCTTTTGTGATGGATGGAAAGGATCCCAAAATGCATAAAGGTCACGATTTGGGCACAAGTTGGATACCACAGTGCACAGCCCAACACCATTATAGGGTCCTTGACCGCAGCATGCTACTTTTGATGTAATAAATCCTGCATCCACAACAACCACACGCTTTATTATATCATAAATCATCAATGCCACATTTAATTGTTTGATTTAGATGCATTCCTCTTTTAATCATATTCACAAATGAAAGTTCTTATCCATCTATATATTCATGATAGGGAAGGTTATATTTACAAATTTTTTGTTTACAAACTACATTAAGTATGACCGGTCATACTTCAATCAATAATGTATGACCGATCATACTTAGTGTAATTTGTAAAAAAAAAATTGTAAAGAGATTGTTCCTCATTCATGAATGATCAATAGTTGGAATAAAACAAAGAAATTTAGCATCTGTGTTTTTTATTTTTAAGTTATAAGTGAAAATACAAAATTATTAGTATATAGGTTTAGTGTGTGTCATTTTAAATGACGTTACTTGTATCCTTTCAATTTTTTTACTCTATGTATTTTTGGTAATACATAGTTATAATATGAAAAGTTTTTTTTTTCACTTTCTATGTGACGTGGAGGGAAAGAGAAAAAAGTATAATTATGTATTAACTTATGGCGGAAGTTGATACATTAAAAACAAAAAAAACACAACTTGTTGCACAAAATGTTTTCCCTTAGTATATTTACCATATGCTCCAGGGTTGTTGATGAAGCTATTGTGCATCTCTTGCGTGTTGGCTCCAATGAAGACATTTGAGCCAATTTCGCTATTGAGTTGTTGGATCATCTGAACAAGCTGAGGGTTGAACAAGGAAGCGGCACGCTGCAGTTCAGCTGAGCATTGCCCATTTCTGCCTCGCATGGCCAATTCCGCTGGAACACAACCCAATGGACCAGTTCCTGTCACCAGTACCCTACGTGCTCCAACATCATATAGCCTCTGAAATGCAATTTCAAATTCAAGTGATCAACAACCATATTAAGGGAAAACGACCTAGGAAAGAAAATTAATGGAGATAAAGGATGGAATTAATTAGGGACTAATTATTACCCTCAGAATTTTCTTATACTCAGAGATTAAATATCTGACATAATCTGGTAAAGAGTACTGGCGAGATCTTGCAGAGACAGGCACCAAGTAATAGTTATTGACAAAATCGTTTCCTCCAAGAGTGATGAGGACTAGTGCTCCATTTACTAAGCGCTGAGTCCTCTCAGCTCCAATAAGAGCACTCACCCTCCGCTGGTATTCTTGAAAGTACTCTAGCTGTCTGTATATTCTGATTATGTTTACCTTCAATTGCAATAACATACACACATTCACAATCCATCAATATTATTCACCACAATTTCACGAAAAAAATATATGTCTAATGAACTACCAAACTAATAAATAATTAATAAGCATACTATGTATTATTTAAATTTTTAAATTCAGCTAATTCTTTTTAAGAAAAAGTATAGGGTCAATAGAAAAAAAAGATTTTAAAAATTAAAAATGATAATATAAACCCCCGATCGGCAACTGAGCTCCCAAGGGTTTGCTTGAGTCTGGGGTTCCTGTTTCAAGCAAATTCTTGGAAAATCCCACTTCGTGAGTGTCTGTGGCTGGGGAAGGGAATTAGTCTAGGCATCGTTCCCCTGTTAGCAGAAAGATTGATTCAAACCCGTATCTGACACACCACGGGCAAAGTGACCGCTGAAGGAGGCTGGCCTTCAATATATATGCAACATACAAAAAAAAATGATAATATATATGCAACATAATATTGGTGCTAGTTATAGGCACTAGTTAAAAATTTTGGGGGCAATTTTTGGCACAAGCTAACATTTTTTGTAACATTTATTGCTGGGTTCGGCACTGAATGATAATGTTCAAGAGTCTCTTCATTTTCACATACAAATTGGATTCCAGTGTCATTGAGAATTCCAATGCCAGCAGATGCAAAGTTGGCACCAACAAGCAATCTTTGTCCATTGAGCTCGGGACTTAAGTAAGGCAAAGTGGACTCTGCCCCAAGTTCTTGACCTGCAAAATCACATGTTAATTAATAATTAACTACATAATAAACAGAGCATGAAGCGGGTGATGAATTAAAAAAGACAAGTGAACCCAACTGATAAAGTCAGGAATGTTATAGCCATTAGAGAAACGGCCAGTGGGTCTGCGAGTTGGGTAATCAATGCCATAAGGAGGAGAGTCTGCACGAGCTGTTGTTGCCAAGTAGTTGTTGTTGCCATTATCAACAAGTGAATCCCCAAACACAAAGAAAGCACGGGCTGCCTCTGTCCCTGTGAAACCGCTAGCTAGTGCCATGGCTAGAACTAAAACAATGTAAGACACGGAAACCATAGAGCTAGCCATGGATTTGGATGAAGAGGAAAATAGTGTGATATGATGATTGGTGGCTACACTAGAGAGAAGCACAGAGCTAACAATGAAAAATCAAGTCTTGATTTTTCAGTGTAAGTTGAGGTAATCAGGAATGGGTCTTAAATAGTCTTGAGATCCTGTGATCATAGGAAAAATTGGATGGCCCACGTTGCAAAAGCAATAGGACGGGTAGTTGCATATAAAGGAAATTAAGGCCGTGTGGTCTCAGATACGACCAAAGAACTGATTCAGGATACGATCTAACTATAGTTATACATACACATGCCTGATATAATGTGGTAAGATTTTTACGTTCTTATAGGTAGAAGTACATTTAAACCTGCACAATATTACCGACCAAAAAGAAGCTATAACTGGCAACAGTATTTCATTCTTCTGCTGGACGGGACATTTTACCACTCGAATCGAATGAAACACGTTGGCATCCTCATTTGAATAAATCTTTGTTACTACTGTTGTACCAAAATTTAGTGCATTCATCATCGATCAGAGCAATACATATAAGAGAATAGAGAAAAAATATGATAGAAAATAAAATAAAATTAGATAACATGTAATATTTTTGTTGATTAAATATACTAAATCTTTAGTACTACGTTAGCACCAAAGATTTATTCCTGCATTTTGTACCACTTGTGCTTCCTCTATCTCTGGGCTATAGCCTATAGCAAGCTTTGTAATATTTTTGGGCTATATATTCATTCACAAACCTTTCAAAAGTAAATTAACCCCTTCCACCGAGTTTCATTCACACTAACTTAACACGATAATGGATCAATTTAATATACATATTTGAAAAATACTCTAAAATTTCTTGGTAAATAACAAATAATAAATTGGAAGTTTGAAGTTTGAAGGAAATTTATGTTGTATTATCTTTTTCTTTAATATAAATAGGTCAAAGACAAAGGTTACATGAAAAGGAGGAGGAATGATGTCCTCCCTAATCCTTTCATGATTTCATCATTGTCTTACAATAATCCCCGTAACAATTTAAAAAAAAAAAAAAACGTAACAGATAATTTTATAAATAATAATCATTATAAACAATGGAAAAAAATATTGTCATTATACATTTCTTATTTGGGAAGGGTTATATTGACAAATTTTTTTCTTAAAAACTACACTAAGTCTAACTAGTCATACACTCTTGATTAAAGTGTGATTAGTCAGACTTAGTCAAGGGCGGACCTACATGGGGGGCGTGGATGGGCGGCCGCCCCCCTCCCAAATTTGAAAAAATATGTATATGCTCTCAAAAAATATATAATATACTTCATTTTCTGTAATGTATATGTTTTCTGTTTTTAGATTGTGATTTTCCTACTTTCCACTGTTGACATGGGGACATGGCAACGAAACAACCTATGTTAAATTCATCAATTGAGTATAATTGTTAAAATATATCTTATTTGAAATATAAGTTGGATTTGTTAAAATTTTCGCCCCCTTTCTTGTAAATTTCTGGGTTTTTGCCCCCTCTCTTATAATTTTCTGGGTCCGCCACCGGACTTAGTGTGGTTCTATGATGCACGGACACGGACACTGACACGGGACACAACACGCCGACACGTTAATTATAAAAAATGACATATTTAGACACATTGATATTAAATAATGTTTTTAATATATATAATATAATTTATATTTAATACATATATCAGTCTATAATAAGTCATGTAACTAATCAAATATTCAAATTTCATAGAATATATATAAAATAAGTCATTAACTCAAGCATTGAAGTCCTTAACTTGAGTATCATACAACTAAAATAGAGAGAAATAGAAATGGAAACAAGAAATTTAACGTGGAAAACTTTCAACTTATAAGGGAAAAACCAAGTAGAAAATTGATTGTTCATTGAGCGTAAAAAATTACAACCTCTCTAAATATAAGGAGAGAACATAATATTATTTCTTAAGAAATGAGAATAAACCTCACTCTTAAAAAAAAACTCAGAGGAAACTTTATATATTTTCTCTGTGTTTTAAGATGCTAAAACTAAAATTCAAGGCTTGTATTTATCGGCATAAGGTGTTGCATTTGGTCACAATTTTGTCCGTAAATGATTCCCACTCTATGCAATCTCAATGGTACATAGCATTCAGAAATTGTTATTTGAAAACATGGCCAACAATTCAATGGTGAAAACATATGCTTGGCCACCAATTGAATAGAAAAAATATGTGCTTTTGTGCACATATTGAGAAAGGTTTCGCTTTTTCCGCAGTTACTGTAGATAAGTTATCTGCATTATATCCAATATGACGTTGTTTTGGGGCGAAAATCATGATATTTTTGTAATTTTAATTTATTTCAGCTTTATTATATTCTTTATAATTATAATTTTTTAAGCCACTGATTTACAAAAGCCAATGAAAGTGGCTTTATCATTTTTGTCAATCTCCCATTTAAAATTACTTTTTGTGAAGTGTATATGCCGTTGTAAATTTCCTTTGAATACTTTCCTACTTGTAAAATAAAAGAAATTTGTCATCTTTATATTCTCCTCAATTGTTTGTCTTCAAGCACTTAATCTTTTTTTTTCGAATTCAAGTTTTAATTACTTGTGCTTTGAAGACCTCCAAGGTTTGAAACACATCTGACTTCTTCTTAATTTGATACACCCATAATCCCTTGAAGTAGTTATCAAAGAATGATACAAAATATTTTGTTTTTTCTGAGAGAAATTTATGGTGACTCTCAGACATCCGAATGAACCTAATTTAGTATGTGCATCCTTTAATTTATCAAATTTCAATTTACTTTGTTTGCCTATAACACAATGCTCACATAAATGTAAGTTTATCAATTTGAGCTCGTGAAGAAGATTATATTTTATGAAAATCTACAATCCTTGTTCTAATATGTGTAGTTTGAGGTGCTGCATAATTATTAATCTTTTTTTATTGGCTAAAGCTACTGATGTGTCTTCTCCTTGTAACTTATCTCCAATAAGCCTATATAGATTTGATGTTATGTTCTCAGCTTTCATCATCACAAGAACACCTCTCACAACTTCAAGATCTCTTGTTTGATATTTGTCTTGCATTCGAAGTCATCTAATTGCCCAATTGATGAGAATAGAACCTACCGAGATAGGTTTGTAAGTGCAAAATTGATTTCGTTGAGCCTCCGTTATGATCTATTTCTTTCTAATTTTCATCAGTTTCAATCGTAGTTAAGCAATTGTCATTCCTCATTATTGTCTTGATATTCGGCATCCATAGGAAGAAGTTACACCTATTCAGTTTCACAATCTCAAATTTTATTGGCATAGTATTGACAATACTTTATTTATTAACAATTTCGGGTTACATTATTATGTTGTGAATAGTATTCTTTATGTGAACAATACTATGCATACAAGTAGGTTCCTATACTAGAACAAAATCAGTATACATTAATAATGTTGTAAAAGTATCCAACCACATATATGAATAATAGTAACCATTAACACTACTGCAACGTGAATACTAATTAGTAACCAAAGAGCTTTCATATCACTGATAGGTACAAAAGTATAAGAAAAATTTTAATGTGAAAAACTTGTAATTGTTATGGGAAAAATTAGGAGCAAAAGTAGAAAAATTTATACTAAGTGAAACAAATTACAATTTCTCTATATATAAGGAGAGAACAATAACAACTTGTATACATTTCACTCTTAGAAAACACTCAGAATACACTTTATATATTTTCTCTTTGTGTTTTGGGATGACCGAAGCTAGCCCTAAAATTCAAAGCTTGTATTTATAGGTATAAGGTGTTGCACTCGTACGTCATATAATTTTCTCCACAAAAAATTCCCACTTTTTGCAATTTCAATAGTACATAGCATTCGAAAATCGTGATTTGAAAACATGCCACCAATTCAATAGCGAAAACATGTGTTTTTGAGCACATATTGACAAAAGCTACTAAAAATGGCTTCACCGTATGTATATATATAAAAAAATGGATTTACCGCTTTCGTCATTGAACACTCGAAGAAGTCACCACCGACGATCAATAACCACCATCAAAATGATAGAAATAAATAAATTTACCACCATTGATTCAAGTATCACCATCTAAATAAATTTATCTAAAAAAAAATGACATAAGAATGATATGAATTAAAATAGGGGAATAATACATTTACAAACTTTTACAAATTACATTATGTAATCCGGAAGTATATAGTATAAATTAGTGTATTTCCGGAAATAAATAGTATAGTTTGTAAATAAAAAAATTGTAAAAATAACCCTCTCCATTAAAATATTCTAAAGAAAAAACTCAGCCCTTAAAAATAATTTTATTATATTTTTTATAATATATTTAATTATTTTTGAGTTGTAGGATCTCAAAATGTACTTCCATAATAATTTCTTTTTTAAAAAAAAATCAAGGAATATTCGAATGTTATAAAAAAAAGAGTTTTGTTAATGCATATGTTGAGAACATTTGTTAAAAATTTTAAAATAAAAATTGGGAAAAATGTTTATCCTTTTAAATGACACAACTTATATCATTTCACTCTCACAAATAGGTGAGACCCACACCTTTATTTTATTTTTGTCAACTCTCTCTCCTATTTTATCTATCTCTTTCTCTCTCTTAAAATGACATAACTTTACATCCTTTAAAATGACACACACTTTACCCATAAAAATTACAAATAAAGTATAATATTTATCTACCAAAAAAGTATAATATTTAAAATTTTAAAAATATTTGTTTTTTTTTTTAAGTAGACTATTAACCAATGCCTTGTTGCCGGAATTTAAGCTACAAATCTAACATATTCATAGTGATTGCAGGATCGTCCTCTCCCTTTCATATGGACATACTAAGGAATAGTCAGCTAATAATAACGAAAATCACATACTAAGGAATAGTCAACTAAGTATATATTCTATAAAAGCAAAACAAAAATTGTGCATGCATGGGTGAGTAAAAGATATATATTTTGTTTACAAATATTTAAATTCTTAGGCATGTAAGCTAAATAATGACAATTACTAGTTACACAAGTTCACTTTCACAAACTCTAGATATTAAGAACCTGTTTGGCGTGTTTTTTTTTTTAAGTCAAAAGCTAATTTTAAATTAAAGTTAAAAATAAAGTTAAAAACTATTTGGTGATTATATTAAGAAAATTTAGGTAAAGGAAATTATTGCTTTTTCTAAAACCTGATATACATATTAAAAAAAGTTCATCTTAAAAGCTTATAATTTTTTTCCTTTTTATGCATTATGAAAAAAATCTTTTATGATAAGAGCTTTTTAAAAAAAAAAATTCTTTTGCTAAATTACTCCTTTTAAGGAAAAGAAAAACTAAAATAATCAACTGATACTTAAAGATATTACGGATATGCTTCAAAAAATTGTACTACACACATGCTATCAAGGGGGAAAAAGGTTTGCCACAATTTGCTTAATTAGAGCCCGTTGTGATGATTTTCTTTTTCGTCAAGAAATAATTTTTTAAAAAAACAATGAAAGTATTTTTTATTTAATATATATTTGAATACATCTTTTAAAAAAATAAAAATAAATAAAACGATGCTTTTTTAAGTCAAGAATACTGGCTTTTAAAAATATAAAAAATCAAATACCAAATATTTTTCTTAAAATTTATTTTTGCTTTAACTTCATTTCCACCTCAACTATTATTATCACTGATAATTTTGTACATAAAAAATGCTTATTAATTATAATATTCAAGTACAATTTTTACTTAAAATTATTTTTTATATCTATTTACACGTAAAATAGTTTTAACTTTTCAAAAATATTCTAAAAAATAGTAATGCATGAAAAGGTTTTTCTTTTCTTTTCAAAATTAACAGACGAGCTTTTTGTAATCCACACGTACAGTATTTGTTATTTAACGTTAGGCAAAAGAATTGTCGCGTTTATTTTCAATAGTACTGGTTTTACTAAAATTTAAACACGTATTTAATGTTTAGAATCACAAGCCGTTTAACATTTAAACTTTAAGTAAATTAAAAAAAAAGGAAGGTTTGACTAGATGAAGAAATATCAAATACTTGAGGGAATAAATCTTCGGTGCTACTGTTACATTAAGACTCAGTGCATCCCACCAATAGGAGCATTACACCATTATAGGAGAGAAAAAAAATTTGACACAAAAAATTAAACTTTAGCTGACATATAACTTTAGCTGAAATATAACATTTCTATTGGTGAGATGCACTGAATCTTTGATATAACACTTATATATTCCATATCAGGAAGGTTGGATTTATGTGTGTGGATTCCTATTTGTCATTTTAAAGCGTACTTTTTCATAATTCATGATTATATATGATTTAGTCGACCAATAATTGACACGCATTCAATAGCTTGAAGTTTGTCGTCGTTGTCTCTAAAAATTTTAAAAATTTTGGTAATAGCTTGACGTATGTTTTTGGGGAAGAAAAAATGTTCCAGAGCATTATTCCTCTTCAATCCCCATCTATCATTATACTAATACCATAGCCCATAGGTAGATATATGTCAAGTTCCTATACTACAAATTCAACTATATCGGTATATGAAGGTAAATGCCCAAAGTTGAGATATTCGCTTTCAATTATTGGAACATATATTAATGAATCAGAAAGCAATGTTTTCATCGCATTATATATGTGGACCGAGCAAACACCTGCTTCCCCTCTATTTTCCCTACTTGCTATGGAGCACCGACACTTCAAAATCTCTGACGTATTATGTCTGACACTTTTCGACACTTTCGGACACTCCGACACTCCCCGACACTCCAACACGCGTTATAGAAATTCAAAAAAATGTTTAAAGATTACGTTGTGTTGAATTTTTAGTTCCAACTATTAGATTGGTTAGATTACGATAACTATTTTATTGAGTTTATATAAATATTTGTGATATTTTATGTTTTTTTGTAAAATTTATGAATATTATAAGTTCAAATTCATTATTTTGTTAAATTATTGAATATCAAATATAATATATACTAAATAAATTAAAAATATTATTTAATATCAAAATGTGTCTTAGCGTGTCGAAATCTAACATTTTTTAGAATTAACGTGTCGGAGTATCGTGTCGTATCGTGTCACGTGTCCCGTGTCGGTATCGGTGCTACATAGCCTACTTGTATGCCGTCATTAGTCACTTAATGGTCCAATAAAAAATTAAACAAATAAACTCCAATTTTAAATGACTATATAGCCATCTATTAAGGGATAAACCCTTGAACAAAAACATTAGCTTTTTCCCCCAATAATTATATTTTATAATTCTCATTCAATATGAAAATTCAAATTTTTCTGCACATCCTTCAATTTCCATACTGATATGGGTCATATATATTCAACATGAGAATTATAAAATCCATAATTAAATTAGGGTTTTATTAGTCTCATTTAACATAAGATAGTTATCTTATGTTGTAGAGAGAAAATAGGTGGGTCTTACCATTACAAGAAAAAAGGAAAAAAAAAAAAAGGTGGGGTACGGAAATCGAAGTGAGAAAAAATGAGAGATAATATCTTATATAAAAGGGGAATAATATTTTCGATTAAATTAATCTATCACGTTTTAAATAAAGGCACATAGGTACAGGGATATTAAATCTGTTTGTCCTTTTTTTTTTCTCTCTTTTTCGTGTTTTCATTTTTGTCTTTCTTTTTAATTGAATAAAAAAAATTGAAAATTAAAAGAGAAAATGTTATAATCTAAAAGATAGATTTTCTTAAATTATAATTATTCAATTAAAAAGACAGAAAAAATATACAACGGATTTAAATACACAGTCATGTATAAATAGACTCCATTGTTTTTGGATCATAAGAAGATTAAGATACGATTATAAGGACCACTTTATATGTAATAATCGAAGAAAAAGTAACAGTATGAGCTGTATACTATAGACTTTATAATACCAACCACTACACCTAATATCCTTGACATCACATAATTTGGCTGAAGAAACGGTTCAACTAACATCCCTTCACCAACGACGAAGTGTTAATTTGATCTATAATTGATTCCGCTGAGATTCTTCAACCAACTTTTCAGGCTATTCAATTCCAAACAAATTAAATCGTAACTCGAACTGGAACTCAAATCACCCATTTCGTCGAACCCGTGGCTAGTTACCCTCCTCAATCTAGTAAGAAACAGCATATGGTTGATGCAATTCATATGGCAACTACACACTGTGGCCGGAAATGATATGTACTTTCTGAAAAATAATTATGGAAAAAGTGTTTGTCATTTTAAATGACATAATTTATGTCATTTCGCTCTCACAAAGAGTGAGATCCACACCTTTATATTTTTTTTGTCCACTCTCTCTTCTTATCTATCTATCTCTTTCTCACATTAAAAATGACACAACTTTACATCTTTTAAAATGATACACATTTTTTTCAATAAATAAATGGATTTTATTTCTCTCATGTTATTGGAGATAAATATTTTCTACCATAGACACATGATATGATGGGACCCACCACCCATTAAAAAAAGTGGTGGCACAACTTTTTTTGTGAGAGTATCATGGGATAGTTATCTCATGTTAAATGAAACAACAATTTCCCTAAATAAATAGGATTAATTACTCCTTATAAATTTTAGGTTGGCTTATATTTTGTTTTGGTTTTTATACGAAACTTGGGAGAGACTCACTCCAAAATCTAACCCGAGAGATAGGAGAGCCCAAAATTTATATAAATCTCACGCGAGCTGGCTTTATACTACTCTTTTACTAGCTCTGGGTGAACACTGTAATGTCAGCGTTATCAAACCGTGCCGATTGATTACAACTAGCGACATGGTGAATGGTTCTGATATCAATTGATATGAATCTTGTGAGAGTCTCATCTCAAAAACTAGCATAGGAGTCCAAAATCCATATAAATCTCACATTAATCACTTGTATAAACAACATGAGACTTAAATCTTATACTTTTGCAATTGAATCGCAACAGTTTATTGTAAAGCAAACATATATAGATAAAGGTCAAAATTGCAATTACCTTAATTTACTCCATGTAACGCATTTGGAGGCCGAGTTAATGTCACAATAAGAGACTGATGAGGCGCGCGCATAGGCCCCTATATATTTATTTCACCAATGTTCTTAGGTTGCCAGCTTCGAAGGTTGGTGCGCTCTTTAAATGCATTTTCGGGAGGGAGGGGTGTTTGGATGTGCATTATGATTTCATGTAGTCACTTTTATGTACTCACTGAGCCGGCATGCCATACATCCATATCTACTACATACATATATAAAGGGAGATGATTGTTTTTACTGGTATAAGAATATATAATAAATTTTACATTTAATTTTAATTATTGATTTTCATATATTTGACTTTTATAAATAATTGGGAATTAATAATTAATTAATAAGAATAATCTAATTAATTATGATAGTTTGATGTATGAAAATTAATAACTAAAATTAAATGTAAGACTTATAGATATATATATGAAAAGATACGCTCTTCCGAATATTAGGGAACTCTTTGGGGGAAAACACGACTGTTAGTAATCCTAATTATTAATATTTCACTAATTTCCCTGTTTGTATGACAAGGCTGTCCCGAAAGGATTGAACTTCACTAGAACTAGCGTACATACATGCCTTATTCCATCACCGTTTATACGACAAAAAGAATTAGATGATCACTCCAAGATAACTGAAAGTTTTTGTTGTATATTTGAGTTATTTAGTGAAGGCAATAAATAGTTTTATATTTTTTAAACCGGTTTTCTCAAGCTCATTTGACTTAAATTTGAGCAATAATGCATGCATAGTTTTAACAAGGAGAACGAATAATTTTTTATTTTGGTGTAGAAATCTTACTTTATATCTCAATTATTGATTTATGTGCATATGCTGGTTATAATTTATTGAATTATACCATTAATTTACTATTTATTTAAATAAAGTACAAACGTCAGATCCACAAAAATTAACGGTTGAGATAGAAAATAAGATTTCTTATTTTTTTTTATAAACCAGATGTATCTCCCATATGAGGCAATTTTTGTTCGAGCCAAAAATATACACATCATGACGGAGCTAGCTCTTCTAAAGGATATTTTTTACATTCGCAATAATAAGATTTCTTATTTTTATGCCAAACTAAATAAACTCCCTCGCCTTTTAACAAAGGGAAAAGTTATTCTTATGCTACATGTGATAATTTCACCTCTTACACATCATTCGATAACTGTGCCACATTTTTCTTTTTTTTTTTATTTTATTTTCCTGATGGTGGAGCCCACAAATTTGTTTCTATGACATGAGATAACTTATCTACTTTAACATGAGATTAATAAAACCCTTTAACAAATTTATGACAATAACTTATTAAGTTACCAGGTAGTAAGTAGAGGTTGACGAATATATTATGGAAAAAAATACTATCATTTAAAAAGACATAAGTTATGTCCTTTTAAATGATTTACACAAAATATGACCGGTCATATTTTGTGTAAATTTTAAAAATTACTTTTTTTCTCTCTCAGTCACATCGCTAACGTATAAAGTGAAGAAAAAAAAAGTAACTTTTCAGAATTATACAGAGTATGACTGGTCATAATCTCTGTAAGTCATTAAAAGTACACAACTTGACACATACTAAACTCATATTTTATATATCAAACATTTGTTATAATAACGTTTGTATTGACAATATATATATATATTTTCTAAGATAACCTCCTACCTTTCTTGTTTTGTCATTCTCATTATTGTGAATGTTAACTCCCTCCCCTCCTTAACAATATTAACCCAAAATTCATAATTTTTTAAAGTTCATAAAGATATTGCATGCATTATCACAAATTCACGATCAGTGAGTGTCTAGATTATTTTATTTTATACTTAAAACATCTTATGATAAAAGATTATAATTATTTTAAAAATAAAATAAATAAAAGCTATTTATCCCAAATTATAAATTTTCACAATAAAAAAGAAGAATGTTTCGACATGCCCAAATTTTATTACTGGAAACAGGACAAGAGCAATTTGGGCACCTACCAGTACATAACCACAAACCACACTAGCTAGGGGATCATCAAAAGAAGATGAGGGTAGCTTAGGAAGCACACACAGATAGAATACGGCTACAAGTTATATCTTGTGACTTAAAGAAAGCGAGAATCAAAGGTTGTAGATGAATCAAGTCCTGGAATCAAGGGCCATGATAGTGCTGAGATTCATTGGGTGCATGTACTCAGTGGAGCCTCTCAGGATTTGTTGGACTATGATTCGACTAGCTCTCTCCGATGGATGAAATGGATCCCAAAACGCGTAAATGTCTCGGTTTGGACACAAGTTTGAGGTGGGTGTGCAGAGTCCAATCCCGTTGTATGGGCCTTGCCCGCAGCAAGCTATCTTTGATGTGACAAATCCTGTCACAACAAATACATAATAGAGCTTTAAGTTTGGGCTTCATTTTGATTATAAGTAACAGTTATCAACTTTTAAATCATAATATATAAGATGATTAATATTGATTTTATTTAAATTTAATATTAATCATATATAATTTTTTATTAAATATGTTATTATTATTATTATTATATAATTTTTTATTAAATATGTTATTATTATTATTATACTTGTACTAACGTGAGAAACTTCTTGTTTAAGAAATGAAATAATTTTTTAAAACTTCTTTTTGTTTCTTGTACTTAAAATAAAATATGAATACATTTAAATGCTCTAGAAAAAATTATATGTATATTTTTACGGGGAAATATTGAATTCTCATGTTAAATGAGAATTATAAAACCCTAAAATAAAATATGAAGACATTTAAATGTTATATTTTTAGAAATTATATTTCATGAGATATTATATTTCTTTTTCTCTCCCTTCGTCGTACCCCACATTTTTTTTGTAATGGTGGGACCCACCTATTTTCTCTCTCCAACATAAGATAAGTATCTTATGTTAAATGAAACTAATAAAATCCATATTTTTATATAATAAAAATTATGAAATTGATGCAAATAAATAAAACAATGCCAAGTGTATCTGTCATTTCATAATTATGACATTACTAATGAGAATTTGTTAAAAAAATCGGATAAGGGACCAACATTATAAATTAAGAAGTTAAGTGATAAATTTAAAATCTCATGCTCTCCGATTGCAATTGTGTAAAAAATTGTGTGTATATATAGTAAAGGTAAAGTATCTGTCATTTTAAAAAAAAATTGTGTGTATATATAGTGATATAAGTTGTGTGATTTAAAAGGATAAACACTTTTCTCGTATAGTAATCCTAATTAATTATACTAAATAATTATAAAGTTAAAAGTGGATACCATAAGCTCGAGGATTGGAAATGAAATCCATGTGCATTTGATATGCATTAGCAGCAATGAAAACGTCAGCGCCGATCTCTTGGTTTAGTCCTCTGATCATTTGAGCGAGTTGGGGATTGTATAAGGATGCAGCTCTCTGGAGTTCTACGTCGCAATCACCATTTCTGCTTCTCATTGCTAATTCCGCTGGAGCACACCCCATCGGTCCTGTACCCGTCACAAGAACCCTACGAACTCCCAAATCATAAAGCCTCTGCATGCGTTTCCAAGTATATCTATTTGTGTTAATTTGGTCGTCTATATATATATATATATATATCATCCGTTTATAAATTTTTTTAGAATTTTTTTACAAATTACACTATATTATCCCGATAGAACATAGTGTAGTTTGCAAAATTTTGTATTCTCCCATGAGAATATAGTGTAGTTTGTAAGAATTTGTAAACAAAAAAGTTTGTAAATATAACCTGCCCCTTATATATATTCAAATTAACTAATAAACTATTACAATACTTTATACCAATTACCTTAAACACACATGCTATTAACTAGATTATAAAGTGTACTCGTAGCGGTACATAGATGTGTCTGGAGGATGAAGTATGTTGATATAGGAGGTATCCATAGTGGCAATGGTAGAGACCAAAGCACTAATGAAGCTTCCCATGATGTGCATCAAGGGAGGTGTGTGTGGCAAGATGGTTCTACACATGGATAGAGTAACGGCATGGTAGAAGGTGAAGAAGAAGATCTTCTCTCCATGTGTGAGACGAGTATTTAGAGAGGAGAGTCCTCTCTAACATGGGGGAGACCGTTGGTCAACTCCCATTGAGCTGTCTCATCAAGCTGGTATAAAGGATAATATAATACTTTATACCAATTACCTTAAACACACATGCTATTAACTAGATTATAAAGGATAATATTTGTTTGTAGGTGAGCTGATGATGTGATGTTAGAAACTGCATTAAATAATAAGACGTTTGAAATTGACAAACAAATTTGGTATCCCTCACCAACCAAAAAACATGCACATGGCTTTTGCACGAAAACACTCACTACCTTGCACATGCAGCAACTTACAGCCTATGAAATATGACCATGACCATTTATTATATAGTTCCATTACCCATTAAAGATTTGAAAGATGTCCATGTTACGAAATTTCCTTAACAAATTGCAATCTCATACTTCAAAGATAGTAATTATTGGGTTGGGAAAATAGTACCCTCAGAACTTTGCTGTACTCAGATATGAGATAGCGCACGTAATCTGGGAGAGAAAATTGGCGAGATCTTGCTGAATATGGCACCAAGTAGTAATTGTTAACAAAGTCGTTTCCTCCAAGAGTGATAAGGACGATTGCTCTGTTTACAAGTCTCCTGGCTCCCTCCACTCCAATGTGTGCACTTAACCTTCTCTGGTACTGTTGGAATAACTGGAGTTGCTTGTTTATGCGGATGATGTGCAACTGCCAAATCAACCGTACATGTTATGTTACTACAACCTTTTTTAAAAATGTTGGGTGAGGTGTTTTATATATCTCAACACGCCCTCCTCACATGAGAGCCCACCGGGCTTGAAGGGTGAATAATGCACAAGCCCACCAAAGAAATTCCATTAGAAAGAAAGTGGGGCAGTGAGGATCAAATCCGGTATAATCAACCTAAAAACTTAAAATGTTCGTGAGATGTTACAATATAGTTTTATATAATTTTATATATATCAACAATTACCATCAATTGATTTTATATACTTTTATTATGAAGAAATCAAGTAACCAATATATGCAATCTAAATTGCACTATGTTCTGGACTTACAAACTGAATTCCCGTGTCATTGAGAATCCCAATTCCAGCTGATGCAAAATTCGCACCAATTAAGAGTTTCTCTCCAACTAGTAGAGGGCTCAAATATGGCAGTGTAGGCTCTAAGCCAAGCTCCAAACCTGAAATTAACCAGTGTGTCATGTCATACACATGAGAATCAATCCTAGTTATTGGCCATGCATGCAAATAGTAGAAACAAATAGGCATGGATGGATGTAACAAGTAATCATTAGTCAAAACATAAGTTGATTTATTTGCAAATATAAATGTGAGAAAAGGATCATACTGATTAAGTCAGGAATGTTTAGGCCATTAGAGAAGCGTCCAGTGGGTCTGTGTGTTGGGAAGTCAATGCCATAAGGTGGATTGTCTGCACGGGCAGTGGTTGCCAAGAAATCATTGTTTCCACTGTCCACGAGTGAATCACCAAAAACAAAGAAAGCACGTGTTGATTGAGCAGAACCAGAACCCAGCATAGCCAGAACCATGCTTATTATTATACAATAGCATAACATCAAAGAACTAGCCATGGCTCTGTATGTATGTAAATGTCTCTTGAAAACAGGAGGACTAATGAGCTTTAATTTTATATAATGATTGACTCGTGGTTTGCATGGAGCAATTGGGAAGGGCTATATATAAGGTCTGAGAGAGGTTGATCTCTGTAAAAACACATTCATAAATGTCTTCTTCTACCACCTCTCTAGAGTTAAAGCAAACCGCCGAAGCAAGAAGAAGCAAGTACCACAAATAATTGCTCTTGTGACTGGTCTTAGGAAGTGAAATTTTTGTCACGATTCCAATATCCAACCCCAGTGTCAGTCATTTCTAGCCGCCAATGTAGCGGAGTTTAAAATGACAGTAATTCTTCATCAAAACCACAACAAAACATGAAGTTCAATATATTTACCACAACTTGACATATAACTTAGACTATTGGATTTAAGTTATTTATATTCCGGGTGTAATTGGTGTGTCAGGTCGCAGTCGAATCAGTCTCTATGTAAAAAACAAGAGAAAGATTGTCTAAAGTATTCCCTTCACCGGACACTCACGGTATATTACTTGACTGAGCGATTTGTGTTATATTCCAGGTGTAATTAAAAGGAGAAACTATTGGTACACTTACTGCGTGTAATTTATCAAAGTTAATTAGCATTTGACAAATTAATTGACCACCATCTTGAATCAGTACAAGTACTAAAGGCTAATTAGGAGTTAGGAAATTACATAGCACTGTTATTTTTTACGAAACTTTATTTCAGGAAATGTATTACTTTCCTTTTTGAATTCTTGTGCTGTTTGGCAAAATCAACTTCGTAGGATTTAGTATTTTCTATTAGAAAACGGCAATTATAGTAAGAGAGAGGTGTAACTTTTTTTCTCAGCGAACAGTGTATCTTATTAAGAGAGATGGGATTGGACTTAGTTGAGTAGGAAAGAGAAGAGATGACTTAAATCCATTAATGTGAGAATGAAAGAGTGGCTAGTTAATAAAAGGGTAGATCTAAAAAAAAACAATTGACGTCAAAGTGTGTTGATATAATTAAAGCAAGAACTATTTCAGGTAGATCGAATACTAGAGTTATGCCCTGCTAGCTTTGTTGTCAAGCTAGTTATGAACTCGTTTGTTGAGATATCGTTTGAAAATGACCTGCTAGTGTACGACGAGAAGATAGCATGATGCTTCTAATTAATTCATCTCACAAAGACATTCAGGGCCAATTAAGATCATTTTAAGTTCGAATTTCAAAATCACAATCAATATAATTTCAAGCAAATCTTGGTCGAGTCGCTTTACTTGCAGTTTAGTCTAACATCCTTATGTGAAAAAATAATCATATAATCATATTATTTGATCACAATCACTCATTTAAAAATTATACATTTTTCTCTCTCTTATCATATGAGTGATTGTGATCAAATAACATAAACACATGACCACTTCTCCACATGAGGATCCACTCCCCCTCTGATGGGAAAAGAAACGAGTTCTTTTAAGCACCGAAAACTTAGGCAGCGAAATAGAAGATCAAAGAAATAAAGTAAACACAGAAAGAACCTGTAACCTGAGAAATAAGCAGGCCTCGCTAGTATAGACAGGATTATGTTCCGGATATTTCAGTTCATTCATGACTAATCATTCAGGTTTTCTGTTAAACGCTACTATCACTCGTATCTAGGTTGATTTAGAATATTTTAAATGTCAAATGGTCAATATTATTCCCTTTTGAGCTAAACACGATATAAAGAAATAACGTGGTGTTTTTCATCTATAATCATAAGGAACCAATTAACGTGTGGGGAAGAAATGCAGACATATATATGTACATGTGATCAACATAAATCGGGTGGCGTTCGGTCACAGCTACCCTCCTCAAGTGTCACTATTATATATCTTTTTCCTTGGCCCTTAATTAAGATTGAGGCTTCCACTTTTCTTTTAGTGAAAATAAAACATATCACTTGCAAAGCAGAAACCAACAAAAAAATACTAGAATGATAGACCAGTTTATGTCGAATTAAGGTCATGGACCCTGTACCGATAGTGATACATAATATGTGTTCCATGGAGGGTGAAGTATGTTGATATAGGGGGTGTTCAAAGGGGAGTGTGTGTGAGGCTTGAATGGCTCTGCATAGAGGCAGAGTAACGCATAGGAGAGGAGTGGGGAAGAAGATCTCCTCTCCATGTGCGAGAGGGGTATTTAGAAAGGAGAGTCATCTCTTGCATGGAGGAGACCATTGGTCAGCCTGTCTCCTCAAGCCATGTTTATCCTGAGACAAGACATGCTGCCCCACTATCAGTGTACACGGGCAGCAGTGCAGGGATAAGGAGATGTCCAAATGGTGAGCCTCCGAAAGGTTTTAAACTGTGAACTTAGTGATATGGGGGCCAATCATGTTAGGCCTAAATGGGTATCTAGAATCGACCTTTGCATATTTAATACTAGAATGATCACTCGAACAACTTCTAGCTAATTATACATATTGACCATGTATGAATCATGATTAATTGATAAATTAATGACTGATATCAACCCATTTAACTCATTGTTTAGATAAATATGATGTGAATTGAAATAACCCGAAAATACAATGATAATTAAAATTAAATAGGTTAAAAAAACAAAATAGATTATATTCGCAACCCTTTTTTTTTCTTAACAACTTTAAGTTGTAATTGTTAATTTGATTTTTATCCAACAATAAGAAAAATTGTTATAAAAGGTTTGTAAAAAAATGGTTATAAATATAACACCATCTAAAAAATTAATACAAAATATATATATTTAAAGGAATTACTTAGGTTATACAAGTATATATCCTTATAATTATTTGGATTGATATTTTAAAAATAATTATTTAGGACAATAATGTTTCTCACATAGTTCCATTTCATTTTCTACATTCATATTCTTATTTTGTTATCCCACACAAATATGAGGTGATGTGACTAATATATACTAATGTTTTGTAACCATCACTCTTCTATATGTTGTAAATAAAGCAATAAAATTAGAATAAAGTATATATTTTATATAGTTAAGTTAGGGAATGTTTGCCTGCAACAATTTTCAGAAAGCAATTTAGTACAGCCCAAATACTTAAGTTTACTCAAGACTTCAAATTTCAAGCCCAATAATACTTTTGGGCTTAGCCTCTTGTTACAAATCATCTCACAACTTACAACTTACAACCCTCTTTTTTTATTCCTTAACCTGGGACATTCATTGATACAGTATCTCTGCATAGAAATCCATGGACCTGCTATGTAATTTTTTTTTCCCCTCAAAGCAACACTTGGAGAAAAAAATTATTATGAATTTCCGTGGTTGCAAATAATTTTCTTATTATTGCACACCTAGAAACGATATAGGCTAAACAATCAATATATAATACAACATCTTGTGCAGGAAGGTTTGCCCACTAGAGAAAACAGGAAGAAGACATTATTGTTATTAAGTCCTTGAATCCAAATGCATAATGGTACTGAGATTCATTGGGTTCATGTATTTGTTGGATCCAATCATGAATGTTTCTACAATCAGTCTGTTTGCTCTCTCGCTTGGGTGGAAAGGATCCCAAAATGCATATATATCCCTGTTTGGGCACAGGTTAGACACCGGAGTGCAAAGTCCAATCCCATTGTAAGGTCCTTGACCGCAGCATGCAACTTTTGATGTGACAAATCCTGCGTATCATATTTTATTGGGAAAAAATAAATCTTATCCGGTAGGAAATTGTAATCTTATGTCATAGATACATCAAGTGTGAGATCCGCTTATTTAAAAAAAGTAAAAAACAAAAAAATAATAAGTGGCACATCTTTTTATGGTGTATATAGGAAGGATTTATTTTCTTATGTAACATGAGAAAAATAAATCCCTATTTCATTTGGCTAATGAATAAAGATAGGAAAAAGTATTTATCCTTTTAAATGATACAATTTATATCATTTCACCATCACAAAGAAGAGATGAGACTCACACTTTTCTTTTCTTTTTTGTTAACTCTTTTCTTCTTTTATCTATATTTTTCTCTCTTTTAAAATGACATAATTTTACATTTTTTAAAATGATAGAAATTTTTCTCGTAAAGATAACTACTTGCAAATGCCTGAAAGGCCAACTTCTATTTTACAAGTCTAGTCAAATTTATGTACAATCAATCAGTTTTCCTTTTTTGCTATAAGCCGAATTTCCAATGTCAGTCCTGATGATATGAACGAAAATGAAATAATTTTTGATAGAGTCTTAATTTATTTAATGTTTTATTAAAAAAGATAGTAACAAGTTTTTTTTTACTATGTGAAAATCTATGATGAATTGGTCTATTTCCATGTGAGAATAGCTTATCTAATCTAATGCGGGTGGTTGGGGGTTGGGCATAAAGTATTAAATGAGCACTGCAAGGTCGGTACGCAACTTTATTACTAAAATGGAAAGTACCAAAAGATGGTCCCAAAAGCGTCTTCCACTCTTTCCCCAATTCATAGGCCACAGGTTATGATCAGTTGCCTTAATTGTTTGGGGACCATTCCTCTACGATGGGAGAGTGGAATAAATCTTTGGTGTTATTGTTACATCAAAAATTTAATACATCTCACAAATAAAAATGTTACATATCAGTTAAAATTATATTTTTTTTGCCATATTTTTTATCTCTCTCCTCTAAAGTGTAATGTTTCTATTGATAAGATGCACTGAATTTAGGTATTAGAATACCACCCAAATTTTATTCGTTAGAGTGATGCTCTAATTAGAGTAAGGTTTGCATAAGCACAGTATTCAGCACATATCAACAAGGATGTGCAGAGTTTATCTAGGATCATCACTAGCTTACGAAATAATCTGCCTATAAACACCATGCTCATACAATAAAATCTGCTATCTTTCTTAAAATACACATGTCAAGAAATTCAAAGATTTTCAGCTTTAGTGCTTGCCTTTGCCTTAAAAAGTAAGGTCAATATATAACTTTTAAATATAATAGAATAGATAAGGTTATATTTATAAATTTTATATTTATAAACTCTTATAAATTACATTGTGTTTGATCGATAAAACATTCTTGAGTTGAGTATTATCGGTGAAACATAATGTAATTTATAAATTTGTAAAAAAAAATAATATTAATATAACTCTATTCAAATAAAATAAGAGTAAATTTTTTATAACTTTATTTGTGTGTCTAATCATTTATTTTGTAAATAAAAAAAATTCAGCTATAGGTTTTTCTAAAATAGTATTAACAATTTTAAAATAAAATAAGTTATTCAGTCTTATAATTCAATTTAAAAAATTAATGGAAAAGAGAGAAAAATAAAACAAAATGACTAATTTGCTTTTTTAATGTCTTATTTCCTTGAATTAAATATATTTTAAAAATTTAATATATAGTTTTTTGGCTTCTCATTTTTCATGTTACACGAGGTACCATCTCTCAAGCCATAGACATAACGAATGAACAAATGATGGAGTCCACCACTTGTTTAAAAAAAAATATAACACGAATTTTGATATCACACAAATGATAAAACTATCTTCTATTACATGAGAAAATAATTTCCCTTAATTTTTAATGGTAAAGAAATTATTCATTTTTGAAATCAAATTTAACTTTTTTTTATACTGTCGGTGTAAACAAAAAAACACTAACGTTATTGAAAGAATTTGACTCAATAATTTCTTCAAAACTTAACTTTTTAATAAGGGTTTTAGAAGAATTATATTGTAGAAAAAGTGATTGTGTAATTTATAGAGATTCGTATTGCGTGCCGTGATTTTCTTTTTTTCCTTAAAAAGTGTGGGCCCACAAAGTATTGTGTGTGTAGGAAAGTTTGTTGTGTCATGTTAAATGACAACTGCAAATCCATTTTAATAAATTTAAAATAAATAATTAAATAATTTAAAAAAAAAAAAAAAAAAAACTTCTAATATTAATATAAAGGTTGCGCAACTTGATGGGTAGTGGGTAGGGTTGGTTCTTGGTTTTGCTTCTGTTGCATACAGCATACTTCGGAGTTCGGACCATATTTATCAGGGTCCGCATTAGAATTTCAAGGGATCCAGTGTAATCATTATTCTCTTTCATTTATAATTAATTTTTTATTTGAAAGATAAGAAATATATTAAAGAAAAATTTAACAATTAAATTTTTTAACTATATGTAGGCTTTAATATTTTTACATTTATCAAAACTACACTAATATTTTGGGTTGAAAAATTAAAAAATTATAATAAGAAATATTATTATAATGCTAAAATAAATTATAATTACAAAAAAAATTAATTTTTACTTCAAAATGATATTATTTTAGACTCAATATAAATAATTTATCTACATTGACTGACATAAAAAACAAAGTTAAATAATATTAATAATAATATATCCAACCACTCATGGAGTGGTCCCTAGAACTGATTTTCCGCCATTTGACCAGATCTGCAAATGGCTCCATATGGATTTGGATAAGGTAGGGTAAAAGATTTTACATTTTATTTTTTCATGCAGATAGAAAAATAAAATACATTTAAGGCAATGTTTTAAAAACTGAACTAGACAGATAGATCATGAAACAATAACACATTTAATTTAAACCTTATCTGATGCAATTATATTTGAATGATGTTTTAATCACAAATTTAACTAACTGAACTAACTAAATCATAATTTAGAAAGTTTGAACCGATTTAATATTAAATTTGGTTTTTAAAACATTTATTTAGAGCAATAAGACATATAGAGCAACAGTATGTAAGTTAATGCTACAAAAAAAAAGAGGTTGACGTACCATATGTTTGTGGATTACTAATGAAATCCATATTCATTTGGAAGGCATTTGCAGAAATGAAGACATCTGAACCAATTTCAGCGTTGAGTTCATTCAACATTTGAACGAGTTGAGGGTTGAATAAAGCAGCAGCTTCCTGCAATTCTGCTGCACATTCCCCATTTCTGCTACGTTGTGCTAATTCTGCTGGCACGCAACCTAATGGTCCTGTTCCAGTCACCAGAACCCGTCTTGCTCCCAAATCATAAATCCTCTGCGTGCATTTAATTTAATTTAATTTAACAATACATTGGCACTCTGGTTAGCATACTTAAAATTTAAAAAAGACACGTGAAAGAGACAGACAGAGAGAGAGAGAGAGAGAGAGAGACACCATAACACATTAATTCGACATCTATAATATGTTTGTCCATATGCTACTTTAGACCACTGTTTATAGACTGTATATTGGGTGATGGCATTCAAGATGATAGATACTGATAATCGGTATAATGATCAATGACTTGAGCAACTTGTCATGTCTCACCATAACTCAAATTGCTTCCCGAGGCATACATTCATCATATCATAAAGATATTCACACTTTTTTGAAGTCCCCGCATTCTGTTTTTTTTTTTTTTCCTGAGAATTCTAACTAATAATTGATGTGCATAATTAGAGGTTGATCTGATAGGAAACTCAATGGATGAACATTTGAAGTTTCATTTATGAATTGAATACGGCGCAGGATATTTTTATACGGTTGAAAGAATTAGAAATTTTACATTCAATCTTAGATTCATTTATATCCAATTGCTCACGTTACTAAAAAATTTGAGCCGTTAGATATAAATGGAATCAACGTATAAGAATGAGAATGAAACTTATAATGGTGTAAAGTGACATTCTTTGTTTATAAAGATTACATAGGTGACATAGCAAAATTATTCATAACGTTGAATTAGTCTACTAATAACTAATCTACTTTCCTTTCACATCTATCTTTCATGTTGCGTGAATACGCTACTTAAGTAAATGATCTAAATCCTTTATTATTAGATTAAGAGCTAGGATATTGTAACAATCGATTAGGATTATTACCAATTAATTTCATTGTTAGATCGATCCAAAATCATAATTATACAAAGATCAAAATAAATATAAAGTATTAAATATGGATAATCATAACATATAAATAAATATAACCGTTTGATCAACATAATCGATCTAACGGTAAAATTAATTAGTAATAACCTTAATTGATTGTTAGAATATCCTACCTCTTAGATTAATCCTAATAACTTAAATTAGGTGGGAAATAATATTTTAAGATAAGTTTGTTTATAAAGTGAGCTAGTAAGAATATATCATTCTTTAATCTTAATGAGTTAAAATCACAATGCACTTTAAGTTAATCTTCATAAATACGTATTTGCTACTTTAAAGACAAATTCACCTTAAAAGGATTTTATCCAATTTAGTTACAAACGTGTTTTATGCGGAAGGAAAAGGTGTGTATCATTTTAAATGATGTAAAGTTGTGTCATTTTAAGTGAGAGAAAGAGATAGATAAAAAAGGAGAGAGAGTGAACAAAAAAAATATAAAGGTGTTGGTCCCACCTCTTTGTGAGAGTGGAAGGATATAAGTTGTGTCATTTAAAAGAACAAATACTTTTCCCCACGCGAAACCCAAATTGATGTCTAATTTTCCTCATATCTTTGAAGGTAAAAGGAAAGATAAAGAAATTCACATTCTCTCCCTCTCTCCAATTTTCTCATAAAAGTTAAGTGTAAAAAAGAAAAGCCTAATCATTTAAGCGTATAAGTAATCTTTTTTATGGAAGAATATCCATTAAGGACAAAAAGATGAATTAAAGAAAAAGAAAAAGGTAAAGTGGTTTTTGGCTTCTTCTTTTTAATTATTTTTTTAGTTGATATGTATTTAGTTATAATTACTCCATCCATTTTAAATTAAATGTCACTTTAAGAGTTTTCAGTTAATTTGAAATTATTTGTAACTTATAATATAATCAAGAAGGCATTAATTACCTTTTTTATTTCAATTTTATCCTTATCTTTTAGTATCTCCATTAAGTGAAATGAGAGAGCTTTACTGGAAGATGATAATATAATCAAATAAACCTATGTTTCCTTTAAATTAAGAGTATTTGAGGACTTTAATAATTCTTATGTAAAACCTTAAAACAACAATTATTTTAAAATTAAGAAAATACAAAAATGTCACATTATTTTTACACTATTCCTATTGCCAAGATGTTGGGAAGGAAACAATGACATTTTTTTGTTATTTTCATTGTTTCTTTGCAAATTATTCATAATTAAAAAATAAAGTAAAAATCTTTTACCAAAAAAAATAAAAATAAAATAAAAACAATTTGTGTCTGTAATTATTAATAAAAGCATCATAACAGAAAATAAACTAAGCTTCACCTAAATTTTTCTTTCTCAAATAAAAGGAAAATTATAAAATTTAATGTAGAAATAACATTTTTGATAGGTAAAATTCATAGAAAGAAAATAGCCTATTGCATATTGTGTAGCAAGCATGCATCTAGTTGAAAAAATAAAAATAAGAGTTCAATAAACAGAATGAACCTGACTTGTTCGGTTGTTCTCGATATGTATATGGGTAAATATTTCTACGGCCACTTTAAATAAGATTATCTACAGTTACCCAAAAAACCCCAAAAATTACGTCGTTTTGATTAATGAAGGGTGTTTCTGTAATTTTAGGTGAGTTAATGAAGAGTATTTCTGTAATTTTGTTTATTTTTTATCATATGTATTTTACCGAAACACCCTTCATTAACTCACCTAAAATTACAGAAACACCCTTCATTAATCAAAACGACGTATTTTTTGGGTAGTTATAGATAACCTTATCTAAAGCGGTCGTAGAATATATACATTATTTCAAGTTGTTCCTTGCTTAGAGTTGTTTATTATTTTTTTGGGATCATTGAATGCATTTCTTTTATATAGTGGCACTACACAAGTACCTTAAGCAGAAAGTAACGGGAAAAAAAAGGATAACACTTAAGAGTAATAGCAACGGAAGCGAAGTGAAGGAGAGCGATATATACCGCTAGAATTTTGCGATACTCGGAAATGAGGTATACAACATAGTCTGGAAGTGCAAATTGGCGAGATCTTGCAGAGAAGGGCACCAGGTAATAATTGTTGACAAAATCATTGCCACCTAAGGTTATGAGCACCAGTGCTTGGTTTACCAGTCGTTCTGTCTGTTCTTCTCCGATTAGTGAACTCACCCTTTGCTGATACTGCTCAAAGTACTGCAATTGTCTGAAGATTCGTATTATGTTTATCTGCAAATGTATACACATCGCATTTTAATATATGGTCTTACTCATTGTTCAAATAGTGTAAAACTAGTTTGGACAGAGTATTATATATTTGCCTCATAATTGGTTTCCCACTCATAATTAAACAGAACAATTTACAATATCAAGTAAAATATAAGGAAAAAGATAATTACACAAAAAATTTGAGCACAGAACTACACACACAACATTTGGGTCATTGATGGAAGGAAAAAAAAAGAAATTTGAACGATTATGGTTAAATATAATAAAATCTATGAGAGTTTTATATATATATATATATATATATATATATATATATATATTATGGGGAAGGATAGTGTAACAACCAAGTTGTGTTACTACCACGTTACTACCAATCAATCTCATCGTTTGATAGATTATGTTGATGTATCCGTTATATTTATTTCCATATTTATATGGTTATTATTCCCCATATTTAAAGTGAAAGCATTAAATATAGGAAATCATAACCATACAAAGTTGGAAGTAAATATAAAGTATTAAATTTGGAAAATCATGACCTGAAAATAAATATAATCGTTGGATCAACATAATCGATATAACGGTGAGATTGATTAGTAGTAACATGGTAATAACACAACTTGATTGTTACAATATCTTTCCCATGTATTATTACTCAAAATAGAATGTATAGCCAAAACAAAATCAAAAAACAGTAAAATAAAAAATTATGACGTTAAATTAGCAATAGTACTAACCATTCACGACAAAAAAAATAAAATAAATAAATAAATGTAGGCTTACAAACTGAATTCCGGTGTCATTGAGAATTCCTATCCCAGCAGAAGCAAAGTTGGCACCAACGAGTAGCCTCTCGCCAGTGAGCTCAGGACTCAAATATGGCAATGTGGGTTCTGAGCCAATTCGCTCACCTACGTGTATGTTAATTGATGCAGTTTATTTAACGAACAATAAATAAATATAGCTTAGGATATATAATTAAAACAAAAATACGGAGTTGAAAACTACTGAAATAAATTGAATTAGTAATGGATTAATTTGAGGACCCAACTGATAAGGTCTGGGATGTTGAGGCCGTTGGAGAAACGGCCAGTGGCTCTGTGAGTTGGATAATCAATGCCATAAGGGTATGAATCCGCACGAGCAGTGGTAATTAGGTAGTTATTGTTGCCGTTATCAACGAGCGAATCGCCAAAAACAAAAAATGCTCGAGACTCAGCTTGTGTAACAACAATGCTCAAAGTGATCAAGACAAATATAGAAGGAACAAAAACCCTCTTGTTTTCGTCCATTGAGATATAGTGTCTCCAAAGGTACCCCAGCAAATGGCAAATACTAAACCTTTACTTCGGATCCCACTGTGAAGAAAGTAATGGTTTAGGGGTTGCCTTTAAATAGAACTCATTCTTGTGATCTTTGATGTGTCGAATTAAATAACTTCTGCTACCACCATCGGATGGAGATAACGTCCATAATAATGAGACGCCTACGGCCTACGCCCTATCAATACTATTTAGAATTCAATTTTATGTAATGTGTGTTAAATGCATCATGGCTCATCTATATGTTTTTTTTTTCCCTCTCCTTTTTTACTTTCATCGTTTTCTTATCGCCAACGAATAAATAGGGACATTATCGAATCGAATTGGATGTTTTGAAAAAAATCAAATCGGATTGGTTTAAATGGTTCGGTTCGAAAGTGGTTCGGTTCGATTCGGAACCGGTTTGGGTCGACCCTCTATTGAAAAGAAAAAAAAAATTAAAATTGTAAAAATTAATTTGGTTTGGTTTGAAAATATTTTGGTTCGGTTCGGAAACGGTTTGGTTCTTAAACCGGTTCTAAAAACAGGTTTGGTTTACAAACTGGTTCTTAAAAAACCGGTTCGGTTCATGAACTGATTTTTAGAAAACGGTTATTTTAAGGGGCGGTTCGGTTCATGGTTCGGTCCGATTTTTTGGTTATTTCACACAGAAAATAAGATAACATATTTTAAAAAGATGGTTTTAATTTTTTTCATAGAGAGGAATTTATATTTATTATGTTTCACCTAAGTTTCTGTTTACCAACTATTTGCACTAATGACTGAAAGGGTGTCAATTAATTCTATTGGTAGTATAGATGGAAGAGATATAAAACAGATCAAAGTTCATAGTTGCCATAAAGGATATGTTATATGTAGAAGGAAGAGAAGCAGGAACTGTACGATTTGCATATCATATTTGTCTCAAGTCTCAACGAGTCAATTCCAATAATACTGATAATGTAAACTGCCATATTTAAGCCTCTTCAATACCTTGTCGTTCTTGTTCCCAATTTTCCCTACCCAGTTAACCTTTATGTGGATCTGGTAGGAAGGGACGAATAAATACATAGTGGTTGGTCTAGGGCAAGTCTTATAGGCCTTGTATCTCACCAACAGATTAAGAAACAGATCCTACTGCTAAAACATGGCAGAGACAATCGTGTAAACTACCTTCAAAATGGAGCACTATTATTCTAAATTAAATTATAATTATTTGAATCGAGCATTTGTTTTTTTTTTTTGGGGTGTTTTTTTTTCCTTTGCTTCCTTGGGGGGGGGGGGGGGGATCTCTCTAATCAATGGATATAAGTTCTCTCCGGTGAGCGTAAAACGACGTCGTTTTAAGGTGGAAATCAAAGTATTTTTATAATTTGTAATATATTACAGGGTTATATTAGTCTTTATCATTAAAAAAATTTAATCTTATAACCCAAAATGACATCATTTTAAATTCACTGGATATAATTTTATCTCCGGACTGAAGAAATATTTTCCCCTATTTTTTTTTTGTTAGGAAAATAAAAAACATTTAACAGTTTCTTTTTTTCTTAATTGAATAATTCTAATATTTCTAATCAAGCTTTCAAATTACTGAATATAAAAAGGAACAATTGTTTCTCCGGGGACATAAATTATCTCTAGTATATCCAAAATTATATTTTTTTGGGGATTGGGAGAATTAATAAAAAAATGTTTTAGAAATTCTGATTGTTTCTTTTTTATATAAATTTTATCAAAATATCTTTCACTAATTTGATTGTTTCTTTTTTATATAAATTTTATCAAAATATCTTTCACTAATTTTCTCAACTCTCAAAACGACATAGTTTTATAATTATTTGAGATAACTTTATCTCCTATGACAAAAGAAATTATAAATTCATATAAAAATTATTGAATACTTTTTTATGTTCCGAAAATATTAAAAACATGCTATTTTTTTAGTATGTATTAGGAGAATTGTTAGAAATGTGTGACGAAACTCTTTTTTAATTAGGAGGACTAACATTACTTTTTGTTTCATTATTATTTTAGATAATTGATTAATGATCATAACAACGTGCATGCTATTTTCAGTATATTATTTCATTTTAAAAGTTTTATGAAAAAATTCCTTAAGAAAATTCTGAAAACAGGAAACTAATGAAAATAAAATGCTTGTTTTATAAATAAAAATATAGGGGGGCCACCACTAAAATAGAGAGAGAGAAAATGATAGCACAACTATTCAAGTGTCTATAACACAAGATATTAATCTCCGTATAACATAAGACTTATATTTGTCATAAATATATTAGATGAAAAGTTAAAAAACAAAAACAAAATATCAACAAAAAAAAGGAAAACTCTAATAGCTCTCCACAATTTTTAATATGGCTTGATAAGGTCCATTTGGATGGACTTTCGGGAAAAAAATTATGTTTTACATAAAAGTTTTATTTAAATTTTAAAAAAAAATATTTGGATTTTGAAAAATATATATATATTTGACTTTTGTTTCCTATTTTTTTAGAAGTTAAATTTTGTAGTTTTTTTTTTAAAAGTAAGTTTTTGATTTTATTTTTATAGCTTTTGTTATTTAAAAAAAAAACAGATATTCAAATAAAATTTGTAGTAGAAATGTTATTTTCTGGAAAAAAAAGGGGAAAATGGAATGCCTATCTTGTTTGGGATTTGCCTCCTATTTTATTATTCAATCAATTAATGCGCTGGTATACTTCTAAAATTGACTTCCCTCTTTTTATATTTATTTATTTATACATATAATACGGACAAATAAGTAAAATAAATGAAATTTGGTAAAGAAAAGATTAAAAAAAATCATTTTAAACATTTGCACGATGATAATAGAAATTAACGTTAATATCTTCTGTAATCTCAAAATACTATAAAATACTATATTTTGAAATTATTCAAGATAAATTTATCTCTTATTATACTAAAAACATTTCTTTCATAGAAAATAAGAGAAAAATATTTCTACACTTAATGCAGATAAGTTATCAGTATTTACTCCCAAAATAACGTCATTTCGGGATTAGAATATTAAAAACTTATAATTATAAAGACTATAATAACCCTGAAATAAATTAAAATTACAAAAATACCATGATTTCCGCTTCAAAATGAGGTCGTATTGGATTTACTGCAGATAACTTATTTACAGTAACTGCAAAAAAAATGAACCCTAATAATATACATAGAAGAAACACAAAAACGACAATAACATACGTAGAATGCAACAAGTTTACATTTGTTCGGGAAAAAAATGTTTGTCCTTTTAAATGACATAACTTATATCATTTTACTCCCATAAAAAAGTGAGACGCATATCTTATGTGTGCGGGAGAAATTACCTACCTGGTCAATCTATTGTTAAATCTGCATATAATAATCTAACCAGCCCAAATTCTTATTATGGTGTTAGCTGTTGGGACCGGATCTGGTCTTGGAAAGGAGTAGAAAGAGTCAAATATCTTTTATGGAGGATGTTTCATGGTAGGATGCTTACAAAGGAGTATATCAGCAAATGGAGTGACAGCTCCAATACCTGCCCTTCCTGTTCTGGTCTGGTGGAAACCAATCTTCATGTATTTAGAGATTGCTTCAAAGCTAGAAAGGTATGGTCTATCTTTTGGGGTCCAGCCTTTACCTTCAGAATTTTTCAGCATAACCTGCTTCCAGGAGTGGATTATCCTTAATTTGAATTACAAGTTTCCGAAGGCTGATGTCTGGAGGGATTATTTTTTACTGCCTATAACTTTTTATGGCATTGGAGAAATAAAGAGTTTCATGATGATTCTGCTAAGAGACCAGAAGATTCTTCCCCAAGCTTGGCTGAATCAGTAAAAGAGTTAGGTTGTTTGAGTAGGAAAAAGTCTCATCTTTTTGGCCTGGCTAGTCACCCTGTCAGATCCCTTGCGGTTTGGAAAGCCCCTTCTCAAGGTGTTCTGAAATTAAATGTTGATGGTGCGGCTACCTCTGAGAGAGCTGCTTGTGGTGGTTTATTAAGAGACTGGGGAAGGTAAGTGGGTTGGTGGTTTTTCTGTTTTTATTGGATCTTATTCCCCCTTGCATGCTGAATTATGAGCAATTCTATATGGTTTGGATTTTGCTTGGAACTCTGGATGGAGGGAAGTTGTTCTTGAATCTGATTCGCTTCAAGCCATTGGCTTTCTTACCAAGGTTGGTAATGAGACTCGAAAGTTACCATTGGTGACTAAGATTCGAGTAGCTTTGTTTAGGAAGTGGTCTGTTTCTTTGAAACATATCTCTAGATCCTGCAACTGCTGTGCATAGCAAAGCATGTTTTACATGATTCTTTTGGATTTACTGTTATCCCCTCACCTCAGAGGGAGCTGGTCAATCTTCTTGCTGCAGATTTGTTGGATCCAGGCAACTCCTAGTAGGCTTGTTTTTGTTCTGTTTTTCTTCTGTTTTGTGTCTTTCTTTTCCTAGTTTGTAGCTGCTGTTTTTGCTGTTTCTGGTCTTTTGTTTTCTGTTCTTTGTGTTGATGTTGTCGTGAGGCTTTTTGCCCCATGTACTTACCAAAAAAAGAAAAAGATTATATGATTTTACATTCTTTAAAATGACACATCTTTTTCCCTTTATTAAAATATCTGTGCAACTTGTACAAAAAACAGTTTACATACCAGTTTTTAACAAATAAAAGGAATTATTTTAATTAAATGTTGAATTATTTTTTGGGGAAGATTATATTGATAAACTTTTTTCTTACAAATTTGTCTACACTAAGTATGACCTGTCAGTAGGGGTGGTAAACGAGCCAGGGGCCTTTGGCTCGGCTCGTAAAAGTCTGAGCTCGTTTAATAAAAACTCGTGTTGGAACCAGGCTTGGACTTGTATAAAAGCTCGTTTAATAAAAAGGCCTCAGGCTCTAATTCATAAGCTCGGCCTTAGAGCCTCCCAGGCTAGCCTAGTCTATAAATATTTATTTATATTTTTTATACTGCTTGTAATAACTCTCTCTCTCATCAATTTATTTCACCCCATTTTATTGGTTTAACAAATTTTTTGAATGATTTTGTTCTATATTATACTATTTGGATATATATTGAATTTATGTATATTTATGGAATTACTAGTGTTGTTCTATATTATCTTTCATCCTCCTTCACACAAACAAACCCACAAAAACTCATTCGTTCCACTGTGCACTGCTTGTTTGTATCAATTTTTTATTTTTTATTTTTGTTGGCACTTTTTTTTATAATGGGCTAAGATAATATAACTTGTTATCTACCTTCTCTCACTTTAATTTTTATTTATTTATTATAGACTTTGTAAATTATTGATGCAAATTGGAAGCTAAGGTTTCTATCTGGAAATTGATTTTTTGTGGAATTTTGTTCTCTTATTTTTATTCTTTAACAGGCTAAGACAGGCTTCACACAGGCTTTTATTTTTTGTAAATAAACCAGGCCACAGGCCAATATTATATTCGTGACAGGTAACAGGCTAAGGCCAGTCGGACACGTTTAAATACAGGCTTGGCCCGTTAAGATCAAAGCTCGGCTCGGCTCGGCCCGTTAACACCCCTACCTGTCAGACACTCTTTATTGAAGTCTGACCAGTCATACTTAGTGTAGTTTGTAAGTTTATAAGAAAAAAAAATTGTCAATATAACCCCTCCCTATTTTTTGTAAACAAAATGTTGTATTTTTTATGGGGGAAATATTTATTCTTTTAAAGGATATAACGTTGTGTTATTTTAGATCCTAACCATTGATTTCTGTCAATCGACAGCTATAATTTATTGAGTCAAATATATTGGGTCGAACTTATTATTAATTAATTAATTAATAAGTTTGAGTCTATAAATTATAACTATTAATTGACGAAAATCAACGGTTAAGATCTAAAATGACACAATGCTGTATCCTTTATAAGGACAAATATTTTTCCCATTTTTTATATACATAAATGTTGTGATTTAATATAATTGATTTAACAAAATATTTGTATAATTACTTTATATGTTTAATTCATACATTTTATTTATTCCAACTATGACCGTATAGATCATTATTAAACTTTTATTTTGTTTTTTAAAGGTATTAAATAACTGATTCGTTAAAATATTTTTATGAGGAGGAGTTTTATATGTATGTGAATAAGAGACCGTTTGGATCCTTTATTTTTTAAATTAGAAATTATTTATAAGTTAAAGTTAAAAAAATGCTTTAAAAAAATTTAAAAGCTGTTTCGTAATTACATAAAAAATTTAGCATATTTCAAGAAAATTATTTATCTCTATCTTTTTTTCTTTGTTATAAAAAACATGTTTTTCATTATAAGAGTTTTTTTAAAAGCTTATTTGACCTAATTTATACTCATAAGTAGCTTTTAATTAAAAAAGAAAAAAAAGATTGAGGACTAAGAGGTATATAAATCTTTTTTTTTGTTTTTTTTTTTGTTTTGGTAAGCTGATATATATAAATCTCTATTAACGTGTTTTAAAACTGGGTTAAAAATAAAGTACCTTATTAATGATTCATGTGACTCATCTTCTTAGCAACTCTCCACACTCTTAGAATTGCACTCTGCTCTTGTTCTTTCTTTCTTTTTTAGAATGTTATTTCTGATTCGTCATCTCCCTCCCCCTTTGTACTATTGCAACCACTTTTCGTCGTGCATAGTTCTATTCTATTTGCTTTCAAGCAACAGGGGAATAAAAAGGTAAAAATAAACTGCAATCCACAAAAGCCATTATCCGGCGAATGTTGCTTTGTACGTGCGCCATTTGGTCAAAGGGAGCACGGGGCTCCTTGGAAAAAACTGTAACATGAGTTTTGTATTTATGAGAAATATTATTTTCCTTTTATAAGAAATAATTTCTCTCATTCTTTCTCACTTTGATTTTTGCATTTCACTTTATTTATTTATTTTATAATGGTGTGATCCATCAATTTATAAAAAAAGAGTAATAAAATCCCATATTTATAAGACTTTGAATTATTTATGCTTTAAGTAATGTTTGGTTCAGGAGAAATTTTGTTTTATTAGGGAAATGTAAATATTGGGGATCTGCGGGAAAGTGAGTTATATAGGAAAGTTTAAAAAATATTGTTTGGTTGGACAAAATTTTACCAGAAAAATTGAGTTAAATAACTGAACGTGTGTTTTGTTGAAGATAAAATATTGATGAGAAAATTTAATAAAATTACAAAAAAAAAAAAAAACCAAAAGAAATAACCCTATATTGTTTTAAAACTTATTGAATACGATTTGAGTGATTATTGGAGTTGCACTCTTCATGTCATTTATCGACTTTGTTATGCACGAGAGAAATTGTAATGCACCCGGTGCACAAGAAATCCGGTGAGACAAACCAATTAAAAATCAGCACTTAGCATCTCCTCACCCAACTGTATGAAAAAGGAAAAATTTATTTTTTAATACGGGTGTCAAGCTTTTGATGGTAGGTCCATCATAACCCCGGTGCACATTAAATGAAGAGGCGTTGAGTAAGTCAATTTGCTATTTGTTACTTCATTTAAAATGTATTATGTCGCTAAACTACGTGTTAAAAGTTTGTTTACCAAATATCATTTTAATTCAAAATATTCACCAAAATACACTCTAAGATCGAAGCAAATATACTCTTATATCACTATTCACGTGAAATCTGTTTATATTTTTGAGTTAGCATAACCAAAAAGACACAAATGAGGACATGCAAGTGTGCAACTAATGCAAGGATAACGTGATGGTAAGATGTCCTGTCTTTGTCCATGGTCGTTTTCTATATATACTGAGCACATTGACAAAGATAGCAAACTACCATCAACCGGCCTTTGATGTTTCTTTTTTTTATTATTATTTAGTAAAGCACAATATGCAAGTCTAAATCATGGTATTGAACCTTTAATGATTAGTGATTATTATTTTGTCCCATGTGTTATGTAATTAAAAATAATAGAGGAATGTATTGGATTAAGATTTTAAAATATTTTTTTTGGGTATAAAAAATTCTACGGATTTTTAAAAAAAGTAATACATTTGTAAGGATAATATAGATTTGGAAGCTGCTCACCAAAAAAAATATAGATTTGGAAGCTTTTAAAAAAAATTTAAATTATTTTTACTATCAAGATTTGATAAGATTGAATTTTATAAGATTTTAATAAAATTAGTAAGGTTTGAAAAGAAAATATGGATTTACAAAATTTTAAAAATTATATGAATTTTTAACGAAAATTCGAAGTTACAAGATTCAATAATAATAATAAAAAGATAACTAAGAAACGCTACAACATTAACAAAACAAAAAAATCAACACAACTTATTCTAACTCATAGCAATTTGAAACAACTTCCTGGCCTCTTATGCAGCATTTCTCTACATATCTTAAACTATCTAGCCCTTTATGCATTAACATATTCTCATTTTTGGAAATTTTCTTCTTCATTAACCGATGATTGTTGAAGATGAAAATGTATCTATTGGTTCAATTAAAAATTCAAGATAACCATTCCTTCTTCAAAAAGTTGTATAGTGCTATACATGCTAACATAAACTCTATTTGTGTTTTAAATTAAAATGGAGACGTTGACTTGAAAATTATGAACAACGACTTAAATATGCCAAATACCGACTCAATTACATTTCTCAATAATGCATGACGAATATTGAAGAACTCATTTGCATTTTGAGGATCATATATATATATATATATATATATATATATATATATATATATATATGAGGTAGGATCCTTTGACACCTCATTTGAGAGCTGTTGGATCAAAAAAGATCAATGGTGTTATATGCTTACAAATCAGATGTATTGATCTTTTTTGATCTAATGGCTCTCGGATGAGTTGTCAAATTTCAAATTTGACACCGGTGTCAAATGATCATGCCTCTCTCTCTCTTTATATATATATATATATATATATATATATATATATATATATATATATATATATATATATATATATATATATATATATATATATATATATATATATATATGGTAAAATCATTTCTGCAGCCGCTTTACATACAGCAACGACAGGTGTATGATTATGATTGCCCTCATTTAATGCTTTCATATTTTGTATGGTTATGATTCCCTGCATTTAATGCTTTTACGTATATATATATATATATATATATATGACAAATAGTTGATTGCTACACGTACATCAGCGCTGCTGAAATGTAAATCCCTATATATATATATATATATATATATATATATATATATATATATATCTCGCACGTTATCCTTACATTGGTGAGAGAATATAAAGTCTTATACCAAAATTTATTATTGATTTGCTCGTATTAATGGCAAGGTTGAGAGCAGAGTTGTTAAACCCGACCCGGTCGGGATACTGGTCGGACATATGTAGATTATAAAAATATATATATAAATATGAAATATAAATTTAATTACATTCTCTATATATAAAATAAATCAAACAAGGTTCACTAAATAAGCTAAAAAACATGAAGCATAAATAAATAAAAATGCATGCTATTACTATGTCAATTTAAATTACAACTCAGAATCCCCATAAACATACCTCTCAATGACATTGAACTTATATTTTTCAAATTTAACTACATTAAAATAACATATGTCACATTCTCTTAATTTATTATTCCGCAAATTGCTTCAGTATTGGAAACTGAATTTGAGGTCATTGTAGAAGAATATACTAGTAAATAAAATTACAAAAAGTTTTTAAAATGAGTTACACATTTTCTTATAAGATGAAACACTTTTGGTTTATTGAATTTTTTTTAATGCAAGACCCGACCAGGTCACGGGTCACCGATTTTGACCGGGTTTGCCTGGTTTTGTCCGGATTTTGACCGGATCGATGCATGACTGGTTCAATGCTTGACCTGAATTGGTTCGATGACCGGTTCACTGAGTTCCAGGTCGACCTGGCCGGGCTTTACAATAGTGATTGAGAATGTAACATACATCGGTGTAAAATGGTCTTAACATATATATATATATATATATATATATATATATATATATATATATATAGGTCCTCTCAATGCTCTAACGCCCACACCGGATATGGACCGAACTGTCTATATATAGGGTCCCTCTTTTTTCATGTTGTAAGAAATTTCTTTCTTCTACTATAGACACAATATGTGGTGGTCCCACCTCGCACTTAAAAATAAAAATAAAAAGTTATTGCACACATTTCGATGTATCACTATATATATCAGATATGTTATTCTTGGAAGTGGATCGTGCTAATTAACATAACCATGTCATGTGGGGCAATTATAACCATAAATGAGTGAGTTAATGGTGATAAGAGAGGAGAGAGAAAAATATAAGAATAGGAAGTTACACATTCATTATCGTTGATTTAATAATGGTTAAGATTCTCTCACATGATATGATCATGTTAAATTACACACGAGAGGATCCATTTCCGTTATTCTTTATATATTTTTACCTATCTTGTTCTATCACTTTCTAACCTTGTTAGATTAGAATCTCAATTACTTTTACCATTTTTTCGTGTTGATATTCTGATATGATAATATTAGAAAGTGGTAAACAAAAGTAGATGAAACAAAAGGTAGGTATCCCTATATCTTACGCTCAATCTTAACCATTGATCTACTTATATCCAATAACTCATATTACTAAAAAATTTGAGCCCTCAGATATAAATGGGATTAACGGACAAGATTGAGAGTGTAACTTACACTAGTGTAAAATGATCCTGACCCTATATATATGGGAAGGGATCATTTGACTCCAAAGTAAGACTTATAAGTCTTACTCCTCATCATAGCCATTGATTTTCGTCGGTTATAGTTTAGGAAGTTATATTAATTAATTATTAATTACACTATAAATGTCAACCGTTGATTTTCGTCCATCAACGACTGAGATGAGGAGTAAGACTTAAAAATCTGACTCTGGATTCAAATGAACCCTCCTATATATATATATATATATATATATATATATATATATATATATATATATATATATATATATATATATATATATATATATATATAGGGAAAATATTTTTTCATGTTAGTGACCCTTCAACTCTCATGTTAGTGACACTTCGATTTACGTGCAAAACTCTTCTTTTCTTTTTCTTTTTTAATAAATATGGGGCCCACCACTAGTTGAGTCACGACATGAGAATTGAATTCTTATGCAACTTGTGAAAATCAAATCCCATATATATATATATATATATATATATATATAGGTTTAATGTTAGAAAATAAATATATCTTTTACATATATATATTAGTTTATGGAGTCCATATCTTAAAAGTTAAAAAAATTTCATGAAAATTATTATTAAATAATCCGGCAGATATTTATAGAAAGCAATTCCACAATATTGATTTTAATTTCGGATATTAATACGCCAATAAATTCTCTAGAAACAACTTGTATCTCTCAACTGACAGGTCTTCGCACGAATCACGCTTCCCACCATTACAAATTAAATAAATTAAATGCCATTTGTCGCTTATGTAACAATCGTGATCTTTTGAAAAATAATCAAAAAATAAATAAATCGAATCGTCGTTTGAACAAAACTGTATTTAAAATAATTAATTTTAAAAAATTAGTTTATGAACTAACTGATTTTTGAAATTAGTTTGTAAATCGAATTATTTTTGAATCAAATTAATTGATTTTTAATTTTATTTTTTTATTTTTAAAATAGGATCGACCCGATCCAATTTCAAATCGAATTATTTTCAAAATATTTTTAAATCGAACATAATCAATCTTAAACTGAACTGAGGAGGCTTTCGCCCTTGCGGAAAATTCTCCACTGCTGTCTCGATTTTGAACTGAACCAAACTATTTTTGAATCAAACCGTTTTAACCGATTCAATTTGATTTTTCAAAAATTTCAGTTCAAGGGAGTCATGCAAGCTCATATCTTTTGACAATATCCAACAAAACAGATTAAATGCTGAAAATTTGTTGGTAAAATGAGGGATGTTTTTCGTTTGAGAAAATACTTCCTAAAACTGTAATTTTATTTCAGTCAAATTAAATGGATTTAATTAATTTCAAAGCACTGTAAAACGATTGACAAAAGAAACAAATAGTGACAATAAAAAGTTCGAAACATGCTATAATTGCACTGAGAAATTAATGAGTGTTGGAAAAGTAAGAGATATTTATAATATTATTCTTTTGTTAATATTTTTTTTACATTTACTCTAGATAAATTATATTCAGGTGATTTTATTTATGTCTTATCAATAAGACATAGTTATAATAATAAAACTATTATTTTTATCTTCTCAAATATTATCAGCTACGTTGTGGAGAGATAAAAAAATACTTTTACCATTATAATTAAGGGTAAAGGATCTCTCCAGTCAATGGAGATAAGTTATTTCAAGTGAATCCAAAATGACGTCGTTTTGAGATAAAAATCAAGGTATTATTGTAATTGTTATATTTTGCAGGGTTATATTAGCTTTTATCATTATAAATTTTTTAATTTTATAACCTAAAATGACGGGAGATAACTTTATTTCCGGTGACTGAAAAAATATTTTTCCCTATAATTATATCTTAATTATAAGGCAGTAATTAAAATCGCGTGATAAGGTTATCTTAAATAAATTTAATTTTTTTTTCTTTTATCCTTATTATCTTTATAAATTTAAATGAGTAATAATATGTATTTACAAAAAAATTAAATTTAAATTTGAATTTTATAACAAGAAATATTATATATTTATGATTTTTCACATTCATATTTAAATCCTTAAAAGGGTAATCACCTGTTTACCAAAAAAGAAGAAGAGAGAAGGTAATCACCATGGTAGTTTTTAAAAGGGAAAAATTACTCTCCTTTTACATGAAGTAATTTATCTCATTTTCTCTTACTTCGATTTCAGCAGCTCACTTTTTTTTCTTTTTCTTGTAATAGTGGGACCTACTCAGTTTCTCTCTACGACATAAAATACCTATCTTATGTAGAAGGAGATTAATAAAACTCTTTTAAAAAACACACAAATTAAAGGAAAATGTAGGAAATCTCCTTCATATGACTTTTTTTTTTCTGATAAACTCCTTCATATAACTTTATCTATAAATTGTGAAGAAGGATCCATTTGTAAAATATTTTTATAATTTTTTACAAATTATACTATATATATATATATATATATATATATATATATATATATATATATATATATATTTTGTGAAAGAATTATACTATGAAGTACATGGTGTAACCTATTGTACTTCCGGGAGTATATAATAAGACTTTATTGTTTATTATGTCACTGGATGGTCAAATCAGTATTAAACTACGTCATTTTATTTATTTATTTCCTTATATTTATTTATTAACCTTTTAATGGTTATGATTACCTTTTTATATCTCTTACTTTATAAACAATTATTCAATCTTGTACGGTTATGATTTAGTGACCGGACAAATGCTTATATCCAGTGACTTAAGACTCATCACTGACCCTCATCAAACCCATATAAAATACAATATATGCCGGTGAAGTTAATGTCATGCCTCATCCATACATAAATTATTCTTATTTGAAATTCATATTTCCGTGAAGGACTTGTATTATCAATTAACATAAATTTATTTTAGAAATTAACGTTGCTTTTGTTATAAGAGATAAAGTTATTTCATGTAGGATACAAAAAAAAGTTATTTCATGTAACTCTAAAATGATATTATTTTGGGGTTTAGAATAAAAAATAAAGAATATTTTAGTAAAATATATATTATAATATAGGTTTTAATGTTTTTACGATGAATGTAGATAAATTATCTATATTTATTCCCCAAAAGACGTCGTTTTGGGTTAAAAAATTATAATGCGAATGACTCTTATAACCAATGTTGTTAAACCCGACCCGGACATCGACTCGGTCGGGATACTGGGTCATTGGATTAATGGTCGGACCGGTTGACCCGGACATATATAGATATATATAAAAAAATATATAAATAGGAACATATAAATTAAATTATTTCTCCATATCTAAAATGAATTAAACAAGGTTCACTAAATAAGCTAAAAAACATGAAGCATAAATAAATAAAAGTGCATGCTATTACTATGTCAATTTAAATTGCAACTCAGAATCCCCATAAACATACCTCTCAATGACATTGAACTCATATTTTTCAAATTCAACTACATTAAAATAACATATGTCACATTTTCTAATATATTATACCACAAATTGTTTCAGTATTGGAAACTAAGAGGTCATTGTAGAAGAGTATACTAGTAAATAAAATTACAAAGAGTTTTTAAAATGAATTTTACATTTTTTTTATAAGATGAAACATTTTTGGTTTTTTTTTTTTTAAAAAAAATGCATGACTAGACCGGGTCGCTGAGTCAACGGGTTTGTCCCGGTTTTGACCGGGTCGATGCATGACCGGTCCAATGCTTGACCCGAACCGGTCTGATGATCGGTTCACTTGTTTCCGGGTCGACCCGGCCTGGCCGGGCCGGGTTTTACAACTGTGCTTATAACCCTGAAATAAATTATAATTACAAAAGTACCTTGATTTATGTTCTAAAATGAAATTATTTTGAGCTCAATGTAGATAACTTATCTGCATTAACTGCAAAAAAATTGAACTCTATAATAAAGGAGTAAAATTTCTAAAATGGGTAAAGGATCTCTCAAGTCACTCGAGATAAAGTTATCTCCGGTGAACCCAAAACGACGTCGTTTTGGGACGAAAATCAAGGTATTCTTGTAATTATAATATATTATAGGGTTATATTAGTCTTTATCATTATAATTTTTTAATCTTATAACCCAAAACGACGTCGTTTTGAGCTCATTGAAAATAACTTTATCTCCGGTGACCGGAGAGATACTTTTCCCTTCTAAAATACCTTTTATTTTTTATTCCAAACCCCAAAAAATGACATCATTTTGGGATTGTGAAAAATAACTTTATTTACTCTAATAGGAAAAACACTTCCTTTTATTTTATACATGTTATAATTTAAAAAACCTAAATTAAGTTCAAATTTCAATTACAAATAATTTAATTTTAGGTAGGTGACAAAATAAATCTTGCCCTTTTAATAAAATTAAATTCATTACTCTCATTTTAAAATTTATAATTAATTGAAATATCTATTATATCAATGAATAAGGTTATAATTATTTAATCTTAAAATTTAAATTAGGACATTCTAATTCAATCAACAAATTTTTTTTAGGGGTGGCAATATGGGTTGAATCCAACGGGTCAACCCGCCAACCCGCTAAAACGGAGCGAGTTGAGTTATACATTTCAACCCACCAACCCAACTCAATCCGCTCGTGGGTCTAAATGAGTTTGCAGTGGGTCGGGCCAGGTGTGCCCGTGGATCAATTTATTTTCTATTTTTTTACGAATAGGTAGTATTTTATTTATCACTAAGGTTTTGTGATATGATTTTTTTATCCTAGTACTCCCCTTGAAAAAATAAAGAAGAAAAACTTTATTTATGACAAAGGTTATCAATATATGGAGGCAAAAAATAAGTTCCTAAAAAATATCTGACTCAATATTAGTATATGTTTAGGTTTGAGATTGAAAAAAAATTAAGAGGATTGTGAAATACAAATAAGTAATATTATAAAATTAATAAAATATCATTTTTTTTAATTATTATTAATTTTTTTAGGACTTGAACAACCAACCCACCACAAAACGAGATGAGTTAAGATTTTCAACCTCTATCAAAATGTAAGGCGGGGCAGCCAACCCATTTTTAACGGGTCGATCAATTTTGCCACCTTTTTTTTTTTTTTTACAATCTAAACAGTTTTCTTTTATTGGAAATCTATTGGTAGTCACCAACCTAGTTCTGCCTGAACCATTGCATAAAACTTATATCAAGATTATATGCACTATATCGAGATTACTAATAAGGCCCATATTTTAGATTGAAGTGGGCTACCCCATTCCTTTATTGGGCTGATACACTTTTACTAACATGGGGTTGTACTTTAGACAGCTAGGTCGGCCCATAAAAGCCCACTTAAAAATAGATGGACCCAAAGAAGATGCCCTCCTAAAATAATTGTCAAAAGAATATAGGGTTTCCATTCTATCATTTAACGTGACCACAAAAAGTTTCCTACACATAAAATATTTTGTAGGACTCACATGTTTAAAAAAAAAAACTCTGGCATGCGAAACGAATCTCTATAACATTACCTAATCATTTTTCCTGTAACATAACTCTTATAAAACCCAAGAATATATTAGTAAAAGAATAAGGGTATTTTCACCAAAAAAAAGAAAAAGAAAAAGAAAAAGAATAAGGGTATTTTAGTAATTTTAAATCTTATTTTAAAATATAAAATCACCTATCTCTTTTATAAGAGGAAATGGTCTTTTTTGATTTTTTAAAATGAGGCATTGAATGCGAATTCTCTTTTATTTGTTTTGGTACAACCAACACGAGAACAGGAGAATACGTACTCCTTCAATAATCATGCATGGAATCACCATTCGGTTAGGCAACCAAACGGTAGGTTTTTTTTTTTTCCTAGTACAAAACGGTAGGTTGTTTTAAGAACAATGGAACATGTAAAAAACTCATTCGCATATTTACAATTATTATATGCTATAAATTTAATAAGTATTGAAAATTAATTGTAAGACACGAAAAACATGTTAAGGTAGGCTCACGATACTAATGTCAATTTATAAAAATAGTAAATACCATTTTTCGTCCCTGACAATTTTCACGGAGCCCCTTTTGGTGCCCAACAATAAAAAAGGCTCATTTTGGTCTTTAATTTTACAGAAGTAGTGCAATGTTCGTCCTTCCGTTAGTTGGCATCTAACGGCCCAACTAACGGAGCACACGTGGAACGTTAGTCACTGTTAAGTAGTCTAGCGTGGAAGTAATACGACAATATTTTGACCATGCCTTATGTCTTCTTGGAGTTTTGGACAGCTAACCTATCATCGAAGGCCCTATTTGGTCCTTAATACTAAAAAATGGATATGGACACATAAGTTGCAAGGCATATTGCAGCAAACCACCGACCACAAATCTTTCAAACCACCATTGTAGCAATCCAATGGACCTATTGCCAAGCATCCTGGATAGTGTAGGAGGACTAATTATTGTCTCCAATCTAAACAATTTCATATCTCCGGTTTCTTATTCTAAATCCATGATATTTAGAGATGGAGGTGAAGAAGAGAGTAAACCATTATCCGCATGGAGCATCATATTCATTCTATCAAGATTATGCTAAATCTATAGGATTCACCACTTCAATCAAAAAGAGTAGCCGCTCAACTTGGAATTTCTTAAATATTGCATGAGTATCATCGATATCACCGATGGGTGGGCAAGCTCCCAAAAGTTATAATCACCAACTAAATATACTCATGCAATGTTTAAGAGAAAGCTATTACTTAAAAGCCACAGCAAAGTGCTTGACATGGAAAGTAAAGACACATCAGAGTAAGTCACCTGTAGGGTCCATCTCCAATAAAAGCAATTCGTGCTTCATGAAGCCTATCCATGACGCTGCCAAATAATGTGTTTCAAATGTCAAGGAAGGATACAAATATTCAAGTATGCATGCTAGATATATTATTATATGCTATGGTGTGAAGAAGTAACAGAAAGCTAGGTGCATTTCAAAAGTGAATTGCTAGAAAATATAATTTGATAATGTTTTAACCATCTTTCAGCTTCAGTACATCAATAACTAACAAAGAAGTTTTCAACACTTCCGGTTCACTAAGATGGAGTGAAAAATTCTGTATACAATTGTAAGTTCATGTTTGGAAAATTTCAAGATGTTCTCTACCTTTTGAGAAAATATAAACTTTTCTCAACTCCAAGCCGTCCAACATGAACTATCAAGGGCTTCTCAAGTTCACCATTGCTGTATGACACAAAGAATAATAAAAGATGAAACCCCATTATATCAACCTAAGAGCACACGAAGATGACAAAAGGGTCTTTACATGGTATCAGAGCCTCACCGTCCCCCACTTTAAATGGAATTAAAAACAAAAAGCACAAAGGTAAACCAAAAATTGGGCATGTGTATAATCCACGCATTAAGCCCAAAGGGCTCTTGTGTGAGGGGGCGTGTTGAGATATATAGTCTCACATTGGTTGTATGAACAACCAATGTGGTCTTTATAAGACTTTGGGCACTCACACCCCTTGAGCTAGCTTCTGAGGTGGTGTATCCCAAAGTTCTGCCTTAGTCGCATTTCATGGGAGTTATGTTGGGGATGGAAACTTTCAGAATCCACACCCTTGTTCCAAAGACGGCGGATCTTGTTAGCTGGACATCAAAGGAGAAATGAGTTAGACAAAAAATAGCTACATTGACAAAGGGATATAAAGAAATGCTTATCCTCAGCTGCTGTTAAAAATTGAGCAAAGCTGAAAGACCACTTGATTAGGGGTGTTTATGTTCACTTGCTGTTACTCTAGCTGCTTCGAGATCCCTAGCAATGGCAGCTGATGGCACCAGAGTCAGATCAGCTGCTCTATGCAAAAATTCTGAATAAAACAGAAAATTCAAGTTATTCTCACAAAAATATGATTCCATGTTGGATAAATGCAGCAAGAGGGCATACATACTTATGACCAACCACATTGGTTGCACCAGCCAGCTAAAGGTGTATCTTGGAATGTATCTGAACAAAAAATTATGATCAGCCATAAGAATTGATTTAGTCTCAGTAAGTCCAGACATCATAGCTTTGCAAATGTGAAATATATTGAGAAAATCTGAAATCCGAGTAAATATGTAACTTACACTGGTACATGGGTATGATAGGACATGACAAAAGGAACACACAGAAGCTTTGCAATGATAAGAGCACCAAAAACCTGAAATTCAGCCAATCTCATATATGAGATAAATAAGTCTATACAACTATAATATTCTTTGCAATACAGTAGTTAATAAATGAGGAGATAAAAGAATTGCAGACCAACCATTATGCCTGGCGATGATGCATGTATTATGTCAGGCTTAAACTGGGCAACCGCTGAAATTATTCTTGGACTAAGTGCCAAGGAGAGGGGTACCTTCTGATACCTGGGACAAGGGAAGCTGGTTTTTTTATTTTTCTTATTGTTTAAATGAAAATCATTAGTATGAAAATCATTACTCATGCAATATTTAAGAAATTCCAAGTTGAGCGTCTACTATTTAAAGATGGAGATTCACCACTTCAGATAAAATGAAAATGAAAATGAAAATGAAACTACTATTTTATCATGCATATTCATATTTAAATGAGGAGATAAAATGAATATGCTGCTCCATGCAGATAGTGGTTTACTCTCTTCTTTATCTCCATCTTTGAATATCATGGATTTGGAATAAGAAACCAAAGATATGAGATTGTTTAGATTGGAAACAACAATTAGTCCTCCTACGCTATCGAGGATGCTTGGCAATAGGGCCATTGGATTGGTGGTTTGAAAGGTTTGTAGTTGGTGGTTTGCTGCAACTTATGTGTTCATGTCCATTTTTTTAGTGTTAAGGACCAAATAGGGCCTCAATGAATTTGTTACGACCAAATAGGACCTTCGATGCTATGCTAGGTTAGTTGTCCAAAACTCCAAGAAGACATAAGGCATGGTCCAAACATCGTCATATTTACTTATACGCTGAACTAGTTAACGGTAACTCAGCAAACTAATGTTCCTTCCGTTAGTTGGGTCGTTAGATGCCAACTTTTTTGTAAAATTAAGGACCAAAATGAGTTTTTTTTATTGTTGGGAACCATAAGCGGCTCCGTGAAAATTGTCAGGACGAAAAAGGGTATATTAGTAAATGAAATTAAATCTTATTCAAAAATATAAAATCACCTATCTCTTTTACAAGAGAAAATGGTAGTTTTAGATTTTTTAAAAAGGAAATGTAAAAGTTATGTAAAAGCAAAGAAATTTTTTTTCCCACAGATACAGCTTTTTGGTGGGACCCACGAATTTAAAAAACAAAGGAGAATGAGGTGCTCTTATAGATAAAGCTTGTGAGTGCAGCAAATTTTAATTCTTTTATGTTACATAACTCTTAGATTTTCCGTTTTAAAATGAGGCACAGAATGCCAATTCTATTTCTGCCTTTTTTTTCTCTTCTAGAACCAACATGAGAACAAGAGAATACATACTCGTTCAATAATCATGAATGGAATCACCATTTTGTTAAAGAAACGCAGAACTAGGTTGTTTTAAGCGCAATAGAGCATGTTGAAATCACGTGCCACCCGAGTCCTGCTTGACCAATTCCAACATAGTTATCATTGCATCGAAGTATAGAACACATATCAAGATCATATACACGATGCAGCTGTTAGTAATAAGGCCCACATCATGTAGGCCCATATTCAAGATTGAATTGGGCTCATCGATTCCTTTATTGGGCCGATATGCTCTTACTATCGAAAAATAAAAATGGATGAACCCAAACTTAAATATATTATTGTCATATGAGATCCGACCCCAAAAAAATGAAAATAGCGAGCTAGCTTAGAGAAGATATAAAGACAACTTGTCCTTAGTTTGGATTCATTTCAGTAAAAGTTGGAACTGGACTAGAACAGGATATAGCAGCTCCAAAACCCTAACCAGTATTGGAACTGAGAAACTGAAACACAGTGTGTGTTGTGTTGCAGGAACTGAAACTGAAGCGTCTTTGCATTAATAATCTGATTCTGAGCTTCGGATCTTCCCATTTTTTACAATGGCGGAATCATTGCAATCTCTGGTTTCCCTCTCCGAATTGGTTACTACTTCGTCTACTAACCAACGAGTTCGGATATTTCATCGCGAAATCCCTGCGTTTTTGAGTTCTCCTACTTCAGGTCAGCAGCGAAGCGATCACGCTAATATAGCATTTCCAATTGCCAAAGGCACTTTACCAATGCAATAGAATTAAGTTAACCAACGCTGCACCTCACTTCTTAAAGCACAAGTGTTTAATTGTTGGTTTTGTTCATAGTTGGATTGCGATTAACTAAGGAAGGTTTATTAATTATTATTGTGTTTCATTGCTTTTAGAGAGGTCTCTTTATGCATAATTTGGTTTTCAAATTTGCAGATATGTCAGCAGAGGTTGCCTCATTATTGACTGATATAGTATTTAGAACGGTTTCGATTTATGATGATCGTAGATCAAGGAAAGCTGTTGATGATGTGATTGTAAGAGCTTTAGGTGGAACTGTTTTCATGAAAACCTTTGCTGCAGCTCTTGTTCAGAATATGGAAAAGCAAGTGAAGTTTCAATCTCATGTGGGATGCTACAGACTTGTCAGTTGGTCATGTCTCCTTTTGAGCAAAAGTCAGTTTGCCACGGTTTCAAAGAATGCTCTGTGTAGAGTAGCTGCGGCACAGGCTTCTTTACTTAATTTAGTTTTCCAAAGATCTTTTCGTGAGAAGAGGGCTTGCAAGAAAAAGTTTTTCCATTTATTTTCTAAGGTTCAGCTCCTCCTCCATTATTTTATTTTATGTACTCTAATATGAGAGTTTGTTGCTCCTTGGATTTTAGCCTTTTGGTCTCCTCCTTTTCAATTACGATTCATGAAATAAATTCTTGCAATTTATATGACTATGTGTGTTTTCAGTCACCAGATATTTATAAAGTCTACATAGAAGAACTGAAAAATGACCGAATCCCTTACAAGGATAGTCCGGAACTATTATTATTGTTACTGGAGTTCTCAAGTCGATCTCCCCCTTTATTTGGAGAATTCAAGGTGAGTATACATGAATTTTATGATTTATGTTTACGTTGGGTTGATTTCCACAGGATTTTAATGTAATTTTTCTCTCTTTACAGCCAGCCTTTCTTGATATATATGTTAATGCAATACTGAGTACAAAAGAGAAGCCAAGAAAGAGTCTTACTGAAGCATTTTGTCCACTTTATTTGCAAATGTCACATGAAGATTTTCAAAATACTGTGATACCATCCTCTGTTAAAATGCTAAAACGCAACCCAGAGATTGTATTGGAGTCTGTTGGAATTCTTTTGAAGTCTGTTAACCTTGATTTGAGTAAGTATGCGGCTGAAGTTCTTTCAGTGGTATTAGCACAGGCTCGGCATGCTGATGATGAGAGAAGGAATGGGGCATTAGCTATAGTCAGGATTCTGAGCCAAAAATCTAGCAATCCAGATGCATTAGACACAATGTTCAACGCTATCAAAGCTGTTATTAAAGGTATGAAATAACCCTATGCTTGCGTTGTTAAGTTGTTATGATATGGCCATTAGACCATTTGGAGATACTTGTTATCTTGATTTTTGACTGATGTTATTAATTGGGCCTTTGTAATATATTTTGACTATATTTGTTTCACTCTGAATAGGTTCAGAAGGAAGGCTGGCTTTTCCATACCAAAGAGTTGGAATGGTGAATGCAATACAAGAATTATCCAATTCACCAGATGGAAAATACCTCATCAATCTGTCACATGCAATATGTGATTTTCTTTTATCCTTCTACAAGGATGATGGTAAGCACAAGCTCTATATTCCTTTTAATTCTGCATTTGTTTCTTTTTATGTTTTTTTAACTCAACTGGTCTTTCGCTTTTTTGTTTATGAAAGAAGAAAGTATCGTTAATGAGAGAAATTACATATTGGTGGAAGGGATAAGATATCTTCCTAAACCGAAAAACAAAAACAAAATAATGAACCAAAGAAGTTAAAAAATGCAAAAACCTGTAAGTTTTGTTTGTTTGTTCTTAAGCTACAATTTTTTTCTTTTGAAAAAATATAAAATCTTATTTTTTTTGTATCTTTTGCTCTCTCTTTTTCCCTTTAAATCTTATCAGATTATCTTAAAATTTTTAGAAGTATATTTTAATTAGAAGAACACTTTTTTGGTTGAAAAAAATCCCAAACAGGTTTTTATTTGGATCATATTTGGTTCGGATTCATGCTCCTCTCTTAATTGGCAGGAAATGAGGAGGTTAAAATTGTGACGTTGTCAGCTATAGCTTCTTGGGCAATTAGATCTACAGATATCATTCAAGAAAGTTTAATTTCCTTTTTCGTTTCTGGCCTCAAAGAGAAGGAAACATTAAGAAGGGGTTTTCTGCGCAGTTTACATGCTATATGCAAAAATGCAGATGCTGTCTTAAGGGTGACTTGTCATGTTAATGGATTATGATTGCTTTTCAATTAATTTCATGTATACTATGTGAATTTCATCCCCTTACCTTCCAACTTAATATTTTTCAGATGTCACCGTTGTTTGGCCCTCTTGTCCAACTTGTGAAAACTGGCTTTACCAAGGCAGTGCAACGTTTAGATGGCATATATGCATTGTTATTAGTAGGAAAGATAGCTGCTGTTGATATTAAAGCTGGTTTGTATTATTAGGATCTTTATGTACTTGAACTTAGAGCAGTAGCTTAGTTTGGTTTGATTTCTTCTGCCTAAATTTTTCATTTATTCATTTCTGTTTTATTTCCCTAGAGGAAACATTGGTAAAGGAAAAGATATGGTCTGTGGTATCACAAAATGAACCTTCCCTGGTGCCAATTTCCATGGTGATTACTCTACTAAAGTTTTTTTATTAGCCTTACCCAAATTTTATTCAACATTTCTGAAAAGGAGGTGCTCTGCAGGCATCCAAGTTATCAATTGAGGATAACATGGCATGTGTTGATCTTCTTGAAGTGCTTCTTCTGGAACATTTACAGCGGTAAATTCTATCTATAATGCAAAAAAGATTTCCATAATTTATTTCTTCATGAGTTGTATGCTTGATTATGTTTCTTCTTTGTTCTGTAGTACGTTATCCAACTTCTCGGTCAGATTGCTGTTACAGGTAAAACACTTTGCATTATATAAGATTCCTATAATGGCATGTTTTATTGACTCAGTTATTATTTACTTCATGCAGTTAATGATCTTTTTTATATGCCATCCGAGGTGGGATATTCGAAGAATGGCTTATAATGTTGTTAGGAAGATTATTACTGCCACTCCGCAATTATCTGAAGATCTTTTCTTTGAATTTTCAAAGTACCTTTCTTTGATTGGAGAGAAAGTTTTAGCTTTAAGAATAAGGTAAATAGCTGATTGTACACTAATCTCCATATGTATCAATTAAATTTGTATAGGCCAATTGGACTAAGATGCTTATTTCAGAAATGTAACTCTTCCTAGTAGTAGTTTTACATCTTGCAATAGGACTAGCAAAAAGCTTAGTGATCCTCTAGTCCTGAATTTTTTAATTTCTTATACACACACACACACACACACACACACACATATATATATATATATATATATATATCTGTGTGTGTGTTAATTATCTTTGGTTTTGACACTTGTCTGAGCACCCACTCTCATATCTTATTCCCTGAGAAGCCAACCATCTGTTTTAGGAAAACATTTTTCTGTGATCTACTGTAGTTTTTCATATGATTCCTAATAATGATTATAAAGACCAGAATGTGGTCTTATAACATTGCAATTTATTTCTATCATACTTTTGCTCTTTTCGATATTTGCCATTCTGCATTTAAACTCTTAAGTTTTAATTTGCAGCGACAGTGATATTTCTTTGGACCCTCAAGTTCCATTCATTCCATCTGTTGAGGTTTTGGTAAAGGCTCTGCTAATTATGTCACCAGCAGCTCTGAAACTTTCTCCAGATTCATTTGTCAGAATAATATTTTGCTCACATCACCCATCTGTAGTTGGTGTTGCTAAAAGAGATGCAGCGTGGAAGGTAGTTATTTGCATATTTGTGTGTTGTTTTATTTTAATAGGTGATATTTTTTTTTCTTTGGTTATTATTTTGTTTTCTTTTATTTTAATTAATTTCTTATCATCATATAGACTAGCAATTCATCTGAAAATCTAGGAAGGCTGGCACCTGGTGCATATGTGATCTGATTCTAGCCTAAATAATCATGCATGAGTTGCTGGAGTGTTGAAATATGTGTATGGACGATGAACTCCTACTATGGCAGGATCTGTTTATGGACACTTCTGTACATGTTGATACTGGTCTATAAATCTATTTTTGTTTAGTTCTCTGGCTCAATATATATATATATATATATATATATATATATATATATATATATATAAAATAGAATTTCAAATCAGTTATGTATCTTCACCTAACAGTTTAAGCTTTTGAGATAGTTTGATTCATGACATAATATCCAATCCTTTATGACCATATAGTCTAGAGTTTGATTGTTGTTATTCCCCATCCTTATAAATAAAATGTTAAATTTCAGCACAAAATAGGTGAGCATATGCATTGTTCACGTTTTAAGCCAATATTGATCTTGCGTGAGGTGGTATGTTAGAGATGTAATATAAAACCATTCACGTGTCCTCACCAAACCAAATAACTTGAGGTTTTGGAGTAATTAGTTGGCGACTATATATATGTAGTGAGTTTCATATAATAAAGGACGATATTGTTATTATACTATTCTATAAAATAATTGTTATCACAAAAAATTTATAAGATTGCTAGTGATAAATATATAATTATTTGTGATCTCTCCTATCATTGTAAAGAATGTTTAGACATTAAGAGGCTACAATGGTTGATTTATTTATTTTATTCCAAAATAATTTGGACTACTGTGGTGCATGGTTCTTTGCTCCTTCAAGGATTTAGGCTATGTGGCATGCACTTCACTAATATTGTATTGTGTCGTTGGGTATAAATCAAATATTCAAAGGATTTTGATACTGGGGGAGGGAAAAAGGGGGTATATGGAACCCGCATGCCATACCCTTCTGATGAAAATAATATTAATATTCAACCATTATGATGATATAGTTTGAAGTTTTGAACATTTTTGAAGTATACTACTTTTCAAAAGTAGGAATGTCATTAAACAGAAGAAAGAAATATTACAAAAGAAAAGGAGGATATGGTGATTTCTTTGACGCCAAAAACACCAAAGACCTGTGCAGATAGCTCACTCCCATTAAGATCTTTCCTCCTCTGTTCTACCGAAGCCCTTTCAGGTCATAAACATAATTTGTGGTGCCAAATCGTGAGGAAACATCTTGGATTTACTTAAAGCATTAAACACCAAGTCCAGATGGAAGTGGTTGTGGGGAAGTATAAACAAAGCAGCCTTTTGAAAGCTAGAGCCACTCAACTCACGTTAGGATAGAGGACTAAGTGTATCTTTTGCCCATACCTAACACCATATCAACTCTCCTTTTTTAATTATTATTCAACATTATATTCTAATATTTTTTTACGAGTCTTTGAATGAGTAAACTACTCTAGTTTTTATTATGGTCTGAGAGATTTTGATCATTATTGTTTTTACATTGTCCATTTATGACTGTGTACCGTGAATATATGTGGTGAGGTGATCTTTGTTGTTGTGCATGCTTGAACTTGAAACTTGATTTTTTTATTTTTTATTTTTTCGCTTGGTAATTCGACCTGTTTCATTCTTTTTCAGAGGCTCTTCAAGTGTCTGCAAACACATGGTTATGATGTCATTCATATCATGTCTGCTAATGTGGTTAATTTCTTAGAGGTAATTTATATACTACAAATCTCTTGTGCATTCGGGTATATAGGTAGAGTAGCTGATGTTTGATTTAAATCTTCTGAAGGGATGAATATATTAAAGGGAGAAGTGTTTATCCTTTTAAAGGATATAGAATTGTGTCATTTTAAGTAAAATAATAGTGTTTTGCTTAATATTTAAACTAAAAAAAAAAATCTCTCAATAACTTCCCACTCTCCCCCACCATGATCTTCCATTGTGTAACTGTTTTTCTTACCCTAAAACACAGTAATTTTAATTAAAATAACACAATTCTATGTCTTTTGAAAGAACAAATACTTTTACCTATATTAAACATCCAAGTTTTCTTTTTATCTTACTTTACAACTTTGGGAAACTGCTACATTTGGTTATATACTTGCACCGGTGCTGCTACCCATGTGGCAACTTTTGGATCACTGGATTGAATCTAAACCAAATAAAGTTTTTGGACAGATTCAGATTGAAATCCACAGTAAAAAAAGTGCCACCTACTGTTTGGGTCAGGGCAATGGTTGTGCCATAGAATTGGTTATATCCTTTATTTTCTAATTACATGCTTTTGCTAAATTATCTTATTAGCTTAGGGATACTTCATTTTGCTCTCGTCATCTAACTCATCTCTTTATTCATGTTAGTTCATCTTTGTGTCCACTATTGTGCTAATTGTTTGACCACAATTTCATGTGTAATCCGCTCTCCTTGAAAAGGTTTATTTATTACTGCTAACTGCCAAATGATATATTGTTTTGCAGTTCTTACTGGGACCAATGGGTTTGAGGAGTGCTAATCCACTAGAACAACAGGCAGCAATATCGTCACTGTCCAACTTGATGTCCATAATCCCTGGAGATACATATACTGAGTTTGAAAAGGTAGATTTGTTTTTTCTATGCATGTGCTTTGATTATTGTTCAGTTGGAGCCTGTAAACTTTGAAGCTTGTTTCTTATTTCTATCTATCTGAGTTCTGATTGCTGACTACAATACCAAACATTCCTGATGCCAGCATTTGCTAAATCTTCCTGAGCGGTTTTCTCACGATTCACTTTCAGAGAATGATATTCAGGTAATTCACATGATTCACTTTGTGCTGTCTATTGATATTATCAGTGAGATGTTTTCCATATGTTGTGATTTCTACGTTCAATTTTGTTTACTCAATGTGCATATATGATATCAGTGTGCGTTTTTTGTCACGTGGTTTCAGATCTTTCATACCCCAGAAGGAATGCTTTCCACTGAGCAAGGAGTTTATGTTGCTGAATCTGTTGCTGTTAAGAACACAAAACAAGCAAAGGGCCGCTTCCGGATGTATGATGATGAAGATGGCTTGGTACATCTTAATATCTTCTAATGTTTTTTGGCTCCACTGCCCTGCAAGTTTTAGTTAGTTATAGTCTGGTGTTCCTTTGATCAGGATAATGCTCGTTCTAACCATTCAGTGAAGAAAGATCAAGCTAGTAGAGAAACTGCTGCTGGAGGGAAAAGAGATGGAAAGACAACAAAGAAGGCTGGCAAGTGTTGCACTTCTATTGTTCTTAGTTTGTATTTTTTGAATTTAAAGTATGCATAGGCTGCTTTTTATTTATGACGTTACTGTGATTCATTTAGACAAAGGGAAGACAGCAAAAGAGGAGGCAAGAGAATTACTGCTCAAGGAGGAGGCTTCTGTACGTTATAGAGTCCATGAAATAGAGAAAAATCTGTCTTTGATGCTAAGAGCTCTTGGAGATATGGCCATCGCCAATTCAGTTTTTGCACATAGTCGACTGCCTTCAATGGTATTGTCATGCTCCCCTGCTATTCTTTGTTGTTTTGCTACCATTTATTTGATGGCACTTGAATTAACTACCATCAATCTGAATTTTATTAAAACTGTTATCTTCCTTTTCAGTTAAATATAAAGTGCATTTTTTTTAAGCGCATACTTTCAAAATTATCGGGACTGTAATATCTATAGCTTAGGTCTTTCCCTATATTTTATGATATAAAGATGATATGTTAATTAATGGGTGTGATTCTGAGTTTAAATCTTGTGTCAGGTCAAGTTTGTTGAACCTTTATTGCGATCGCCTATTGTAAGTGACGAGGCCTTTGAAACCATGGTGAAGTTATCAAGATGCACTGCTCCTCCTCTATGTGATTGGGCCCTTGACATTTCCACTGCTTTGCGTCTAATTGTGACTGATGAAGTTCATCATCTGTTGGATTTAGTTCCATCAGTAGCCGAAGAGGAAGTCAACGAAAGGCCATTCCTTGGTCTTTTTGAGCGAATTATAGATGGCTTATCCACTTCATGTAAATCAGGAGCACTTCCTGTAGATTCTTTTTCTTTTGTATTCCCTGTAAGCAGTTCTACTTTCAAATGCAATTTAATCAATTTACCAAGATTCCTATGTTTCTAACTCTGATTCCAAATAGATAATGGAGCGAATTCTTCTGTGCTCAAAGAAAACAAAATTTCATGATGACGTGCTTCGGATATTTTATTTACACCTAGATCCCCATCTTCCTCTTCCTAGGATTCGAATGTTATCGGTAATTTGTCCAACATTTCATGCTTACTTGAATACGGAGTCTATTTATACTGTATAGAAGTCTTCTGTTTTGTTTCACCAGTTGCTTTCCATCTGATTAATATGCTTTTCTATAGGTTCTTTACCATGTCCTTGGTGTTGTTCCAGCTTATCAAGCATCAATAGGGCCTGCACTAAATGAGTTGAGCCTTGGTTTGCAACCTGATGAAGTTGCTTCTGTATGTATGATTGACTCTATTTGCATTGCTTTCTCTTTCTCTTTCTGTGTCTGAGTTATGTGTCTCTATAACAATGCTTGTGCTATCTCTCAATTTGGGATTGTACAGGCACTTTATGGAGTTTATGCAAAAGATGTTCATGTAAGAATGGCATGCTTAAATGCTGTCAAATGTATCCCTGCTGTTGCTAATCGTTCTCTACCCGAGAACACTGAGGTTGCTACGAGTATATGGATAGCATTACATGATCCTGAGAAGGTTTGCCTTTTTTTCACTGGAAATTTACAAGTCTTAAAGTTGCTCTTTTAGTTTACCTGTCCACAGAGAATAAACCTGGATTTTCGCAAAAATTATGATACGATGTCTTACATTCTTCATTTTCTCTTTAGAATTGTTCTGTTATAATATATTAATTGATCATTTTTCTTTTGTCTTTTCTGTTCACCATTATTATTATTATTATTGTCTTTTTTATCTACTTTGCTTTGTGTAAATATATGCTGTTTTCTTACTAAAAAAAAATATATGCTGTTATGTATCACAGCACTTTGGGTGAAACTTTTGTTGTTTCCTCATTGTTATGGTTAGATTTCAAAAACTGGGAGAATGTAATGGAAAATATGTGAAAGTGAGAGAAAGACTTGCTCTGGAATCTAAATCTGAGAGTGATGAGGATGTAAGCCATAAAATCAAAGTATATTGGATGAAAATGACGTAGTGCATCAGGTTTTTTACGTGATCATAAAATCCTTCTTAGGCTAAAAGGGAAGTTTTATAGAACAACGATAATTAATGACTTAATGACTTTTGAACTTTCTTTAGTTACTCTGTCCGTCTCAAAATATTAGCCGTTATAGAGAAGAAATTAATTTTCATTTTATGTCACTTTAGAAAACTGAAAAGACATTAGTTATTTTTTCCTACTTCATTCTTCTCTCTTTGTATGACCACAAAGTCAGTGTTGTTAAACTCTGTCCGTTCAGTTGGGGTACTGGTTCAACCGTTGGATTATTGGTCGAACTAGTTAAACTGAATATATATAGAAATATATAATGGGTAAAGTGTGTGTTATTTTAAAGGATGTAAAGTTGTGTCATTTTAAGAGAGAGATAGATAAAGGAGGAGAGAGAGTTGACAAAAAAAATAAAGGTGTGGGTCCCACCTCTTTGTGAGAGTGAAAGGATATAAGTTGTGTCATTTAAAAGGATAAACATTTTTCCCATATATAATAAATACAATAATATAAGAATTATGACCAGCTGAAGCAATTGGCTTAGTGGAAAGTGTTTATTGCATGGTTGCAAGTTTGATTCCTAGGTGATGCTTATCTCTCTAATTATTTTGCATTAAATCTTCTAACGCGTTCTATTTGTAAACCGGTACAGGTTTAATACCGGCCAGACCCGGTTTGCAGGTAGACTGTGTTTTGATAAAAATGCTCAAAGTAAAATGAGAGTTTCGAAAATTAATTTAGTCAAATATTATTTTTCCTTTTAAAATTAAGGTATTTAATGGCTTTCTTAATCCCTGTGCAAAAACTTTAAATGATTATATTTTAAAACCAAGATAGTAATTAGATTCTTGATTATGAGATTGGATTTATCTGACTTAATTAACTTATCAAATTCCTTGAACAATGACTCGAGTCTTGAGTATCTAAAATATCTAATACTCTTAAATAATGCGGATTTAAGACTCAACTACCAAGACTCTTAATTGACACATTAAGGCTTCTTTATTCTCCATCAATCCAGAATGTTCTGGTAATAATCTCTGCTCCCCATTTATATAGACATTAAATACTCTTCCTCTTTATGCTTTGGTTAAATTCTGGGTTATGATTTCTTTTCATTATGTTCCGGCATCTCTATAGTAGGTCTTGCTAATTGTTTTTGGAAATTTTGTACTGCTTAGTACTATTATTCCTGTATAATTTTCATAAAACTTTCTTTAACTCTAACTATTTTATGACAACTAATGCAATGTTTTTAACATTTCAGTCAGTTGCTGAAGTGACAGAAGACATATGGGATCATTATGGGTTTGACTTTGGAACTGACTTTTCAGGACTTTTCAAAGCACTTTCTCATGTTAACTACAATGTTCGTCTGGCAGCTGCAGAAGCATTAGCTGCTGGCTTGGATGAATATCCAGATTCTATACAAGTATGCTTGCTTTGTAATTTTTACTCTGTTGCTGCGTGTTTTATCTCATAATTTGCTGATAATTTTCAGGAGACTCTTTCCACTTTATTTTCGTTGTATATTCGTGACATGGGTATTGGAGATGACAATGTTGGTGCTGGTTGGCTGGGTAGGCAAGGAATAGCATTAGCATTGCTGTCTGCTGCTGATGTGTTGAGAACAAAAGACCTACCTGTTGTCATGACATTTCTAATATCAAGAGCACTGGTAATTTTAACTTGAATTTTGAAACTTAAACTTATTTTCATGCTCAATTGCTCATTTCTGGAGGAAATACCCTGGTCAGAATTTATATCCAATTTGTATGACTCAAAAATGAGAATAATTTTTTAGTGAGATTACCATGATTTATTGACCAGTTAATATCTGATATTACTTATTGTAGTCTACATCTATTTCCTGTAAAATGTTTGAGCTTATGCCAGATGAATAGCAACAATTTTGCTGTGAGCTTTCAAATTTTGCCTTAGTAGGTTCATTCATCATTCTAGGATGGCGAAATTCTTTCACTTTTACATGTCAGAATTAGTGTTATCTTGGGTGAATATATGATAGACTACGGGCAGATCTAAGGTTCATTGAGTGCATGCCAGGATATTAGGCATTCACACTCAATAGGAGGGGTTTCGAGATTAGATTTGTGGCTTTTTGTGTGCCTTGTGCAGTTCCCGGGATTTGTTGTGTTTTAGGAATCCAGATTAGAGGAAGAAACAACATGAAATTTGATGAGGTTGAAAGTTGAATATTGGATGATGTCGGCATATCCTAAACTAGTTGGGGTTGATTTTCGCTGAATCCAAATGAAAAACAAGAAAAGATTGAGGAAAAAGAAGAGAACATAATAAATAAATAAATAAATAAAAATAATTAACAATTTAAATTCCAAAAGGAAAATGAAAAAAAGAATAGAAATAAAGTGAAAACAAAGATAGATAAGAGAAAAAAAGTAGAAAGAATAAATTGCTCAAATAAACAAATAAAAATAGATAAATAAAAGGGAAAAATAAAAAAAGTAGAATAATTAAATAAATATACCAAGAAATGAAGGGAAATATTGGGAAAAAGGATGAAATGGGGACTGTCTTGAAGAACATAGGAAAAAAATCTATCCCTCCATATTGCTAATAACTTTCCTCCTATTTGTCTTAAGACACCATCCGCCAATCTAATTCCCATTCCATTAAGTCTTGTTTTATTAATTTCTCTTGAGTAAGTTTTGACAGACCTCTTCCTCTCTTTGTCTCAAGCTCTTGGTAACTAACTTTTGTTCTAATGGGAGCATGTAGGGGTCTTTGCATTATAGGCCTTAACCATCTCAACCTTTCTCTCATTTTTTTCTTATCTTATCTATCATTGTATGACCATGCATCCACTTTAACATTATTTCCATTACTCCCATTTCGTGCCAATGTTACCTATGTACCGGCCAACATTTAGCTCCGTATAAGTTATAACATTGCATGTCTTATTGCCATTCTATAAAACTTCCCTTTTAGCCTCAGGAAATTTGTGATCACCCAAAACCCCTAATGCACTATGTCATTTCATCCAATTTGCTCTGATTCTGTGGTTTACATCTTCGTCAATCTCTCCACCTTTTTGCAAATTAGATCCTAGATAAGTAGATATCCTTAGCGCCACGGAACTGTGCCTATCTATGCCTGCATGGCCTATCCTAAACCAGGGTAATGAAGAAGGGTTGGCGTCAGGCGTAGCGTGCCATTCGTAAAAGAAAACAACTATCTATATGGGATGATGTTTGTGGAAGAAATCTGACCGTCTGTTGGTAACATTAATGAAATTAGTTTAGATATGTAGATGAAAAAAGAAACCTAGGCATGATACCTCGGGCTTGGTTTCATCACACGTTCAAGGAGGGATAGCCCCACTCCCTCGCCCAAAAATAAAATAAAAACATTATGCTTGAAAAATGAGGGATAAAAACCTAGTCATATTAGATTGATAGATTACTAAGCCTAATACTACTAATAAAACAAGGCGAGCTTGGGTGTTGAAACCAAACAGTATTAAGTATAAACACCTAAGCAACGTAAGCCCAAGGTCGAATACAACACAAGTTCCGCAACTGCCAAAAATATTTCCAAGTTCTGATACTGAAATAAGATAAATTAACAACTTTCTAATGCTTGTTAGTCTCAATAATAGAGGTCTAGTATTGTTATTGAATTTAGAACCAGCATACAATTCAAACTAAACTAAAACGTGAAGGCAATCCAATCCTTAAGCTTATGCTTTGTTGATGCTAGTATGTTCTGTATCAATGGTTCGAGTGAACTGTTATCATTTTCTATGGCCATATTTTCCTACAAAAAATGTTTATTTTCCAGTAAAGTGTAAATAACATTTCTGGGGATTAATTTGTTTTGCAGGCTGATCCAAATGCTGATGTTAGAGGCAGAATGATCAATGCTGGTATCTTGATTATTGATAAAAATGGAAAAGATAATGTCTCGTTGTTATTCCCCATATTTGAGAACTACTTAAACAAAACTGTGAGTTTTCCTTTTTAATTGGAGTTGCATCTGTTGAATTGTTGTCCTGGGGTTCTTTTTCTTTCTCTGTAATCAGTTACATTAGATGCGATATAGAGTTATAGGTGGTCTTTTGTTAATAGATTCTTACCGAATTTCTTAGGCACCCGATGAAGAAAAATATGACTTAGTTCGTGAGGGTGTAGTTATCTTCACTGGAGCTCTGGCAAAACACTTGGCAAAGGTTAGTATTGAAATTTTATTACTTGTTTCTCAGTTTTGGTAGCCAGTTGATTTTTAAAATTTTTGCTAGTATTAATATTTCTGTTTGAGCAGGATGATCCTAAGGTTCATGCTGTCGTGGACAAATTGTTGGATGTTTTAAACACTCCTTCAGAAGCTGTTCAACGGGCAGTCTCTGCATGTCTATCTCCGTTAATGCAATCAAAACAGGTATGCATCAGCATTCTTATAGTTAATATCTGATGCTTTTACTTCTGGTCCATTAGAAAATTGTTGGATCGATCTTGACAGTAGGAGTGCCACTCTATCGGCATTGCATAAAAATAGGGGGAAAAAAGAATCCTTGTTTGAATAATTATTGTTGTCCCTCTTTTGTTGATTGGATGGATATTATGTAATACTGACACCAGCAATAGGTCCAACGTGAATAGTTCTTGATGTTTGGTGTTGTGATACATTTATGTGCTTGTGCAGGAGTATGTATCTTGTTGAAAGTAGTTTGCGAAATCTTTCAATATAATCCTTGTGCTTTTTTGGGAGTAATTCATCTTGTTGAAAGTATATAGCCTGCTCTTTCATGCTTGCTAACCAATGCATACCTTCAACATAAATACATACTTAAAAGTTAGGGTTAATATTCTCTTACATTTTGATGTTATCTAGATGTTTACTGAAGTGTGTTTTATTGTTTTTTTTTTTTAATAAATACCATTGTTAGGATGATGCAGCAGCTCTTGTTACTCGGCTGTTGAATCAGATGATGAAAAGTGAGAAATTTGGAGAACGCCGTGGGGCTGCTTTTGGACTTGCAGGAGTGGTTAAGGGATTTGGCATTTCTTGCTTGAAAAAGTATAGGATTGTTATTATACTTCAAGATGCTCTTGCCGAAAGGTTGGAGAGTTCCTTGTTATACATGTTCTGTATTCTTAAAACTGTCTATTTTCTAAATTCCCTGCAGTGTATGGAATTTCAAAAAAAAAAATGTTTGTGTCTGACCATCAAAATATGAGAAAAGGGAACATACACCTACCTTGCATTTATGTTAACTTTATTTTTAAACTGCAGAAACTCTGCGAAATCTCGTGAAGGAGCTTTACTTGGATTTGAGTGCCTTTGTGAAACGCTTGGAAGACTATTTGAACCGTACGTTGATGAGTCTATTGTCCCAATAGTCATTGATTATTAATGTAGTTTTATTTTTTGGTGTTTAATTATTTTCACCACAATTGTGTTCAGGTATGTGATTCAGATGTTACCATTACTTTTGGTTTCGTTCTCTGATCAAGTTGTTGCAGTTCGGGATGCAGCTGAATGTGCTGCTCGTGCAATGATGTCTCAACTTAGTGCTCAAGGAGTGAAGCTTGTCCTCCCATCTCTGTTGAAGGTGATAAATATTGCTTATGGTTATGATTGACAAAACCTTGTCCGAAGTTAAATGAAATGTACTTCGATATTCATTTCTAAATCTTGCAATAAATGCTGTTCATATTTTCATTTATTCAGTATTTATTCAAACCTCTTTATGCCTCGATTTTAATGCATTGCTCCCACGTACATATGATTAAATTTCAATGCTGGATATTATATCATGAGGTGAAGAAAAGATAAACCAAATCAACACAAGATAGTTACTTGTCTTTTTTCTGTTTGGACTATGACACTCAAATAGGATTAGAAGTAACAATTTTTCAAAAGTCAGATTTAAAAAAAATAAAATAACTGCAGGTTATTTTTAGTATGTTTTACATTTTCAAACATGGATGTCATGCTTCTACTATTTGGTCATAAGGAAGAGTGGATTTTTGGTATCTGCCATTGGCCACCATTTGCTATTGACAAAACTGGATCTAATGCAGCAAATGGCTACAAAAGTAGCAGGCACCCAAGTGGTTTTACCCTCCCTTATGTGGCTACATTGCTGGGTAGTCTTTTCCTGTTGGATTTTGTTAGAACGTATATATTAGAGAAATATAATATAAAATCATTAATGTGGTCTTCATCTAATAGCTTAAGCTTTTGGGTTGAATTGACACTTTAAGATTATGTATTAAGATTACTAACATTTTTAATGTTTATGAAATTATGACAGTGCTATGAATTTGTCCGTAACTTCGTTTTTGTTTTATTTTGTCACAATATCATTTGACATATGATGTTTTTTCTAATTCTCATGTCGAATTCGTTGCACCTAGGGATATGAATACAAATTACAATTGTAATTTGTATTCCGAATAAATTTGTAACACCTGTTGCAATGTGAAGGAGAGTTGGGTAGTAAAATGTTTCTTAAGTCTAATTTATCCGTCTATGTTTAAATAGGGCTTGATCAGGCTATGAAGATTCAAATTTGTTCGTAGAGTCAATATGAGTGCTTCATAAGACAATTACTATGCTTCTATTTCAATGAACTATTGCATAGCTAATCTATTTGCTCAGGGTCTTGAAGATAAAGCTTGGAGAACAAAACAAAGTAGTGTACAACTACTTGGTGCTATGGCTTACTGTGCTCCCCAACAGTTGTCTCAGTGCCTCCCTAAGATTGTTCCCAAATTGACTGAGGTATAAGATGAAGCAAACATTACATTTGGGTTCTGATTTTCTTGTACTCTATTGGTAGTGTTACCCTAACCAATCTCTCTAATTGAAGGTTTTAACCGATACCCATCCTAAAGTTCAGTCAGCTGGGCAAATGGCCCTTCAGCAGGTTAGTCTTGGGGTTATAAACTGTTCTATGCATTTGATTTCTGTATCTGGGATTATTGTATTGTATTGTATTTTTTTTTTAATATATATATTTTCATATATATGAAAATATATATTAAAAAAAATCTTATTTATGTATATATTTTCATATTAACTTTCAGGTTGGGAGTGTGATAAAGAATCCAGAAATATCTGCTCTTGTGCCTACTCTACTCAAGGGACTTAGTGATCCTAATGAGCACACAAAATATTCCCTTGATATTCTTCTCCAAGTAATGTTCATGGCTTGTACCGTGTTGATTTTGTTTAGTCTTCTATTTTGTTGCCTAAAATCTTATTGGTTGGTTGCAGACAACCTTTGTTAATTCAATTGATGCCCCGTCACTTGCATTATTGGTGCCAATAGTACATAGAGGACTAAGGGAAAGAAGTGCTGACACTAAGAAGAGGGCAGCACAAATAGTTGGAAACATGTGTTCATTGGTGACAGAACCTAAGGATATGATTCCATATATAGGATTGTTGCTTCCTGAAGTGAAAAAGGTACCTCCTTACTATCACTTATACATTTGCTGTGTTGCCTTCTCATTTCATGCACATATCATAAGAACAGGTTCTTGTGGATCCTATTCCTGAAGTTCGGTCAGTTGCTGCCAGAGCCATTGGTTCCCTTATTGGAGGAATGGGCCAAGAAAATTTCCCTGATCTTGTCCCGTGGTTGTTTGACACACTGAAGTCTGATAATAGTAATGTTGAACGCTCTGGAGCAGCTCAAGGCCTGAGTGAGGTCAGATTTTTTATTTTTTAGGTTATACTTTTTAAGCCCCTTGGAATTTCTTATTGTTGCACTTGGCTTTTAATTTGGTATGAGAAGTCATAACAACAAACGTGGTTTCTCTGTTGGGTGACAGAGAAATTTTGTAACAAAGGATATAGTATTAAATTGAATAAATAAATGTTAAGAAGGATACGATGGGAAAACTAGAGAAGAATTTGTTTGACAAACATGCTAATATTTTTTAGGGAAAACATTTTCTCCTTTTAAAGGAGAAATTTTTTCTCCTACTAGTAACTCATAGCATAAGTGGGTTTCACCTTAATTTTTTTTTTCTCCACTATTTTGTAGACCCCACTTATACTAGTCATTAGTAGGAAAAAAATTTTCTCCTTTAAAAGGAGAAAATGTTTTCCCTATTTTTTATGACTGAAACAGTTTCTAATTAACTTATAACTCTGAGAGGCTCTATCCATTATACAAATGTTGGAGGTCTTTTCATCAAACCCTACACATGGAAAATTATATCTACTTAGTAGAACTGGAGAGTGACAAGAATCATGCTGGACTATTTAACTGCATACTATTAGTATCAGAATTGAATGATAACATCATTCTTTAAAGATGCTTTTATCTTCTTGTTTCTTTTCACCCATTATTCACGTACTCTTCCATCACCCGAATAAACTTCAGGTCTTAGCTGCGCTTGGCATTGAGTTCTTTGAACATTTACTTCCTGATGTTATTCGAAATTGCTCCCATCAAAAAGCAGCTGTTCGAGACGGATACTTGACGTTGTTCAAGGTAAAACAGTTAAAGTGCAGTACCTTTCGCAATTTTCCTGGAAGATTAATTTTACTATTACAGGCTCCGTTTAATCAGTTTTTCAAAATATTCTTTTAGTATTTGCCACGGTCATTAGGAGTTCAGTTCCAGAACTATCTTCAACAGGTGCTGCCTGCTATCCTAGATGGTATGGTACTATTTTTTGGGTATCATTATGTGTCATCATTGTTGTTTCCTGGCTTGGTGGATCTAAATTCGTTGTTCTTTAAATGGTTTGTAGGTCTTGCTGATGAGAATGAATCTGTACGTGATGCTGCACTTGGGGCTGGCCATGTCCTGGTAGAGCATTATGCAACAACGTATGTTCTATCCTTGTTTTTTTGCATTACATGCTCAATTATGCCAGAATGTGTGTGTGGAAAGTTTAATGTTAGTGAACTATTGAACTACTAATGTTCGAGCTATTATTATTGATTGGATTATATTTATGATGAATACCAGAAGTTGGGATGCCCTGCCATTAATAAATTTTTTCCTACAGGTCTCTGCCTCTTCTCCTTCCAGCTGTTGAGGATGGCATTTTTAATGATAATTGGCGTATCCGACAGAGCTCGGTTGAGCTGTTGGGTGATCTATTGTTCAAAGTAGGTGTCGCCCACCCTGTGACATCTGTTTCACAGAACATAATTTGATTTATGAGCCAGTTTATTCCTTTCAGGTTGCTGGAACTTCTGGTAAAGCTTTGCTTGAGGGTGGCAGTGATGATGAAGGTTCTAGTACCGAGGCACATGGACGTGCCATCATTGAGGTTCTGGGGCGCGATAAGCGTAATGAAGTACTTGCTGCGTTGTATATGGTTCGAGCTGATGTTAGTTTGTCAGTACGTCAGGTAATGGCTACTACATCTACTTTTCTCTCTCTTCCCCCCCCAAGTATGATTCTTTATAATTTTGGAAATATGCCTAATATCTTTAACAACTGAATACATCTTTGCTCAGGCTGCTTTACATGTGTGGAAAACTATAGTGGCAAATACTCCAAAGACTCTTAGGGAAATTATGCCAGTTCTAATGGATACTTTAATTTCATCACTTGCATCTTCATCATCTGAAAGGCGGCAGGTCTGCACTTATATCTGTGTCAATCTATTTTTGCAGCTTGCAGACATTATATATCCCTATTGCTTATTGTCATGTAGGTTGCTGGAAGATCATTGGGTGAGCTTGTCAGGAAGCTTGGTGAACGGGTGCTTCCCTTGGTAATACCAATCTTATCCCTGGGGTTGAGTGACCCTGACAGCACCAGAAGACAGGTTAGAATAGTTTTTAGTGTTGGAATTGAAATTTTCCTTATTTTTCCTGATGAATAATATTTTACATTGGGTGTATCAAAGAGTCAATAGCTCTATCTTGCTATTTGATAAAATTATGATTTTTATTGCTTGAAAGGGTGTATGTGTTGGTCTGAGTGAAGTGATGGCAAGCGCTGGTAAGAATCAGTTGTTGACTTTCATGAATGAGCTCATCCCAACTATTCGTACTGCCCTTTGTGATAGGTTTGTGCATTTTAATTCTGTTTTCTCTGTTTATTGAATTTTTAATTGCGTTATCTGATATTTAGATGGGTATCTTTACAGTGTGCCTGAGGTTCGTGAATCAGCAGGCTTAGCATTCAGCACATTGTATAAGGTTGCCATGTTCAATGTCTGCTTGTGCTTTTCTTTTTTGAAGATTTTTGTTAGTGGTATATGAGACTAACACTAAATGTTTTTCCATTCCCTTTCCCCCAAAAATTGCTATGTAGAGTGCTGGACTGCAAGCTATTGATGAAATTGTTCCGACTCTTCTACATGCATTGGAGGATGATGAAACTTCTGATACTGCACTCGATGGCCTTAAACAAATTCTGAGGTAAAATGTGTAGTGCTGTCATTGTCAGAAAGATAGCGAATAGTAAGTTATTGTTATTACCAATTTCTTGTTATCTATGACAAAACTAATGCATTTATTTATTTATTTGTAGTGTCAGAACAAGTGCAGTATTGCCTCACATTTTGCCCAAACTGGTTCAGCCTCCATTGTCGTATGTGTCTCTCTGTTTTGTTGCATTTTTTCTAGGTGCTTTACCATTTATATCTTAACTAAAAATTTCTTGGTACCTGTGCAGTGCTTTCCATGCACATGCTCTAGGGGCTTTAGCAGAGGTTGCTGGACCTGGCCTTGACTTTCATCTTGGTACTGTACTTCCTCCTTTGCTGTCAGCAATGGATGATGATGACAAGGTAGACCGTGCTTACATCATTTGGAGAATACTTTTCAGACATCATATTTGTATTTTTATGTTTGACTATTTTGAGTTTTGGTCCTATGGAATGTAGACATATTTGAACAAATATTATCCTTTCTTTTATTGTTTAAATTCCAGGAGGTTCAAACTTTGGCTAAGGACGCTGCTGAAACAGTGGTCTCGGTTATTGATGAGGAAGGTGTTGAGCCTCTCATATCAGAGCTTGTGAAAGGTGTTAGTGATAGTCAGGTACTTCTCTTGTAATAACATGTGGAATTTAATGCCTTCACCTATCACTTACTTGGCCCTCCTCACTTTATTGTTTTCTTTTTGACAATTTATGTCTACAGGCTGCCATCAGAAGATCTAGTTCATATCTGATAGGATATTTCTTCAAAAATAGCAAGTTATATCTGGTTGATGAAGCTCCAAACATGATATCCACCCTTATCATTTTGCTGAGTGATCCTGATTCATCAACTGTTACGGTAAGCTGTATGAGTAATTGATATTATACTAAGATCCTCTGCATAGTATAGTGTTTATAATCTGCTTTTCATTAGGTTGCTTGGGTGGCTTTGTCAAGCGTCATTGCTTCAGTACCCAAGGAGGTGCTTCCTTCTTACATAAAACTGGTCCGTGATGCTGTGTCAACATCCCGGGATAAGGAGCGAAGGAAAAAGAAGGTGGGCTATAACTTTGAATAATATTCGTAATTGGGACATTCAGATTTTGTGTTTTAGATTTGTAATAGTAATTTTGAGAATATTGTGAATGTTTTTGTTTTTTTTGTTATTACTTTTCAGGGAGGGCCAATTCTTGTACCTGGTTTTTGTCTTCCTAAAGCACTTCAGCCTATATTGCCGATTTTTCTCCAGGTATTCTTCTTTTTAATGGCATTGAAATTTCTGCATTTTGGATGAGCATTGCATGTATTGCAGTTCAGTTGCATGCTTACTATTTTTACATTCTCTGTGGATATCTAAATAAGCCTAGGATACTAAAGATATCATCTTGTTTACAAAACTATTGTAATCTGTCTAAGACCCATTAGTAACATTGCAGTTGATTGCATTGTTATTCAGTAATGAAAATGCTAGTGCCCTTTCTTGAAAGCAATTAAATTTCGTAGGTTCATATCAATTTGAGCATTTTCTATATCATTGCACTTGTAATAGTTTTACCCTCTTCTGTGGTCTGGAGAATCTACAATCCGATCGTTTAGTGATCCAAAAAAAAAAAAAAATTCTAGAAAACATAAGTCATCTGACCTTTGTCTCAGCAACTTTTTCATGGCTTTCTAGTTTCAAGAATTATTTTTCGCCTGGCTTCATTATCATTTTTGCTCAATTTTTGAAGAATAATATACAAAGGTGGTGATTTTTATCTTTGCTACATAGTTGAAAAATACTCATAGCATTGTCGGCTTTTTAATCTTAGTCGTCTGATGTAATAGTTGGAGCATTTTTAACATAAAATTCATTCTGAGTTTTACTTCATGCTTCCCAGGGTCTCATAAGTGGATCTGCTGAATTGAGGGAACAGGCAGCATTGGGACTTGGTGAACTGATAGAGGTGACCAGTGAACAGTCACTCAAGGAGTTTGTCATCCCAATAACAGGGTATCTAATAAATTTTTTTAATGTATATTGTACATCTAATCTTGATATTTCAACTTAGCAAGTTTCTAATATTGTAATTTTATAATTAACATATCATATGCACTAACATTATGGTCTTTCGCTCTTATTTCGATACACTACCTGAACCACATCATTGGTGGTGGGCTTACCATTTCCCACTTTTGTCAGTATCAAGCATGTGCTGATGCTAAAAATGATTTGATTGGGATATTTTATATGTTCAGAGAAAATTTCAATAAAAGGTGCCTAGTTAGGCAATGTGCATGCAGTCCATTTATTTTATATTTGTTAGAGATATACAATTATTTGTGTCTTCAGCTAATAACTTAAGATGTAAGGTTGAGTTGATTCTTGACATGGTATTAGATCCACTTTGATCAATTGGTCATGAGCTCAATCTTTTCCCTCCTATTTGAAGTGGGCATTTGATTGTCCGTGCTCCATGGGATGATAGATTTTATAATTTACTTTTATAACACATTTTATCTATTATAGATTCTGACTTAGCCATTCATGTTTATCGCAGGCCTCTGATCCGCATAATAGGTGATCGCTTCCCGTGGCAGGTGAAAAGTGCCATTTTATCTACTCTAAGCATCATGATAAGAAAGGGTGGCATCTTCCTGAAACCTTTTCTTCCTCAGCTGCAAACAACATTTGTCAAGTGTTTACAGGATAGTACGAGGTTAGTATGAGATAGCAAATGATTCTATTGTCAGTCACTAATTGTTTCTTACTTCCATCCATATATAATCTTTAGGGTTACTTGCAACTTACACCCTTCAACTTTGACGTATGTAGATTAGACCTTAGGGTTGTAAATGAGAAAATGACCCTTGAACTTCACAATTTGGCGAAAATCATCATCTGTTTGGTAAACTGTTAGATATTTGACTGGTTCGTCACACGTCTTGCATATAACACCCAAAAATATAGTGGGGAAATCTCAAATGAGTTAAAAAGGAAAGATATTGTTAATACCAGAATTAAGGGGGGAAATCAGATTAAGTTAATTAATGATATTGTTAATACCTGATTTACAATTTCGCCCTTTGTTTCTTTGGCGCAAGTGACAATTGCATCTGTTATTTAACAGGGTTTTTTTTTTTCCGTAAGGTTTGAATTTTATTAGAATGTTGGAGGTGGCAAGAAGCAAATCTAGACCTCTTAGTCATAGAGATCTTGAAGATCTGTCATGAAATAACTATCTCAAAAGTTTAAGTAAAAGTTTAAGTTGTTAAGTGAAGATACAAATGGTTTTATAGTATGTATAACTTAATCAAACTTTGGGAGGCGGGATTAGGCGTGATTAGGTTTTGATGTGTGAGCTCGTGTAAAATTTTTCCCATTATAGATAACATTTCCCAAGTCAACCAGATTGATTTTCCCACATAGAGTCAGATTTAGCCAACAATTTGCATTTGGTCTAGCCTACAACGAGCTACCTTGAATGGGATGGGTTAGTTCAAATTGACATCCCTAAGTAGCGGTAATTGGGGTCCCACTTGACGCATCGTTAGAACCAATTGTTGCTTTGGTAGTGATAGATACGCATGATGGGATGGGTTTGCACCTCATGGATGATGATGGGAACCGACAGTATAAAAATGAATAATATTTAAATATTTTTTTTAACAAATTAAGTATGTTGTAATTTTGTTAAGATATTAAGATACTTTTTTATTTAATAATATTTTTTTAAAAACTTAATCAACTATACATCAAGGTTAGTGAATCACAATTTAAAATCATAAGATTCATAATGAAAAATAGCTTAAAATATGTCATATAAATGATATATTAACTATATAGTTCTTGCTTACAAAAAAAAAAAAAAAAAAAAAACTATATAGTGCAAAATGTATGAATAAAAAAGAAAATCATAAATCATATGGTCATAATAGAATCTCGCATAAACATAGATATATAAGCCAAAATTTGAAAACCCATATGTTTGGATAAAAAGTCGAGGTTATAATTGAATAAATTTTAGATTTATTTATAATAAAATAGGTTTTGTTTTTTGGTCAGTCCCAAATAGACTTGAAATCTATTTAAATATAAATATATGATAAATAAATAAGAGAGAAATAACAATTCTAGGATTTGAGAATTAAATAAGTAGATTTAAATGTGATAAAAGTGTTTTCTATTCAATCATAAATAGATTCAATGGCTATCTTAATATAAATATATAATAAATAAATAAGATAGGTAAAATAGAGCTAGGATTTGAAAATTAGATTAAAAGTTGGTGGTTTTGGTTTTAAAGTCAAAATGTTTTGCTATAACTTGCAGATGTCAAAAGTTTTGAAAATTACAGTTTAAATTATAAATATATAAAGGTAAAAAACCACCAAAACAAAGTAGTTTCACTTAAAATGACACAAAGTTCTGTCATTTAAAATGACAAATACTTTTCTCATACATAAATAAGATTGGTTTTCATTTTCAAGCTGGTCGTATAAACTGAAAGAGAGCCGTGCATAAAACTACAGTTGGCATTTTGTGCGTGTAAATTGGAATTCAAAACAATGGTCGACCACGTGTAGAAACTAATTTGATGGACAGAAACCAGCTTGACGGCGTTGCATAGATCATGTGTACAGGCCTTTGTTTTTTTAATTCAATATACATATATGAGATATTTTGTTTCTCCAAAATAGTATAACATTTTATATTAATATGGAAACTTTTTAAGTAAAGGGTATTTTTGTAAAAGGGGTTAATTTTTATCATATTTAGTATTATATAATGCATCACCAAACATAGTATTATCTATACAATATCTTATACCATGTATATCAAACATTGTATAATATTAAATTTTTATCAGGCCACCATCAGGTCTGGTACTGTTGGGCCATATCCTATCATGTGTACCAAGCAGGCCCTAAGGTCTAATTCAGACATAAGTATGCATTTGCTATTCTGTTTTACATTTTCTAGCAATCGCTTCTATATTTTATTCTTCTTGTTTATTATACAATATGCAATTGCAGAACTGTTCGTTCTAGTGCTGCCCTGGCGCTTGGGAAGCTCAGTGGACTCAGTACCAGAGTTGATCCTTTAGTTAGTGATTTGATTTCCAGTCTGCAGGTGATTCTATTTCCATTGCTGTGACTTGGGCTGATGTAATATTGCAAATCTTAAAACATGTATTGCTGGATATTACTTATCCCGTTCAAAACTGTTGGACTTTTATTGCTTAGGGATCAGATGGTGGTGTTCGTGAAGCTATTCTGACTGCTTTGAAAGGTGTCTTGAAGTATGCGGGGAAGAATGTGAGCTCTGCAGTTAGAAATCGTGTTTACAGTGTTCTCAAGGATTTAATTCATCATGATGATGACAAAGTTCGAATATATGCTGCAAGCATATTGGGTATCTTGTCACAGGTGAGTAGGCTGTTGAAAGGAGCTGCATTTTTTTCAGATAGATATGCTTTTTATTCTTACCGGGTCCTGCCGATATGTTTGATATTATTACTTGATTATGCTATTACCATTACTGTCATATCTTAGATTTATCACCGATACTTAATTCTACGTTATATTTGGATTTTATCTCTTTGTTATGTTTGTCTAATTGCCTTGTACCTATAACTGCAGTACCTTGAAGATGTTCAGTTGACGGAGTTGTTTCTGGAACTATCAAGTCTAGCTAATTCATCAAGCTGGCCTCCGAGGCATGGCTCCATCCTTGCAATCTCTTCCTTGTTCCGCCACAATCCAGCTCCAATTTGTTCGTCTTCCTTGTTCCCGACTATCGTAGATTGCCTTAGAGACACATTGAAGGATGAGAAGGTTTGTTAATCTTGAACATATCTTGTTATACTGTACTATTTCCTGATTTTATTCAATTGTGTGTCAAACAGTTCCCTCTTCGTGAAACTTCGACTAAGGCATTGGGAAGGCTCCTTCTTTATAGTACTCAGATGGATCCTTTGGACATGCTTATGTACAAAGATGTTCTTTCATTGCTAATTTCATCCACACGTGATGACTCCAGCGAAGTTAGAAGAAGGGCGTTATCTGCTATAAAGGCTGTTGCCAAAGTATGTGCTAGAAAATCTTGGATTGACTTAAATAACGCCCGTTGAATAACATTGTTGAAAATTTGCATTCTTCTCATTCCTGAAACATTGCAGGCAAATCCTTCAGCCATTATGTCACATGGCACCATTATTGGTCCTGCTCTAGCAGAGTGTTTAAAAGATGCAAGTACTCCTGTTAGACTTGCTGCAGAACGATGCGCTCTACATGCCTTCCAACTAACAAAGGGTATTTTCACTTGCATTTTGTTATATGCTCTTTATCTTGTGTCGAGAGGATGATGTGTCTTATTTCTTCCCTTTTTCTTGATGTTATTGCTGGTCAATATTGTTTATAATTTATAAATATATGCTCAACATCTATTGACCATTGAAAAAAGAGGAGAAATGAAGTAGAGTCTAGTCTAAAAAATAAGAAGAAATATAGACAAACCAAAAGCAAATCAAACATTTTTTTGAAAGGGAATCCTTGGCACAATGGTTGGTATTGTCGCCATGTGATCCTGAGGTCACTGCTCCATTCATGCAATCAGCCTGTTAGTAATGCACAGTAAGGCTGTTTACTATAGACCTTTACCCCTGGAACTTGCGCAGAGAGGGAACTTTATAGCACCAGGTTGTGCATTCCTTTTTCCCCAGCTTGCCACTGATGGCAACATGCTACCTTTATGTAATACTTCTTTCAAGTTGAATGATCAGTGTTGTGAATCAAATCAACTGTTCGGTTTTTTCCTTATTTTGTGATATAATGACAGTCCCTATGTGTGAGATCTTGATCGGTTTTTACCTTTATGTTCCTTTTTTCATCCAAAGGTTCGAAAATGATATCTTTCAGAACCCTAGTTAATTCTTGCTTGAATCCGTTTCAAACTTATCAAAATTGAAATACATTATTACACTGTTCTTGGCATACCGAAACAGCCATTTACCTCTTAAGGTTCTTTCTTATTTCTTTCGGACCGCTCTTTCCCTTGCATGTCTACAAAAAGCCTTCTATCCAATTACCTTTAACCTTACGATAAAACCATACCTTACCTAAACAAATCTTTAATGTCTTCTGACATTTGGTTTTTTAATATCACAGCCATCCATTATTGACTAGGTTATCCTTTCTTTGTCATATGAAATAAGTTTTTAGAATTAGCAACTGATAATTGGAATGAAGATATGCTGCTTACTTTTATGGATTTGGTTTTTCCAGGTTCAGAAAATGTTCAAGCAGTACAGAAGTATATCACTGGCTTGGACGCTAGACGTCTATCAAAGTTGCCTGAATATAGGTACTTGTATAATCAAATATGCATTTCTATATAATTGTCACTTTAGCCTTGTGCAACGCAAGTATGATTATCGGTTGCAAGTCACACTGCAGTACATAGTATTTAGGGGTGAAAATAAAATGATAATATGACATGCAACCAGGAACAACAAAAATCCGTTTTGCACTCAAAAAACAAGTGAAAAATGAATAAGAAAAATCCTTAATGCATTTTAATCTATTAGTCTACCAAACATGTGATTAGAGCTTTCAATACGAGCTGGCTGCCTTCCTTTGATCTGCCTTTAAACAGGTGAAGATAAATCAACACATTTGGGATGTGGGTTGGTAAAACCCAATCTGGAGCCCTGTTGAAACTAGTCATCCTGCCCCACCTAATGTCCTATCTTTACCCCTATGCCCCACTGAATTTACTTTTCAAATAATGCCCTTGAATCTTTCCAATTTCTGAATTCAAAACAAGACCAAACGAAAATGAGACACTTAATTCAAATCCTTAATTTCTCAAACCACATTGAATTATAATTTCCAGTCCTAAATAATGAGAAACAACCTAAGAATTCATCTTTTGGTAGCAATCTCTGTCAAAGAGACACGGATAATCATGATTGTAACTCCATCGATTAGACATGACAATTTGATGGTGTTCATAGTTGTTGAATTTCACGATGCATGGCGTCTATATCAAGGAAGCGAGCTCTTGGAAGGACTGACTTTGCACGGAACCTTGCAAGTTTGCTCTCAATCAGCTGCAACTGCAACACAAGCTCCTTCCTTGCAGTATGTTTCTGTATATGTGTGTACTCGCACCTGAACCAGTTTGGAGGGTGTCAATTTTGCACAATTTGACATATCTCTTGGCCTTGACGTTGGCCGCTGCGGTCGAGAGGTTTTGTTTAAACCTAACACCTGGTTGGGTTCATATTTTTGTCCTTTCTGCTTTAGTGGGTCTCACATTTTCTAAGTAATGGGAAAGAGGACCGAAACATGCCAGACTGTCTCAAACTGCCCCATCATTAACCCACTCCAACATAGTTTTAAAAAAGTCATGAAGCCAACCCTGCGAACTATGACAGGGTCGGTTAACCCTTGCCGATAGCACTATAGGTATTGCTCGATGTTGCTGTCGATGACAAAAGCGATCTACAATTAAGTCTTTTTTTTTTTTGGTTAAACTTCGCTGATTATGGATCTTAATTACTTTTTATCTTCAGAGAAATATATGGATAGCTTTCCCTTGGGAAATTAAAAGCTACCATATAAAACTTAAAAAAGATCATAAATCAAGAAGTTGTTTTTTTCTTTTTTTCAAAATAGAAAACTAAAGAAGCATGGAAGCTTCAAATGTGATGAAGAAAAAAAGTCAGTAGTAGTAAGGTAAGTAGAGAGAGAATGCGTTAAATGTAGAGAAATAAGAGAAAGATAAGGAAAATAGATATCGAATGTCACAAGCTTTACCATTTGTGATATTATATTTTCAGCAAAAATAAACCGTAACTGCTGCAATGACATTCGTGTTTAATTTTAAAATTGATTAGAAGATACTGAAATTAATGTCGTTAGGGTTATTTTTGAAACTTTAGTTCCAAAATATGAAAATATAAAACTACTAGGTGTTCTCTTTATTACTAGCAGATATATCTCTGCATATAATTTAATCACTCATTGTTTTTACTGCTGAAGTACTGTTCATTCTAAGAAATTGTTAAATCATCAATGGAAAGTTTTTTGTAGACAGATTTTGTGCGTAACTTCTGAGCTTTAGCCAGTAATACTTGCATAAGATGTTACGGATAAGTTTATCTCATGGTTGTATTTACTGCTATGCAGTGATGAGAGTGAAGCCAGCGATGAAGATACATCAAGTAGCTGAGTAGCTCATCAGGTGTTTTGTTCTTCCTTTTCTTCAATAGGGTGGGAATACAGAATTCTCATTGATTACCAAATTTTTGGTGGCGCTATGTTATAATCAAAGATATAGATAAACACAATTTGAGGCTTTTTACCCAATTTTTTCTGCTTGGGTATTTGATATGTCGATATAATTGTAAATCAGATGAGGCGAATTGTCTGTAACTATATTTTTTTTTCTGTTGCTCAATCAATTTTGGTTAATATATATTTTTTTTCTCTAATATATACTTTGTCTTCATTATCCTATCTCGATGGTCTTCTACAGTTTGGTACTGCCACATCATAACGGGCTTTATTTTTTCGTACCCACGTATTCCGTAAAAAACTGTTAATGGACTCTTCGCCTACGGTGATAATCATTAACAGAATCGCTGCTTTTTCGGTTGTGGTAGTATTTTCTAATTTGATAAAAACAAGCTACTAAGTGCCCATTATATTGTTTTGCTTTAGTTAAATTTCCCTCAATTATGTGAATACGAGTTTGTGAGAGGGAAGGTTTAGCTCGTTTTCGTTTAATTGAAAACGGTTAAGGTTTCGTAACTTTCCTACTAAAGCAGCAGGGATTGTATGTGAAATGACATATTGGTCAATTCAATTTTTTATTTGAAGTGTACTGGGTTTTGTCGGATACTATTTTTTTTTAAGAAAACTCTTTTTCCCAATAAATGTCCTGTATTGCATGCAATTATTTTTATACAGATGAATATTTAATGCTGCTGTCTCGTTTCAGCATTTAAAAAGTTATCTACAACTAAAAGAAAATATCGAACTCTACCTTTTTTTCATTGTGTTTTCTTTCCCTTTTACAATTTTGCTTTCAATTCTGTTGTTTTATTTAATAAAAATATAAATACAGTTCATTTATCAAACTGTTAAGGATCTATCGGATGGAGGCAGAACATTTAGGGAATTAGTTTTTCAATCTGGCATGACCTGCGTATCTATTCATGGTTAACTTTCCTTTGCTGTGTCTAAGTATATATGTGTTGTGGGGCCCGCAGTAAAAAAAAAAACTTTGGCACGCAAAACGAATAGTATACATAATAATAACCCTAATAATAATGTATTAAGAAAGACTATGCCAGAGTTCGCCTTCCGAAGGAGAAATAGATAACCTTTCTACATTTTCTTGCGTACTAATGTCCTAAACGCGTATAGTTAGCTGCTGGTTTTCTCAATTCTCACCAAGAATTAATTCCACCAGCCGCCACTATTCCTGCAATCCAATATCCTTGCCTTCAAAGTGAGCTTCCTTCATAATGACATGAATACCCTCGCTCCATGTTGACAGTAGTGCTCGTATGTTTGATATAACTTGACTGGAAAATCGTATCAAATACATACTATATTAATTAAATGAAATGGTATCACTATTTTCTTTCTTACTTTTTTAAAATAAAGAAAAATTCAAGTATCGAAAGATGTTTTACCGTTAAAGCTCATTTAACTGACATTATTCCATAATCATAGTGCTTCATTGAATTTATTCTTGTTTCATTGCATCAAGGATGAAATTGTTCTGACACCGACCAAAATGCCACTCTTCATTAATTTTTTTACCTAAATCTGCATTAACTGCAGAAACATTTTTCCCTTGAATGAAATGGTATCACTATTTTGTTTCGTGTCACTTTTAGTGGATAAAAGTACCCAGAAAAAAAAGTTTGAAGTTCGCTACCCCGTGTAGCGAACTTGGTGTCCACTAAAAACGTGACACGTTAAACCGAGTTAATATACCGGGTAGCGAACTTCATGGCAATTGAGAAATATCACTGTTCGCATAGCATTTAGGTAAAAAGTCGCTAAAGAGTGACATTTTAGTCACTATTCCGAAATTGTTTACGGCTGATTGAACATGGCTTGAAAATAATTAGGAAAACCCTAGTCTAGAAATACTTTTCCATGTGTAGTAGAAGAGGAATATCAAAAGTCTTCTGAGACCCTTAGAGAAAATTGATTGTATAAATCATAGTTGTTAAAATCTCGATTTATCACTATGATTTTACGATTTTTTTTTTCTCAAAACGATTTATCAATATTCCAACACACTTTTACGATTTTATGATTTTTTATAATTTTTTTACATTACGATTTTACGTTTTATAATTTTTTAACCCCCTTCTAATTTTACTTAAAATCTTGAATCTAACAACCTTGAATAAATGTATTTGTCTTTTACCATAACCAATTCGATTTCTTTTTTTTTTTTTGATATTCCAATAGACATAACATAAGTGTGTAGAAAGATTCTGCGTGAAATCTCGCCTTTATATATATGGAGTTAATGGTTCCTAAATTTAATCACTGTTATTTGATTGATACGCAACTACATAAATAAATATATGGGATTGTCAAACTATAAACAAATAACTGCTGCTGCTGCTGCTGCACATGCGATATTTCGTATATAATCCATAGCTCTGACAATTAAAATTTTGTGCTTCCTTTGTAGAAGAATTCGAGATTCGAGATTGGAAGCTTACCCAATTTAATTATACTTTATTTCTCATATTTATAATTTCCATGTCACATGGATGGCCGTGCGTTTGTAGAACACACCTTCAAAGGGACAACTGGCATAGAAATTACCTCCCCAATACGTTGACTAAATAATTTCTTACTTTGATTTCGATGTCTTAAAGTCCTAACCTAAAACTAGTTAGATTCTCGTGGAGTTTCATTTTTTATATTTTAAATCACGTTTTTTAATACTTTATTAAGTTAGCTAATCCTTCAAAAAATCGAAGTTATCAATTGCAATCAGCTCCACAGATGAGTAAGTTGGATGGTACATGAGCCACTTAGAATATTTCCTTTCAAGTTTTCAGTAAAATATTGTATTCCCTTGATAAAATTGACATATATATTTCCTTAAAACGAACATTTCTTGGACATCATTCTAGTACTAGGGTTTCTCCTATATATATGTATATATATATATATATATATATATATATATATATATATATATATATAAATATTCTTCATGTTACATGAAAATTCAACTCTCATGTTAGTGACCCGGGGTTCGATTTGCGTGCAAAGCCATTTTTTAATAAATATGTGGTGTATATATATATATATATATATATATATATATAGGCGACACTCTCACCCTTACACATCCCAAGGATCTTTACACCCTCGATAAAACGTTCGTTTTTTTGCATTTCCCTTCTTCCATCCATGTCCTGTTTTCCTTGACAAACATTTCTTGGACATCATTCTAGTAATAGGGTTTCTCCTATATGCATATATATATATATATATATATATATATATATATATATAAATCATTTTACACCGGTGTAAATCAAATCTCAATCGTTTCCACTTATACCTAAGGGCTTTAATCTTTTAAATAAAAAATAAAAAAATAATTGGGTGGCACACCTTTTTATGGTGAGTGTAATAAAGGCCCCTATATATATATATATATATATATATATATATATATATATATATATATATATATATATATATATATATATATATATATATATATATATGTATGTATGCTTGCAAGTTCTCACTAGAAAATTTAATATCGTTTAATGGAACAACCATTTCTTATTTTCTTTCTTCCCACTTGTTTTAGGCATTACTCTGTTGGGATTTTCCTAAATAATAATAATTGCAAAAAAAGGGAGAAAAAATAATTAAACTTTGATTAGTACACGCGTAAATGAGAACCTTGAAAGAGGAAGATGTGCAAGCCAGAGAATTTTTTGTAGTCCCACTGATATCACTCTTGATCTGGCTATTTCTTTTGCTCACAAAAATAACGACAGAAAAATATTTCTTTTGAAAAAATGAAACATTGTTGCTCTACATATATATATACTACTCTTACAAAAGTAAAATCAAAGTTTTTCTTAACTTATTTTAATTCTTTATACGACTCCTCAGATAAAAGAAACAAAGTGAAGATTAATACTTAATTAATATTAAACTACAAATATATACGGATTAATTTATATTTCGGTTAAAAAGAAATAAAAAGGTGAATACGGTTAATACTAGTTCGTTCATTAGAGTAAGGATCACATAATTTGGATAACATTTAGGCGATAATATTGAAAAGTCGGTCGAACGTAGCCTGCACCAATTGATCGAATGCCCACTTTTTTTTTTTCGTAACTCATGAACGACCGGTATTCCCACGTGAGTTCGATTTTTTGAACCACCTATTATACTAATCCAGAATTCGAGTTCTGGTGCGAGTCCAAAGATTACTGTATACTTATGCCCCTCCCCAGATGGTGTTGGTGGGATTCGACCCGAAGTCATCTCCCACCACTCTGTCCCATGCTACCAACTGAGCCACCACACTTGCTTATCCAATGCCCACTTTAATTTGTCATTTTTTTTTTTTCTTTCAAAAAATGAATAAAAAATAAGGACATTGCATTATACTGTGAAGGAAAGGAAGATATAAAGTAAAAAAAAAAAAGAGAGAGAGAAGAGAAAAGAAGGTATGCGGTTTGGAGGGAAATATTAATGGCAGAGTGTATAGTGGCAGATACACATTGAAGAAGTGCAATAAAAGGGGGTATTGTTTTTCAGTTGGGTAGGTTTGTGTTTTTATAATGCTTTCAATTACTTTCAACTTTTGAAGCCAGCCAGCTAGCTAACCAGAGGCCACACAACTCTCTCTCTCTTTTTCTCTTCCTCTTAAATTTTCTCTCCTTTGCTTCAACGTTTGTGCAATCTTTTCAACAGCCACCAAATATCTTTGAAATGAATGTGTAGAGAGCCTTCATCATGTACCATTAATATACATGAATCAAATGCAAAGCAATCATGATCTTGATGCTGAAGGTCCAAGAGGGACGTCTCTGAGCAGCACCTTAATTAACCTCAACTACCACTCTTTCCTCACCATTAATACTATTAAGACAAGAGAGAAGAAAGAGATAGAGAGAGAGGTTTACCTTCATACGTTATCCTTACACTACAAGTCATTTTCCAACTTTCTTTTTCTTTGTTAGTGTTAGTGTCTGTGTATGGTAAATGGAAATGCCCATGAAAGTCAGATTTACTTTGTGCTATTTGCTTTGCTAGTAATGGTTTTCTAGCTCTCTCTCTTTTTTTACCCATTTTCTTTGTTGGCACTGAAAGAGAAATGGGTATTGTTGAGAGGAAGAGAAGGTGTTGTTCCTGTTCTGCTCCTCCTCATCATTATCTTCTCCTTCTTGGTTTCTTTTTCTCCCTCCTTATTCTACAAATGGTTGCAGTTGAATCAGCAACCCTAAATTACACAAGTTATAGGCAAGTCAGTAGCTTGAGACTCCAAAGGATTCAGAGGCATTTGGACAAGATTAACAAGCCCCCTCTCCTCACAATAGAGGTAATAATATTATTACTACTACTACATTTGTGCATGTGTGATTAGAGGTTGAGATTTTTATGACCATAGATAAATATATTGTTTTTTTCTTTCTTTCTTTATATTGTATAATCATTATAATTCATGAGTACTTGCTGTTGGATCTTATTACCTCAGAGTCCAGATGGTGATCTCATTGATTGTGTTCACAAAAGAAATCAACCAGCTTTAGATCACCCTCTTTTAAAGAATCACAAGATCCAGGTACAAACCTCCTTCATTCATTGATATCATATGTATATATCGAATAAATCTTTGGTAGTTCTGTTGTACCTAGATTCAGTGCATCCCATCAATAAGAGTATTAAACATCAGAGAAGAGAAAAAAATAGCTGATATGTAATATTTTCATTGATAGGATGCACTGAATCTTTGGTAGAACAGTAGTACCAAAGATTTATTCGTATATATCTATATATTTGTGTTCCCTTTTTGAAGTTGCATGTTCTCCATGTGATTTTCAAATTCTACTTGGGGTGAATCAATTTGATTAATTTTATTAGGGTTATAATTTTTTGTATGGTTTGGTTAACATATATAACAGAAGGTGCCACCAAAGATGCCACGGGGGATGAATGTGAAGAGTGAAGAGAAGATGAGTGAGGGTGGTGGTGGTGGTGCATGGCAAATGTGGCACCAAAATGGAACAAGGTGTCCAAAGGGAACCATTCCCATACGGCGGAGCACGGTGCATGACGTGTTAAGAGCTAAGTCTTTATATGACTTTGGTAAGAAACAGCGACGGATACCTCTCTCTCGCCGCAGTGATGCACCCGATGTAGTCAGTGGCAATGGTCATGAGGTGCGTGCCTTCTCTATACCTATCAAATAAATCTTTGGTACTACTATTGCACTAAAGATTCAATGCATCCCACCAATGAAAATATTACATGTCATCTAAAATTCTCTTTCCTCACCAAATTCTCTTTCTCCTCTAATATGTAATATTCTGATGAGTGGGATGCACTGAATTTAGATGCAATAGATACACTTAAGATTTATTTGTCCCTATCATCGTTTCATTGCTTTCAAGTTTCGTTTCAACCAAACAAATGAATGCTACTTTCTTTTGCTCAACATTACTCCAAGCTTTTTTAAGGGAACATCTCTATTTATGGTCACTAGTTAGCTAGCTAGTATAATTCATATTACATGTGACTGTCCATATCACATTTATAGTCTGATTTATTAATTTCTTTTGAATATCTTAATTTTGACAAGACTCTTAATCTGTAAATTAAATATCATTTTGGTTTAAGGAATCAAATCTTTCAGTCTTTGTATAATTTCTAAGATGCATGGATTATGTACTTATAATACTTGATTTAAAAGGATGGTAAATATAATACCCAAAAAATGTGAAATTCAACGATTCTAAATGTGAAAGTGGTACTCCAAGCAGGAAAAAGAATTGATAAATTATTTTTAATGTCCCGCAAGTTACATATATGAAATCATGAGGTAGACAATGTAATTGTCACAACACAACACGTGCGTAACATGATTTTGACCAGGGCCCGCTAAGAATTTATTTTAGATATTATATAAATATTCCATTTTTATTTTAATTATACAAGTAAATGAGTGACGCGTACGGTGCTTGTTCATATTAATTGCTAAATAATTAACATATCAGATGATCCCATCTTACTGCAGTAGCTCTACATATTCTGTACCAATTAATGAGCTATATTACGTTGACATTTTTTTTAATAATATCTAGTTATATATTTTCATTTATTATCTGAAACAGGATTCACAGATAGTAAATTTGTGGTCCAAGAATAATAATAATACATTGACTTTGAATACATAATGCTAAAAAAATAGTTTATGTATATGATCTTGAAAAAGTTTTTGATAGTTTAATTTCACATAATTTGAATTTGTTCCTCTCTTACTCTTAATAAAAAAAATACTTTCTACGTGGTTAAAATATTATATTTTGTAATTTTTATTTTGATTCTTAAAAAATGTTTTGATTGAGTGGAAATTTTGCATTATTAATTATTTTGTGTGTGTGTAGCATGCAATTGCATATACAGGGTCATCGCAGGAGGTTTATGGGGCAAAGGCAACAATAAATGTGTGGGATCCATCGATCCAAGTAATCAACGAATTTAGTCTCTCTCAAATTTGGGTTCTTTCTGGATCATTTGATGGCTCAGATCTCAATAGCATTGAAGCTGGATGGCAGGTATTCTTTCTAAATTCTAATCTCCAACTCTACTCTCTCTATTCAAAATTTCATAAAAAATATATTTTTTTGGTGAATTTTTTTTTAATAACTTAATTAGTTGCAAAAACAAAACCTTATCGAAATAATAAAAAAAAAATATTTCTATGTGAAATAATGATATTTATACATATGTATAGCATACTTCTTTAAACAACATTATAATTTTTTTTTTCTGAATGATCCCAAAAACAAATTTTTGGTACAAGTACATCGATTTAAATTTTTGTGTAGTGTCATATTTTGCTTTATTGATAGCTCAGTTGGAATTGAAAAGGTGGGGATGAGAGTGTGTTTGATCCTCCCTAACCTCTGGTAAAGATTAGAGTATGTGTTCGATCTTTAAGCTAAAACTAAAAATAAAATAAAATAAACTAAAAGCTGTTTGGTAATTACATAAAAAGTTTAGCTTAAAAATTACTTAAAAACACATATTTCAAGAAAATTATCTCTCTCTCCTTATAACTCTTTATTTTTAAAAATAAAAAAGCATACAATTCAAGAAAAGCACATAAGAGCTTAAAAAAAAGCTCCTCATATGAGCTTTTAGTTTTTAACTTTTTTTTCATTATGAAAAAAAAAAAATATTTTTCTTTATTACATAATTTACATTACAATCATAATCACCCGTACTTGTTTGCTGTTCCTTTGAATATTATCGAATCAAAATTGCTACTTTATCTCTTTTTCGTATCCAAACTCCCTCCAGCAAAATTGATGTATCTCTATACTCCCCGCACCTGAATGGATGTGGTTTTTGCTCCATTATTTGGTTCTGTGTTACTTTCTTTAGTAGTTCTAGTGTAATTATCTGGTTGGTGGTTCTTTCTTTCGTAGTATTCTAGACTTCTAGTAGTGGGACTTTGTCTCTCTTTCAAATAAAAAAAGAAAAGAAAAAATAAATTGCCTTTTCTCCTTTAATTAGCAATACCTTATATTGTTAGTTTGTAATCATTAATTATTATTTTGTTAGTTGCTTGAAGCAAAGGAACATTAGTTAATTGCATTCAATGTGAAGAAATAGAAAACTAACTTTACCAAATAGTCTCTGAAGCTTTGATTGTTCTACTAGTCAGGTCAGTCCGGAGCTTTATGGTGACAGCAGGCCAAGATTATTCACTTACTGGACGGTCAGCATTCATATCTCTTTTCTTCATTCTCCTCTCATACATTCCATCTCTCTCACATAAATTATTAAAGTGGAATTTAATAAATTTATATACTTGAACTATATAATATTGGCAAGTGTTGTATAAGGATCTATAATAATTGTGCTATTATATGGTGCTATTATATTAATATGTGATTCAATGGTGATATTACAGCTTATATTTATGTTTAGATATTACAGCTAGAGCACAAATTAAACTAAGCAATCCAAGCAGGGAAAGGTTATATTTACAAACTTTTTGTTTATAAACTCTTACAAACTACATCATGTCTGACCGGTAAGACTTCACTCAAGAATGTCTTACCGGTCGGACATAATATAATTTGTAAGTTTGTAAAAATAAAATTGTCAATATAACCCTTCTCATCCACGTATGCATCACATTATATCACAGGAATTAGTTAAGGCCTAATTAATTTACAGTTATATGTGCGTTGTGACTTTAGAGTGATTCATGACTAAATAAAACAAAGATACATATAGTTAAAATTAAATGAACCTGCCTACACTTTCCCATATAAATAACTTATCAGTTTCAATGTATTTATTATCCAGAAAATAATTGTTGGAATGTAATTAAATTGTATTGGAGTGATGCTTTATAAATTTTGCCTAGTTTTTTGGGTGATGCAGAGTGACTCATACCAAGCAACCGGATGCTACAATCTTCTTTGTGCTGGTTTTGTGCAAACTAATAACAGGATAGCCATTGGAGCTGCCATTTCTCCTATCTCATCTGTTGAAGCCAACCAATATGACATTACCATCCTCATTTGGAAGGTTAATATTTTTTCCACGTACAAATTTATTAATAAGCATTTGGTTTCTCCAAACCTATGATCCAATATCAATTATATAAAAAAATTTAATTACCTTATCTTTTGAATATTAATTAGGATCCGAAAATAGGAAATTGGTGGATGAGTTTTGGTGACAGCACATTGGTAGGGTACTGGCCAGCAGAGTTATTCACACACTTAGTGGACCATGCCACCATGGTGGAGTGGGGTGGTGAGGTGGTGAACACGCAGGCCAACGGCGAACACACCTCCACCCAGATGGGTTCCGGCCACTTCGCCGATGATGGCTTTGGAAAAGCAAGCTACTTCAGGAACCTTGAGATCGTAGACACAGATAATAGTCTAGCTTCGGTGCATAATATATTAACCCTAGCTGAGAACACAAACTGTTATGACATCAAGAGCTCCTACAGCAATGAATGGGGCACATACTTCTACTATGGTGGACCTGGCAACAATCCAAAGTGTCCATGATGATATCACATTTATTTTTCTCCATCATCACACTTCAGCCATTCCTGCCTTCACTTATATTTGGAATTAGTTCATGTGGAAGTAATATCTTCTATTACTGTTACATTCTTTACTTGTACGTAAATATATAATTATTATTCGGCCATTTCATTTTTGTTCATGTCACTTCCTCCTTAATTTGGATTTGTTTTGATTGAGAGAGAGAAAAAAAAAACTTTTGAATCCAATGGTGATTAAATGGAGTGGTAGTAAAAAAAATGGGTATTAAAATATCCTAGCCTTGAGCCATTTCATTTTTGTTCATGTCACTTCCTCCTTTTTGTTTGTTTTCATTGAATGGCTTTATGTCACTTTCTCATGTAAAATTTATGCTGAACGACCTTGATCTATTAAAATGTCATGCTTAATTTTGCTTTTTCTTTATTTTTACTTTTTCTTAAATGTATTATTGTCATAAGATTTATCCAGAGATTGTAGGCTAAATATAAATTTATGATTGAAGATTTCTCAATTTTAATCATCAGTAATAGAAAATTCAACCAATAATTTGCATTGGAATCATAACATTCTTTTATATGATATCAATTCCTAAATACAATATACACGTGCAGATGCACAATTTTAAAATTAACAATGGAGTGCATCAGTTATAAATATGGGGAAAATGTGTATTATTTGGAAGGATATAAAGTTGTGTCATTTTAAGAGAGAGAAAAAGACAGATAAAGGAAGTGTACCAAAACATATAAAGGCGTGGGTCTCACCTATTTGTGAAAGTGAAATGACATAAGTTGTGTCATTTAAAAGGACAGACATTTTTCCATATAAATATATAGTCAAATATACGCGCTTAGGTTCATAGAGGTTTTCATCAACCAATCCAAATGCGGTGACTGAATCAAAAAATCGATAACTGAATTAACCGAAAATCGAAAAATCAAAAACCAAAAAAACCCGCATACTTTAATTGGATTGGATCGGTTTTCGGTTTAATTGGTGAAAACAGATCCAATCCGAACTGATCCAATGTATTATGTATTTATCATTTTTAAAAATGGTAACTCGAAATCTTGTTGTTTTGTAGACTTGGATTTTGAATGTTATTGATAGCAAGCTATCTTATTTTAGTTTTTTTATTTTCAATTAATTTATTTTAACTATTCAAGAGTTTTAAGACTTGTTTTAGTTTGAAGACTTGAATTTTCGTGGTTTGTAACTTTGAATGACTTTATTTTGATACAGCTAATGATTTGTATGACTGAAATTTTAGACTTTTCGAAAAACCATAAATTGATCCAATCCAAACTAAATAAAAATAATTCGGATTGGATCAGATTTTAAAAAATTTAAACCGAATGGATGATTAAACGATCAAACCGAAGGGATTGGATCAGATATTTTTGTTTCAAAACTGATCCAATCCTGACTGCGAACACCCTTAGAGGTTCATTATTATTATTTTATTCATTTATTTAGGTAATAATAGTTTAAACAAGTCTTACAAAGAAGGTAAAAGTAAAAAAATAGAACCTGATGAAGGTAGGAGAAAAATAAAAGTAGAGGTGGCAAAGTGGGCGATCCGTCCCACCCAGCCCCGCCATCAACCGGCCAAAAAATGAGCCAGCCCGCCCCGTCCCGCTTTTGAAATTGGTCTGAAAAACTTTGCTCGCCCCGCCCAGTTTGGCGGGTTGGATGGGTTGGCTCATCAGCCCGAGCCTATTTTACACTGACCCGCCTCGACCCGCCTATGTCTGCCATCAACCCGCCAAAAAAACGTCTGCCCAGCCCCGCCCTGTTTAGCTGGTGGGATGGGTTGGCCCCCCGAGCCGAGCCTGTTTTGCCAACTCTAAATATAAGGGGTCAATGTTGAAACACTCTTATATAATGCTATCAAATATTTATCAGTGATTTTCTTGTAATAAATTTAGTAATAAATTTAAGGAAAAGTGTGTATCCTTTTAAATGGCACAAACTTATGTCGTTTTAAAAGAAAAATAAACACAAAGAGGTGTGGGTCCAACTAAAAAATATAAAGACAAAAAAAATAAAGTGTAAGTCTCACCTTTGTATCTCTCTTAAAATGACCTAAATTTGTACCCTTTACAAAAGATATACACTCTTCCCTAAATTTAAAAAATAAAATATGAAATACAACTCACAAGTAATAAATATTTAACAGTATTGAAAAAAAAATTAATATCAGAATAATATGTTGGATAATAAATTTGATTTGGGTCAATTGGACTTTATAGTTATTTGATTTAAAAATATTTAAGTGTTGCTTAACCCATTCTAGAGTAAGGGTGTTCGCGGTCTGGATTGGATCGATTTTGGAAGCAAAAATCATTTAATCTAATCCCTTCGGTTTGATCATGTAATCATCCATTTAATTTGGATTTTTTTTAAATCCGATCAAATCCAATTTTTTTCGGTTTGGATTTGATCGGTTTTCGGTTTTTTGAAAATCATAAAAATTGTTTCATGATTATTGTTCAAATAACATCTTTTGTATATATTGACTTCGTAAATTTTATTTTATTTTGAAATACAAATGCATCAGTAAATGATAATATAGTTTTTTTTTTTTTTTTGCAATGAGATATGAAGCTCTACACAGATGAGATTTTGTTGATGAAATGTGATTATGTTTTTTTTTTGGTTTAGTTGATAGTTTAATGGGTCATGTGTTTAGAAATGTTTGGGTTATGATTGGGGAAAGACCCAAGTAGGTAGAAAGGAATTAATATATTGGATCGGTTTGGATTAGATCGATTTTCATCAACCAATCCAATCCAATTAAAATTTGTGATTCTTTTTCGGATTTCGAATTTTCGGTTATCGGTTTTTCGATTCGGTCACCACGGTCTGAATCAGTTTGGATCGTTTGATGAACACGCCTATTCTAAGAAAATTTTAAAGGAAAAAAATTTAGTCAGAAATTTTTTAAAAACACGAGATTATAATATTGACCCACTTATTTGAGATTTTTTATTTTATTTTAGGGGGGCTTATATATATATATATATATATATATATATATATATATATATATATATATATATGAATTATAAAACCCTTTATATATATCATTTCGTAGGAAACTTGTAATGTCCTGTTACTCTCACAAAAAGTGATGGTCCCACTTTATTTTATTTTTTCTTCTTCTTTTTGAGTGGGACCCACATGAAATATATTAGAATAGCATGACACTATAAATTTCCTACAACATGACATATATTAAACCCATTATAGGTAAAGTGTGTATCATTCTAAATGAGTTAAAATTATGTCATTTTAATAGAGAGAAAGAGATAAATAAAAGAGGAAATAGTTAACAAAAAAATAAAGGTGTATAGTTGTTAATATCTTATATGAGAGTGAAAAGATATAAGTTGTGTCATTTAAAAGAATAAACAATTTTCCCTTATATTATTAGATAGTTACTGAGTTTATCTGCGTAAATAAACCATACTGAGTGTACTTCATAATTATTTTACGGTAACATAATTTGAAATAATTATTTTAAAATAAATAAAATATTAAGTTCAGGGTCGACTTAATGGAGAGAAAAGCAAATGACGAAGATGTAATCTTCTGGATCCCCTTTATATCCATAGTGAGACAGAAAAGAACAAAGACTGCACATAATCACTAATAACAGTTAAACTGCCCTTACAGAATAAACTTGCCAGCATATAACCACTGATATTCTTTATATGTTGCCATGAACATATGACTGATAACGTTTTAACAGCCAATAGTTGACAAATCCAGCAGAAGACCAGACCTGCAGACATCAACACCATATAATAACATGACTAATTTGGAAATGGCATTGACATCGAATCAATCATCATCCTTCCCAAATATCTTGCTTAAAGATTACAAGTTATCTTCCTCAAGCAATCCTTGTCATCGAATTGATAATATACAAAAAGGCATTGCAGCATAAACAAGGATCCATTTCATATTTCTCTGCTGCAATTCACTTTTCCCATTCCAAGTCTAAAGCTTGTGGATCCACCTTTGATTGAAAGCCAACTGTGCCTCCAACTGTGCCTCTGGATTGCTGATTTGTCAGACGGTCCCAACCCATAATGTGCGGCAATGCAAACTGCATCAATAAGCAAATTGGCAAGTGACAAAACTCTTAACCAGCAGCAAAAATATATTAAAAGCATGGGGAAAAAAGAAGATTTGCATATATGACTGGATCCAAATCCACTTAAAAAAAAAAAGCAGGGGCTAGGAACTGGATTCTGAACAGCAATTTTGAGCATTGGTAAAAAAATGAAAAACTGGACAGCACTGGCTGGTTTGACCGGAAAAACCATGAAGGTGTCTTGCAGCCCACCTAACCGGCTAAATTAGTTCATACCTTTATTTTATTTTAATTCAACCAAAAACATTTTTTAAGTCAGATGAAGGCCTAATGCCAAGTTGTAAAGGCCCATGTATAAGCAATGCATGAGATGACTTACCCCTCTCTTAGCTTTTATATATGTTGTATGGATTTTCTATTCACTATCTTATGTGAAACTTGCAAATATAGCCTCCTCTTAGCCTTTATATATGTTGTATGTTTGGATGCTTTACTCATTGATCAATGAAGGACTTTGAAAAGCTAAACAACATAATGGTTACCCTTCCTTTGTTTTACTCATTGCAATATTTACTGAATGATTATTATTTAGCCTCTCATTATTGGTTTTTTATATGGTCTAATTTATTACTTAACATATTACACAATATTAAAAAATATATATCTAATTGTCACTGGTTCAACTACGACTGAACTTGTGAGAGTGACTTTTAAACCAGTGCCTTCACCGGTTCAATAATTGATCTAGATTTAAAAATATTGATTTTGAGTTCTACCTATCTCCAGTAAATTATGCATGAAGTCAATGTTATAGGTATGACAGTTTTTTTACAGTAAACAAAATAACATACATTCAACTATATTTCAACCATCACCTGAAAACAAAAACAGTGATTTGCCGACATGACCAAATGTGCAATACCAGTTCAACAATGCTAATAAAAAATGTAAACAGAAAGCTATTTGGCACTCTAAAATTCTAAATTCTGGATCAGAAAGCTGCTAAACATAATGGACCACGAATGCTGAATTAAGATTCAAGGCATTTTTCTATTGTATTAACCAAGGTTTCGAGACAAGAACTGTGTTTCTTAATGGAATAATAGCCACACAAAACGACAGGATAATTATTTTCTTTATCCCCTTTAGGCTCGAAATAAAATTGTTGATAAAAGGATAATATAAACTTCTTATTCTTATTTCTTACATATTGAAAGCAGAAACTCAGCAGCCCATAACTTGTGAAAGATATGATGTAATTGGTATAAATGATAATCGTAAGAGAAACTAAGCGGAAAAAAGGCATACACTGCAAGCTGTTTTCATCACAGCAAATTCAGCAGTTGTGACTGGAACATTAAAGTATTCTTTGGTATTTAACAGGTTGTTGACAACAGCTGCCAAAGAAGGTGATACAATTGGTAAGAATATGGAATACATTATGCAACCTAGAGTAAGTGGCAAAGGAGAAAAATTAACAACAAAAAATCTTACACAAAGACACGAAGTAGCCATTGTTGTTCGCTTTAATTGATAAGCTCTTCCTTACTTGACCAGCATTACTGCAGCATAATGTGCTTACTAAACCATCACTAATCAACTTTAAAATGGTATAAATATAAAATAAATTCTCATCAATAGTTTATTGCTACATGTATTTATAATTCAATCCCATTACAGTTCTCTCATAAGATAATTAATTGACCATCAAAAAATTAATCCAAAAGTCATTAAACCAACCTTGATAACATTGCAGGGTCATGAAAGAATTCACAGGAATCTTGGGGGCCCATGGTTATCAAAGAACCAACTTCAGTTGCCGAGAGAGCAAATCTCTACAAAAATGTAATTACTATAAGAGAGAGAGATATAATGGAATGTCAAAGGATTCTATGTCTGTTTCCTCCTACAAGTATCAAACAGAACATCAGAAACAAGATATTAGGGCAACTTGACAATATGTTGCTCTCTATCGCCCCAAAAAAAACAAAAAAAATCTTAAAAACATGTCACAACCTATATATTTCCAAACCATGCAAATGGCCTTGCTAGCTGGGCTGAGCCCCGGTCAAGAGAGTAAACATAGAAAGCACAGAAGCAAAAATAATTACCTGTTTCTTCTCCCGGTCATATTTGCGCTCCCCAATAGCATGCATGAAAATCATCATCATTGAACCGCGTCGTTCAACTACGACAACCCCAGACTATGACAAGTGGAATTAATTAAATAATAAGTATTGGTTAACACTTAACACCACAAAAAAAGAGTTGTATTCAATAAATCATGAAAAGGAAACAAAAAGCTTACATCCAACTTGGTGAAAGTCGGAAGACAAGGACTCAATGAGAATGCAGCTTTTCCCTTGTAAACACAATAAGGAGCAAATATACGATCCGAAGTGTATCCTGCAAGTTCATAATTGAACAACAGAATCAAAGCCCGGTTAAATATCATCCTGAATAAGAAGTAGCAAAATTATAAAACTTATGTATAAAGCAATGCCTTTAGCAGCATAGTTATTTGTAGCAGTAGAAAACCCAGCTGAATAGGTATCATGCCGATGCCGTAGAGAATCTCTAACTTCAGCTTTCGTAAACGACAACACTTCCAATAGCTGATGCCTGATTCACAATAGTAATTTGTGTTTGATGAGTAAGAAAGTGCAAACATCTAATTTTGAGAAATTGCAAAACTTAAATGTACCTTATCATGTTACTAGGTAGATTTTGGAACATTATTAAAAGCATATGTTTATGTAACATGGCAACAGTTATATTTTCAACAGAAAACTATTGGGGTGTCTAGAAAGTAAAAAAAAAAAAAAAAAAACCCAGTTGATAATTGAAACGGAACGAAAGGGAAAAAGTAAGTAATAGATGAGTGAGCAAGGTTTGCGTTGTAGTGAGTACCTGCAACTTGAAGGCAGCACGCGAGATAGCTTAAACATTTTAGAACACTTTCTCTTCTCTCTCTCTCTCTCTATTCTCTCACTCTCACTTGATGCGTAGGAAACAGCAGAGCGAAAGAAAAGGGTTTTGTTTATATTTGCTGTCTGACCGATGCTCTGTTCAAATCAAAATCAATTGAAATTCAAAATGCTCTTCATTCTATTACTTGCTATCCACCACCACCACGACGACGCCTTTTTTCAAAACGACGCCGTGACCTAAATAATATTGTCGTCTATTTGAAAAGACAAAAAAAAATTCATAACTTGGTCAACTGGCCCAGTCCGAGCCCAAGCCTCAGCCAGAATATGACTTTGGATGGACTTGGTCTTTATTCGAAAAGTGGCCCAACTCAAACCATTTATAGCTTTATGTTTTTTATTGAAGGGAGAGGTTATATTTGTCATTAACTAAGTTTATCATCTTTGAGTGGGAATATTCTAACTACCGAAAATATCCACTACCAACTCACTGCCTCCACAATTTTAAAAACAGAAAAGATATTGATCCAATAATTAATTATGGAGGTAGTGGGTTGGTAGTAAAATTTTCTAGTACTAAGAATATCCTCACTCGTTATCTTTTACTATTTTTTTGTAATCATTTGATACAAACAAACTCTCTCTTCATCCACTTTTTTTTTTGTTCTTAAAACTGTTTTTGTAAAATAGTTACAGAAACTGTTGTTTTCTATGTTTTTTTTTTCTTTTTGAAAGTTAAAAACCAAAACAAAAAACAAAAACAACTCAGACATGTTCACTTAAATTTCATCTCTAAAAACTTATAGTTTTCAAAATATTTTTTACTGATCAGGTCTTACCAAACGAATTTTTTATTAATGAAAACTAAAAACTATTTTGAAAACAGAAATCAAACGGAGTTAATGTTGTAGTGTAGGAAAATAATTAAATGATAGATGATAAACCCATTTTTTAAAGCCCCACAGTTTTACCCTAGCCCATAAAATTGTGAGATTTTTTATCCATGCAAAATTTTTATTTTTGTGGTTTTTTTTGTCCTAATCTATATGGGTTAGGACCTTATAATAAAATGGACTAGCCTATATTTTTGACAGTTCTAGTTGTGCAAATTACTAAATGACATATTGTTCTCATTGTAATTTTTTTTTTTTTAAGATTGGGTGTATTTTCCTTAGAGATTGTGACTGGTTTATACAAACCATACTTATGTAAATATAATAGATAGAAAAATTATAAAATTTATACATAGGTAAATTAAAAAATGAAGGGTTTTATTTACAACTCTTATAACTTCAATTATGTATTTTGAGGAGTACAAATATCTTCTTAGAATACATAGTTAAAGTTGTAAGAATAGTGAAAAAAAATTATAAATATAACCTACCCCAAATCAAAATAATGTTCTAATTTTTGATTGATTGGATCATTTTTATTTTAACATTTGTCGTTATTTTCTTCCATTTTTGTCTCTTGCTTATGCAAGTTCTACGTATCTTTGTGTCTTCACTGAATTTGGGGAAAAAGAAAAAGAGAACGAGCTACAAAATTTTGGGTAAGGACAACTTTATACCGTGATAGTTAATGATACATTTTTTTTCTATATATGCAGCTTTTTTTAATAGAACAAAATGAATGATTTTCAAGGATGGATTCATTTCACGGTTGAAACTCCAAGCATGTTAGCAATTTGTAATATTAACTTGTGTTTCTTTCTCTTGTTGGCGGGGGAAATAGATATAAAGGAACTAAATAAATTTGCTCTTTATATACATAAAAAAAGGGGGATGTTATATATTGTGATGCTTCAAGACTCAATCTCACAAGAAACACTTGTGGAATTTTATTTCAAACAACACATAACCATAACATGACATAACATAAATACATATTAAATATGGGATAGGATCCGTTTATAAATTTTTTTTGCAAATTATACTAAGTACGACCGGTCATACTTATTATAGTTCGTAAGAATTTATAAATAAGAAATACAACCTGCCACATCAAATATATATAATATCGATATCCAAGACTGGACATAACAAAGCAGCTAGGGTGTGATCAACCCATGAAATTTATTTAGCTATTTGGTATCACTTTGACACAATGTGATATCTATAACACATAGGCTTTGTCACTGATTATGGAATATTTGGGCCATTACTTGGACTCTAAACTTTTGGACTACCATTGTAAGTATGGGTGGTTTTGTGATCTTTGCGCCCCCAACAAAGCCCAGGAAATAACAAACACAAATCCGGAGGAGTATTACTTGGCGGGGTAAGAGAAATTGGCGGTGGGAAAAATGGCAAAGGTGGGAACGTAAAAGTTTGAGGTTTGTACACGTCACCTTCTTTCTCTGGGAGACCTCTCCCTGCAGCCTCAGTACCATTCAAAATTGCTATAACTATGAGAACTAAAAGCAACGAACTAGTATTGGTTTTCTCCATAGTAAAAAAGTTACTCTTAACTTATTTTTCTTTTCTTTTGTATGAAAAGAATTGGCTCCGAATTACTCCAATTTATAGAACAAGAAGTCATAGGGATTGTAACATTTAATTATTGAAACGGGAATTGAATTAATTGGCCTTTCCGTGACGAAATTGATTTTAGGAAAATTACGGTTTTAAATGTTAAGGGGCACGTTTCCTTATGATGTTGTTGTTTAAGGTTTTAAATCGAAATTAAGTTCATTAAATGCATAACTGGCAAATGAATTAATTTGTTCATGATCTGTTTTATTTGTGAATTAGTGAGATTAAAGACCTAATATTTATTGAGAAGAAATTAGTTTGAAAGTATAAAAGTTGGGGAAGGTATATTTATTACCAATTTTTTTTTACTATTTTTTATTATCAATTTTGTTATCCTGAATTAAAATCAAATCAATGGTTGATTTGTGTAAATGAGAGATAGTAAAAAAAAATAAAAAATTGTCAGTAAGTATAACATATCTCTTTGTTGAAATGAAGTAAATAGATTTATCTTCTCTATGATAAAATATTGTGCTTATTTTTTTATATTTACTTTATCTACTCAATCTCAATGTCAATAGATAATAATCTTAAGAAGAAAGAGAAATTGTGAAGGTTAGTTGATATTTTAATCCAATACTATTGAAGATGAGTATGAGAAATAATAAGCATAAACAAAATAGACATAATATCTTATCCCATCTTGTATATACTTATTCTGAAACTGGTATATTTTATTTTCGTATTATAAATTTCAATTCTATTATAAATATAATTTTTTATATCTTTGATCTCCTACGTTTTAAAAATTATTCATTTTCATCTCTATTATTTTTTATACATTTCAACGTCATGTTGGAATCAAATTTAAAAGTATATTTGACTCCTCTTTTTTTTCAATATAGGTTCAGTTCAAACTTCACCCCTTATACCCTCCACCCAACAATTTTGCCTAAACTACAATAAGGTTGAAGATAAAATTGAGTTTGAACGTGGGAAGGGGGCAAATTTTAAAATCTCTTAAAACAACTCGTGAATTGATAAGAAATTAAGAATTCAATATAAAATTTTGTTTATTTGGTAAGTAAATTATATTTAAGATAGTTAAATAATCAATAAATATATAAATGGTCATATTTTACGAACAACAATAATAATAATATAATGTAATTTAACATTTGTTTTCAATTTTTGTATATAATTTTTTTTTTTACTAAATATATGTAAGCAAATATGTCTAAATGATCAATTTACACATCTTAATAATTATAAGTCTTACATCCTTTATTAGTTATTGATTTATCTAATGATTTAATATTTCTCCGACACACATACACATGTGAGTGGTTGAGACCTTATGAATAGTGATGGAGCTCAAAAATAAATTCAGTCGGTGCCAAAAATTCAACCAGTGCTAAGATTATATCATTTTTGAAAATTCAACCACTGTCAAGGTTATATTGGAATTTTTAAAGAAAACATGTACCATTTCTTGAAAATTAACAATTGTCAAGGCACCGGCCGGTTACCAAATGGCTCCGCCACTGCTTATGAAAAAATAAATAAATAAATAAAATTCATTCACTTTTATGTGTGCACATAGACAAGATTATTGTCTACTTACATGAAAAACATTGATATCTTAAAATCAAATATAAAACTTTTTGTTACATTAATATAAGCTAAATTTCTCTCTTATTAAGCTATAAATTTGGATGTAACTCGCTAAACTTTAGAAGTTATAAACTTGATTACCCCTCATTAAAATTGACAATTTGTAAAGTAAAAACAAGCTATAAATGTTTTGTTTGGAAGGGGGACAAATTATTTTTTTAGGAAATAATTAAAGAAAAATAGAGCTATGATATGAATTTGTTGAAATACTAAACATATTTATGGAGCACAACATTGGCACAAGGGAGTGAATCTTCTAATGTGTAAAAAATGGTTATGTGAACATATTATTTGATCACAATTCAACTGATCATTTAAAAATTATATAATTTTATCTCTCTTATCTCATCATCAATGAGTGGTTGTGATCAAATAATATGATCATATGATCACTTTTTCACGTAAGAGTATAAAGAGTACTCACCCCCTTGTCACAATAATATAATTTTTTTTCCCATTATGTTGCATTGATTTGTTATAGAAGTACTTTCTATTCCTTGCGTGTCACGCTATGACACTTGCACATATAAATGGCGGATTTCTCATTTACATGACTGGATGAGAAATACTATGAATCTGGGTGACGACGTAATAAAAACCGCATGAGATACCATCAAATTTTTATTTTTATTTTTGGTGAAAAGAGACCATCATTATTTGATAATGCTTGTGCTGTGTCACACAATGCAAACAACATCACACACGTAAACGATATAGTTGGCAAAATTTGAGGATCCCTCCCTCAAATAACATCACGGTCCGTGTCATATCCTGAACTAACAATAAGCTGAACACCTCCTAATAATGGCAAATCATCCCACCAATAGAAATAAAATAAAATTTTATTAATTATTATTAGGGATTAGTATTTTTCATATTGTAGGAAATGATTTTATCTCTTACATACACATAAAAGTATATAAGATCCATATTTTTTTTTCTTTTTTCTCTTCACATGACTCCTCCATATATTTTTAATTAGGAGATAAAATTATCTCCTACAATGAGAAAAACATTAATCTCTTATTATTATTATTATTATGGGAAAAAGAATTCTTATGTTGTAGGAGAGCTCTGTTCTTATATTAGTGAGAGTTTGTTTTGCTTGCAATAATTTTTTTATTTTCTTTATTTTTTATGTGTCATGAATTTGAGTGTGTTCTCTCCAACAACATGAGAAAAAACATTACCCTAATATTATTTACAATAGGAAAGAATAAAATAAGGGAAATGCATTTGTCATGTTACATGACAAATGAATTGTAGTTATGTTAAGAAAAGAACAAATTATATAATATTAAAAAAATTATTATTGAATTTTACTTTTTTTTTTTAACATAATAGCAAACGTGAATAAAATGTATTTCGCATGAAATAAAATAAAAATACTTTAGTTGCTAATCCGGATCTCATCTAAGCAAAGAATAACTGTGATGCGTGTCTCGAATTTTAGTGGGCATTTGATCTTGATGATCCTGAAGCTGCGATTCTTCTAATCAGTAATTGGATGAGACTTATTACATATACTTCACGTTCTCTTCAAACAAAGCGACGATGGCTGATATTGCCGGAACCACAGTGGTACGATCCATCACTGTTTCTTTTTTCTCACTTACATTCTTTCTTTTTCAAATTATTGTGAGCAACTTTTTCTTTTGTAATTCGCTGTTGTGCAGAGCCCCTCTATTGGCGAATCCAATGTGTTCGATTTGGGAGCATTTGTTGAGCACCTAACGTTGGAAGAGGATCCAAGCAGGTCTTCACTTTCTTTCTATTACTCTTCCTTTCAAATTTAAGATATATTTTATGTTTATTACCTTTCGATTTGGTTTGTCCACTTTTGAGCTTGCGATTTAGATTTAAAATGCTGTTACAACTAGTTTCATATGTTTCGTTTAGCTTAATTTTGCAGTGATGATATATCGCTGGAAGGACTACAACAGGAACTGGAAGAATGTAAGAACAATGAAGTAAGTTATTTTGCCATTATTGTGTTGAAAACTCTGTTATTGAAATGGATCACCATATATTATGTTGTTGTGTTGCTTTGTTTTGTTTAGGTGGTTGCAAATATACTATCTAAAGGTACTAAACTTAGGGATTATACAAAGGGAGTTGAGAACGATTTGCGCAAAGTTGAATTGGATTCAATTCAGGTTTGTGGTCAATTTTCTGAAATTTTTATTGGCCATTCCGTTTTATTTTGATTTTCTTGGTTTGGTGATTAGTATGAATGTCTAATCAAAGTGTGGTTGTGGTGGTAATCATCTTTTGCTTTTGCTTTTCTTGGTTTGTTGATTAGTTTTCTAGTGTTCCTATTATTGCAGGATTATATTAAAGAAAGTGATAATCTGGTGTCTCTTCATGACCAAATTCATGATTGTGATTGTATCTTGTCAGAGATGGAAACTCTTCTAAGTGGATTTCAGGTATTTTGGCGCTTTGAGCCATATGCTTTGTTTTGGGATAAGCTATTTTTGTAATTCATTAATTGAAATTTTGATTATTTATATAATTACAAAAATACATATATAAAGCAGAGATGATATTTGAGAAATATTCTAGGAAAATATGCAACTAGCAAGTGGAAACCTTGGTGTTGTAGCACTAGTGCCACACTGGAAGTTTTTAAAGTAAATTTTATCGTAAAGCTTGAATTTGACTTGTCAATTTTTTTTTATTTTTTATTTTTATGTTTTTTATGAAAACTTCTCCTTATGAAAATTATTATATTGACTCTGTAATGCTGAAGTAATTACTTACCTGCTGTCAAGATCTTTAATAGTCAATATCAAAAGAGATGTTCCAATTATAGTAATATATTCAATAATATGAAGGACTTACTCAAAATTTTGGAGTACAATTTTTCTTTTTTTAAAGTCAATATTGAATATTAAATCATGAAATCTTTCTTATATATTTTATCAGGCTGAAATTGGTTCCATTAGTTCAGACATAAAGATTCTCCAGGAGAAGTCTATGGATATGGGTTCTAGACTTAAGAATCGCAAGGTATGAAAGTTTATTTAAACTAAAAAAGATTTCAAAGGTGTTTACAAATTGTAGCACCCTTTGGCCTTAGCTTAATAGTAATACAACAAAAGCAAAATGACCAGTATTATGGAACATACTGTCATTTTTGTTCTGGTAAGCAAACTACACCTACAAGCTGTTTACACTTTAACAATTGTTTTTTTATTTTTTAATTTTAATGAGCAAAAACTTTGGTTCAATATCACATACTCATTCTGCATGCTTCTCTCTCCTCCTGCCACCTCAAATAAGTTAGGTTTTTTCTTTCTTTTCCCATTTCTACTTGTATTATGATTGGTCTTGTTTCATCCAACAGGTGGCTGAATCCAAATTGGCCAAGTTTGTAGAAGACATAATAGTCTCTCCAAGGATGGTGGACATTCTTGTGGATGGAGAGGTATTTAGGCTTTTTCTCTGATCTACTTCTCCAGTAATATTGCATTAGTTACTTTTGGTGGTATGCAAAATACATTTATTCTTTTCCAATTGTAAACTATTATTGCATTTATCTCTTACATCTCTTTCAGTCTTCATGACTTCAAAGACAACAGTCTGATTGAGGATGTCTTAAATGTTTCATTAGTGGCTTTGGTTCTTCTCATCATTGGTCACTTCTTGTCTATGATGTTATAGTCTCAAGATCTTTATTAGTTTTGATTATTCTATTGATCTTTTTGGGAAAGAGGGCGAGCTTGGAGCAGTGGTAAAGCTATTCTTTTGTGACTAAAAAGTCACGGGTTCAAATCCGGGAAGCAATCTCTTTGCAATTATGTAAGGATAAAGTTGGGTACAAGGATTGCCTTCATCCCACCCTAGCTAGTCGAGATTTAATGGAGAGTGGTTTTTTATTGATCTTTTTGGGAAACTTGTAGCTTGATTGGCTTTATTAGTTTTGACATATCTAGACATTGGTAGCTATGTTAACATTTAAAAAATGTATAATGATTCGTTTGGATTTGAGAATAAGGCCTAGATTGACAGTTCATTACTTCCGGTGAGATGCATCGTCTAGGTCTTTTTTGACATTTTGGCCTAAAGTCAATTTGTTTTAATAATATAGGTCTATGTTTTGAATTTCATTTAGGTCATCCAGTACTTATGTGTATGCTGCTTGGTATATATTACATGTTACTGTTATATTCTGGTGAGGCTTTAAGGAGTCCAAGTCAGGTGGAGCCAGAAGCAGGTCCAGTCGGAAAGGACTCATCCAAGCAGTCCAAAGCAGGCCCAGGAGATTCAGCTAAGCTTGGAAGCATAGCAGAATTGCTCGGTACAATAGAAGTGGGGGGAGAGGAGTTAGTTACAGGAGAGAGAGAGAGTGGGGACATATTGGAAAAGAATAATGGTTACAGGAAGGGAAAGCGGACGGGGGAATGATCATGCTTGTATTAACTTGTTTAGGGAATTGGTGGGAAGGAGGTAATGTGGGAGCCCTCTGGTTATCTTTTTCATTGTAATTCCAAGGTTGTATCAGCCAAAGTAGTAGTGTTTTCGTTGATTAGGACCTGTAAGGAGCTTGTCTCCATCTTGACTTTCTTGAATTCCAGTTCAATCTATAGAGGTTCCATTATATTCCCTTTTAATTAGACTTGTACTCTTTGGATTTTCAGGTCAATGGGGAATATATGAGAACTCTTGAGGTTCTCAGTAAGAAACTTAAGTTTGTAGAAGTGGATCCAATGGTTAAATTTTCAAAAGCTCTAAAAGATGTTCAACCTGAGCTTGAGAAGCTCCGGCAGAAAGTAGTTTCAAAGGTTATTAACACCTAAAATAATAATTATATTAATTTTCTTGTAGATTTTTCTTTTTACTTGGAATACCATTTATTAGGTTAAAAATATGTTTATCATGGCTATCCATCTGCAGGTGTTTGACTTTTTTGTTCAGAAACTCTATGCACTGAGAAAACCCAAAACTAATATCCAAATACTTCAACAAAGTGTCCTTTTAAAGTACAAGTGAGTTTTTCTTATTGTTTTTTGGAGGATTGTAATTCGCTATGTTGATCACTTGTGATAAGTGATAATATAATTTTCCTTTCTGAAACTCATGTTGCTGGGTTTCTGTATTTTATGGGTTTTATTGCCATTTGAATGGAATGCTTTTATTCTTTGTATTAGCTTTTAATATCCTGAATTTATTATTTGTGATAAGTGAACATTTCTTTTGCACCAAAATCTATTCACAACATTTGCTCATGTCTTTTATTTGGATGAAATGAAACTCGTTAGTTTTTTCATTTCGCTGAATGGCTATTGCATTTTATGCTATGAAGCTGCTTTGCCTTCATTAGCTACTCTTTCTTAGTGCTGTTTTCAAATTCCAATTTATAATTTCTACTAGTTAAAATTGTATCTACTTGATAACATGTGCAAACTTTGTTTTAAAATGTCTCTCTCTTGAGCATTCGATTGTGTTCTAACAAATCTCTTTGTTGTTATGTTGTTGACTGAATATTATTTTCTTTAAATTTGTTTGTATTTCAGTCTTGCATGCACGGTGGTAGCTAAATTATTAGAACTTGTGATTATAAACAGAACTGTTGATCTAGCAGAATATAATTACTAGTTACTAAATATTCAATTAAATATTTTGGTTGCCATCATTTGCATATTTTTATTTAGCCTGCCAACAAGAGCAGGATATGAAATATACCAATCTCAATCTATGCTTCCCTGCTTTGGCCACCTTTAAATTATGGAATCATTGTGGTCGTTGTTTTGAGATTTTGGTTCTGTATAAATATAACAAATGGAAGTGTAAAAGTGTAGGTATGTTGTTACCTTCCTCAAGGAGCATAGCAAGGAAATATATAATGAAGTTCGTGCAGCGTACATTGATACAATAAACAAGGTGACTGTTATAATTAGATTCTTGAATCAATATTGCTATTTGGATTAGAAAAGGTTTGGTTTATCTTAATGTAAATTATCTTTGTTTATATTCTTGCTTGTAAGCATCTTTTTCAAAGTATAATGAACTTTACATCAACAGAAGGGCCGGCTTGGCTCAGCGGTAAGCTTGCTTGCCGTGGTGTGTCATGTCGCGGGTTCGAATCAGTCTCTCTGCAAAAAGCAGGGGAAAGACTGCCTAGAGTATTCCCTTCCCCAGACACTCACGAAGTGGGTATTTGAACTGGGTCGGCCCTTTTTTTTTTTTAATGAACTTTACATCAACATTGTGGTTCATATGTCATTTGGTGAATCTTTTTTGTTTGACAAGTTTACTATTCTAAAACCTAAGCCGCCTATAAACTGGGAACCTGTTGACATAAAGCTTGTTTTGTACGATTAATGATTGTACCTAAATATAGGTTCTGTATTGAAGGAAGCCCACACCAAAAATACATAATATATATTTTTTAAATGGAATTTAAAGTGAGATATGAATATGATAGCATTCGAGACTTTAGGTAGCTCTGTTTTGGCCTGACACACATATAACTGCTGCATGGAAGGTGCCACTGGTTCTATGTTGATCATCAAGTGTCTCTGATGCTATGCCTGGTTAATCTATTGCTAACCTTCATAGATTCATAGTTCTAAATCGTCAATCCACATAAAAGACTTTGTTTTGGGTTGTTCTATTAGATTAGGATATTTTTAGATATTTGTTTTGGGTTGTTCTATTAGATTAGGATATTTTTAGATAGAAACAGTGAATATGAAGATATTTTCAAGAAGTATTCTAATACTGCTGTATTTTTGCAGGTTCTTAGTGCTCATTTCCATGCTTATATACAAGCTTTGGAGAAACTACAGCTGGATATAGCAACATCTAATGATTTAATTGGTGTGGAGACAAGAAGCAGTGGTCTATTTATAAGAGCAAGGGAACCACTGAAGAATCGATCAGCAGTATTTGCTCTTGGGGATAGGATTAATATATTGAAGGTATAACTCTGTCTAGAAAATGGGAAATCCATGCAGATGATTCTCTATCTGACTACTAATTAATTGGCCTAGAAACCAACCATTTGTTTATTTAATTAAATCATATTGTAATTTATGTCAATAGTTTTCTTCAAGGAGTGAAGGTCAGTTAAAACAAGGATAACAATTGTTCGAGGAGATAGAAACATGTTTATTTTGTGGCAGGTTATGTTTCAGGCTTTAGGGACCTGTTACTGATTTTATAAAATGATGATGATTAATTATATGGTACTTTGATTCAATGAATAAATAAAGTCATTCTAGATATCATGTGTTATTCCTTTGTTGTAATGTCATGTTTTTAACAGGAATTGAACTATCATTAGATGATTCTGCACAGATTTTACATTTTTGGATAACTGCCTTAGATTTGAAAGTAAATTAAATGTTACACTGGTAACAGGGAATTGATGAGCCTGCATTGATTCCTCATATAGCTGAAGCCAACTCCATGAAATATCCATACGAGTTCCTGTTCAGGAGCTTGCACAAGCTGCTTATGGATACTGCTACTTCAGAGTACTCTACAGTTCGTGATGCCTCTTCATATTGTCATATAAAATGCTAATGTGCATAAATTCCCTATTGATATTCGTTTGATTTTGACATTATTTTCTTTCATCTACAGATATAATTTCTGTGAAGATTTCTTTGGAGAAGCATCAATGTTTTATGAAATTTTTTCAGGTATCCGTGATGGAGTTTCATGATTATTTTGAGGAGTCTTCTCACTTAAAATTTAAACAGATAATAAACAGGATGGGGACTTCTAGCATTGAAAACATGGAAATGGTAGCCAAAATACGTGTTGGGGCATTTGTTAAAACTGAACAATTTAGCATTGAAAATTTTAGCTGAGAGTTTTTATGGATGAAAAATTAAGCACTCAATTCGTCATGCTTGATAAATTTTTAATTGAGTGCTGAAAATGAATTAAAGGACACTGTTAGATTTAATAAAATAAGGCTATGAAAACAAAAATATTTGTCATTTAATTATTTAGAGATCATACCATACCACAAGTCACACTGTTTAAGTATCTTGGATCTTCAAACAAAGTGAGGAGAAATAAAGAGTGGTGTAAATCATAGGATTCAAGCTGAGTGGATGATATGGAGAAATGCTTCAGCTAAAATTTGTGATAGAAAGTTGCCTTTTAAGCTAAAAGGAAAATATTACCTCACAACCACAAAATCAATGATTCTTTATGGTACTGAAAGTTGGGTGATAAAGGGCCAACAAAAGCATAAGATATGGGTTACAAAGATGAGAATGTTGTGTTGCACAAGTGGTCATATGAGAAAAATAAGATTGGGAATGAATGTATTAGAACAAAGTTTGAGCAGCATCTAATGACGGAAAATGGTAGAATTGTGCCTACGATGGTTTGGACATATGAGACCAAGACCAATAGGAGCCCTAATTGGAAGAACTGATTAGACAAAGGATAGCCTAATAATTAGAGGTAGAGGTAGACCCAACACGAACTTTAAGTGCAACCATTAAAAATGATTTAGAATTAAATGACCTCTCGGTAGAAGTGTTTATGACAGAACACGGTGGTGTTATTTGATTCATGTGCCCAACCTAATGGGAAAAGTTTTAGCCTGTTGTTGTTGTAATGATTTGAATAACAAAAGGATTGCTTTTAAACTCAATTTGGTATGTATTAACTAACACCACCAGATTACATAATTGTTGAATATTTTCATTTTCTATCTCGGAATTGAGTTTTCAAACAAGCCCTTATTATTTACTCTTTTTTATTGTCAGGTCCATTTGGTGTCATTGATGAGCACTTTAAGTCAATACTTCCAAATTGTTATGATGCTATAAGCCTCATGCTTATGATTCTCATAATACACCAGCATCAGGTAATGTTCCAATTTGTAAGGCTCTAATTTCGATCTTCAGAAAAGAAGGACAACATATCAAAGCAAACACCATAGTGATGCTAATTACACAATTCTAGCCTAAGTAGGTGTAATCTCAAGGGCTGATTCTTAACAGTTATGGCATTTTTGGTACGGATAAGTTGTAATTCATGGGGTAAAAGGGTCTGGAAAGTATATTTCTGTAGAAAGAAAAATCAGAGTTTGTTAGAAGCCAAGTATCGTTTATTCTGAATACTCATTTTCATATCCTCTTAACAGACCAATCCCCATATATACAACCTAACACCCAAAATAATTACTCTGACCAAATGATACTGACTTCTAACTAACTCTGTTTTTTCTTTCCACGCGAATATACTTTCCAGACCCTTTTACCCCCCGAATTACAATTCTTCTCCATAACAATTTTTTTTCAACTTCCAAGGATCTGAATGATCCATGCAACATTGTGAAAATATTGATGAATCTCTGCCCCTATACTTTTGCAATACATAATGCATATGTATATTGAGCAAACAGCAGAATAAATTGCATTTAGAATTTAAAGAATTTTCATTGGTATATCTTTGCTGCATATCTCAGCTAGTGTACCTAGTGCATTTAGAGATGGTTCACTTTTACAATTAACTTGTAACTGACGTACTTTTTTCATTTCAGCTCATCATGTCTCGGAGGCGGATTCCATGCTTGGACTCTTATTTTGACAAGGTTAGTTTACTATGCTATCTATATATACTCATTTAGACGAAATAAGTCCTTTCTTGAGTGTGCTTATACTGGGAAACCATATAGTTAGCTGATTGGAATTCGATGTTTGGAGTACCTTTAGTACATGTTTTGGGTGATGTGTCTAGCTCCATTTACTCAGTTGAAAAATTCTCCTTAAAATAATAACATAGGGAAAAGGGAAAAAGGGAAAAGGGAAAAGTGATTGACTTTGGGTGATGACAGGAAAACTCAAGTCTGACCAGATTTTCCCCTTGTTATCAGTGAGATCATGTACATTGACACTTTTTATATAATATATAGAATGTCTCCTAACCCTTTCTTTGCACATTTGAAAGCATGACTGAATTTGGTTGATGACAGGAAATCTAGAATCTGACAAGTTTCTCCAACTTCATTTTCTGATGTATAATGCTAATCACAATTTATATAATATATAGCTAATTTATTTGATTTTTTATTTGGCAAATGTTGTGAAGCAGAATATAGAGCATGCTCATTTTACGTTTGTCTGAGTCTATGCATCTTCCCCCCCCCCCCCCCCCCCCAAAAAAAAAAAATGTTCTCTCTCCTTCACCTTCCTTCGTAGTCTATGGTCTTTATCACCTCTTTTATTTATGTACACATTCTTGGTTCTCTTATAACCCTTTCACTTGCAACGTGCTCATAGTTGAAATTCATCTTTGGATTTATATGGACCTGCTATATTGGTGGCTACAATGCCAGTAAGATAATGTACTTGTATATCGCATATAGTTCACTACTGTTGATCCTTGATGAGGCTAATTCTTAATTTGGGCAGGTCAATATTTCCCTATGGCCTCGGTTTAAAATGGTATTTGACATGCACCTTAACAGCCTACGAAACGCAAATGTGAAGACATTATGGGAGGATGATGTTCATCCTCACTATGTCATAAGGCGTTCTGCAGAGTTTACTGCTTCGCTTATCCACTTAAACGTTGAGTGTGGAGATGGCCAGGTCAGTATGATAAAAATGAGAGTCATCAAGTTTTCTTTCGTAAATTTCTAATATAATCTATCTTGTGATTAATTGCAGCTTGATTTGAATTTAGAACGACTTAGAATGGCTGTTGATGACATACTTATCAAGCTTGTGAAGAACTTCCCGAAACCAAAATTACAAACTATGTTTCTTATAAACAATTACGATATGACAATTACTGTTCTGAAGGTAGGAATCTGTAAAATAACTCTAAATTTCAAGTAAAGCTATATCTGCATCAATTGAAATGTCAAGGATGAGACAAGAAAATAACTTTGGACCATGGACAAGAGAGCTTCAAATTTGAATGGGGAAAAATAATAGGATTTCCCTTAATTAAATTGCAATGTAATTTCCATAAACAGATAGGTTGCTCCCTTTGACTTTTGGCCACTGAAATTTTCCCACGTGCTTGATTCCAGGAAGCAGGTCCTGAAGGTGGGAAAATTATTATGCACTTCGAGGAACTGCTGAAGAGAAATACAACATTATTTGTGGTAACTGCAATCATTTCTTGTATATCTAGTTTCAATGTAAGGATTAAGTTTGTGTTTGATAGTTTCAGGAAGGAATGAGTGCATCAATTTTTTCTGTTGCTCTCTTCACATTCATGTTTCTTTTGCCATGTGATTTTCACATCTAAGACCCACCTTCTTTTAGAAATTGTAGTGTTTTAAGTCCTAATCTAAAGATAATGACTTTCAAATAAGACAAGCTAGCTGAGTAGCTCCTCCGTCCAATACATGAGGACAACTCAATATATTCCTTGTGAGAAAAAGTAAGAACCATTTATGCAGGTAAAACTTTAGAAATCATGACTGTGATCTCCTCCAACTTGGGGAAAGATCATTGAGTTTCATATGGAAGAAAAGGGGGTATCTATAGATTAAACAAGGCAATTAAATATAACTTTCCCTCTTGTTCTCATTTATGGTTGTCCTTACGGTTCTCTTCTTTCCTTGCAGGAAGAACTGCTTCAAGAGCATTTCAATGATTTAATCATGTTTGTAAGGGCCAAAGCCTGTAAGTATCATAAAAATGAGACTATGGTAAAATATTGTCTTTGTTCTATATTCTGAGAAATATGGGCTTGATTGCATGTAATTTATCAGCCGAGGACCCAACATCGAGTCCGGATAAGCCTATAACTGTTGCCGAAGTCGAGCCACTAGTGAAGGATTTTGCGAGTAGGTGGAAGGCTGCAATAGAGCTGATGCACAAAGATGTCATCACTTCTTTCAGCAACTTCTTGTGTGGCATGGAGATCTTAAGGGCTGCGTTGACTCAATTGTTACTTTATTACACGAGACTCTCCGATTGCATTAAGAGGATCCCTGGTGGGTCTGCATTGAACAAGGATCTTGTTTCCATATCTTCAATCATGTATGAAATTAGGAAATACTCGAGGACTTTCTAATTTATTGAGGATGCCACTGTTATATACTGGATCTGATTCACAATCAATGATATTCGATTTATATTATGTTAAAAAAACATGTCCTCATTTGGATCCCGAAAATGAAAGATAGTTTTGCTTCTTTCGGGACACCCTAATAGGTGGTTTCTTTGGTGCAACCTATTTGGGAATTACAAAAATATAGAAGTAAAAAAGACCCTAGACATAGATGGTAGTGTGTTTCGTGAATACTGCTTTCATACGCCATTGTCGAAGAATGGCGAACTCTTCAGTTGTAGCAGTTAGGTGCAATAATAATAAATAGTGAAATCCATGAATTCAGAGAATGTGTATCAATGTGCGACAATATTACTGTGTCTTCCTCACACTGAAAAAACTCTCTTTCTGGTATTTTTTCTTTCTTTCTTTCTTAGCATTCCAGTGGTCAAACAGTCATACTGTCATAGTGATGCAAAAGCATTTGCTTGATTTTGATATGTTGTAACAGTCAAACAGTCATACCTTTCATAGTATAAATTTTCTTTTGGCATATTACATGGAAGAAAGAAAGAAAGAAAGAGGAAAAATAAACAACAAACTAGTGGCGTGGTAAGAAGAATGATAATATGAAAGTTGTTTAGTAACAATAATATGGTTTTTGGGGGGCGATATATTAAAGGGTTATCTTGATGGCCTGATGGGCCACAATTTGAATTTATAATATTCACCTAAATTATTATTATTACTATTTTGCAGCCTAAATTTTTTAAAAATTTGTGGTGGAAGTGAATCCTTATTTGGTTGACAGAAAATCAGTTTCTTTTGCCGCTGATGTTTTGGTTCTTCCCGGTGTTTTGGGGAAATGTTATTCTCTGTATTATTTTATTCTATTTTTTAAACTTTGTTATTCTTTGCATTTTAAGTGTTAGTATGTATTTGGATTTTGGATTGATTTATTTTAGGAAAAAATATTTATCATTTATGTGCATTTTATGGTGATAAAAACTTATCCCACTATGAAGATTTGGTGGGAGAATTGGAGGTTATTAATGAAAAAAGTTTAATTTAAACATTAAATAAAACACTATCATAAAATAATAATATTGTATTCAAAATGATAAATATTTGTTTCTTTATTTTATAGAAACCTAGTATTAATGCCTATTTTTTTGTCATATTTACTTTACCTACTTCTTTTTATATTATTAGATTACAATATCAATTTTTTTTTGTTAGTTGGGATTCTAATCTAACTACATGGAGAGAACTAGGTACATATACATGAAAAAAATAGAAATAATATCATATTCCTATTTTATATTTAAAATAACTTATAGTTAAAATTTTATTAAAATTAAAAAAATTCTCTTAATGAATCAAAATCAAACATGCACTTAAATGTTATTCTTCTTAGTTCTTTTTTTCTTGTTTTTGTCAAGTAGAATGAGATAGAGCTAAAGGAATAGAAAAGTGGTGTGGGACTAAATATTAAAAAACACTAAATGATAAAATATAAAGCTTTAGTAAAAACAACCTATAAAGCAAAAATAAAAAACGAATCTCTATAACATTACACAATCTCTCCTACAACATAACTCTTATAAAACCATTAGTAAAAACAACCTATAAAATTAGGGAAATAATTATCTCATTTTACATGAAATAATTATTTCATACACTATATACAAATTGAATATGGCGTGTAGGAGATTGTTTTTTCTCTAATATTAAATGAGAAAAACAATCGCATAAAGCTAAAATAAAAAACAGGTAAATAGTTTATAAAATTTTAAAAAAAAAACAGGTAAATAAAGGCATTAAAGGAAGGTAGATATATGATAGAATAAAATAATAAAAAAAATTAGTTGCCTTGCAGAGACAGATCACCAGACAGACACATATCGGAAACAAAGCAAAGAACAGAAACAGAGGTGCGAAGAAGAACAGATGATGATGCGATACAAAGAGGTTGTTCTAACTTGTAATCTCTCTTTCTTTAGTTCATGAATCTGATTGTCCCTCACAACTTACAATTTATTTATTTTATTTGAATGTGTAGGAAAAAGAAGCCAAAAAGGAAGCTTTTAGAAAATATCTTGAATCAAGTGGAGCTGTGGACGCTCTCACCAAAGGTATCGCATTTGCTTTATCCCTCTATGCTATTAATTCCTTAATTAATGAATGAATCAAAGTTTTTCTTCGTTGTTTGTTTGTTGGTGTTGTAGCTTTTGTTGCTTTATACGAGCAAAACGACAAGCCTTCTTCTGCACTTGAGTATGTTCAGTTCAATTCATATTATTTTACTTGTTTGCGACCATTTGTAACGTGTCACAGACAAGCTTCTTTCTTTTCGCAGGTTCATTCAACAGAAATTAAGCTGTCCCTCCATCTCAGAATATGAAAAATTGCAAGCTGAATTCTCTGATCTACAAATTAAATATAATGAGCTTTTCACAGCGCACCAGAATACCTGCAAAGAGGTTCTTTTATTTATTATTATTATTATTATTTGTTGTTGAAATTGAAATTCTTCGGAGTTTATAAAAATAATATTTATTATGATGAAATTATTATGGGTGTTGTATCTGCTAACTATAAGTTAATACATATTTGCACACTTCTGATCATATTTTGCTTGGGATTCAAGATGGAAGGGACTGTGATAAAAGTGGGATCTCTGATTAGCAACAAGAATATGGACTTGTAATGTTGGCTGTGATGGATTAATGTCTTGTGTGGTTAAGGAACTCGGTTATGTTTAAGGGCATTAGAAGTTAATGAGGGAAACAAAGATAGGGGGAAATGGGATTAAAAAAGTTCTATGAACCGTGAAGTTGAGCTTTGTAGTTAACTTTACCTGCATAGAAAGGAAGGAGATTGGGGACTTACAGTTATGTGATCACAAAACCTTTCCACTTTTCATGAAACTTTGACTTATAAGAGTAGAGGTGAGGGAAATTCTTATACCCACTCTTACGTATTTTTGCCATGAGGCCTTGATTTTCTATATATAAAATTTATTAGGGAAAACTTCACCAATACCTTTGTGGTTTGCTTCAAAATCACCTATGTCCTGTGGTTTTTTTGTTATTACATATGCCCTGTGGTTTGTAAAAGGGTATGTTTTTTATCACATATGCCCTTGTGGTTTTTTATTTTTTACAAAGTATAGGGACATATGTGATAAAAAAAATCACAGGGACATAGATGATTATGAAGCAAACCACATGGCATTGGTGAACTTTTCCCAATTTATTATTCATGGAAGTCTTTAGATACAAGTGGATCAACTACTATGATGGAGAGTATAGCTTACACTAGTATTAGATGATCCTCCCGGAATAATATATATAGGGTTAGGATCATTTTATATTGGTTTAAGTTTCACTCATAGTCTTGATAGTTGATGTTATTTATATCTAACCATTCTGATTTATAAGGATTGGAGAAATATGGTAGGTTCATTATTGTGGGTTCCCATATATACCACTGAAATGAATGCAAATGATTCTCCAAAATCTTGCCTGTCTTTGGATATATTCTTAAAATATGTGAATCTTATAAGGGTTTTATAAGAGTTATGTTGTAGGAGGTAATTGTGTTATGTTATAGATTCGTTTTTGGATTTTTTTTATTTGGTAATGTTGTGTGTGTAGGAAATTTTTTATGGAATGCAAACCCACTTTCTAATTGGTTATTTGGTAATTATGGCCTCTGGTATCTGCCATTCAAATGTTCATTGATTCTCTTGAGTTAGTCGCTTTTTTATTTTTCCTGGTTGACTGATCTTAGGGTTTTATCAATTCACTATTTCCTATACTGCTTGACAGTTAGAAGAAATGAAAAGCTCACATGCCTTGGCAATGGCATCTACCAATGAAGCAATTGACAGTGAATCTCCTAAAGATGGGCTCTAAAGCTTCTGCTTCAAAACATACAATTCTTGGGATTCTGGGGTTCCATGCAGGTGTATTTAACCTGGTTTGCAATTTTTCTGATGCTTTCTTTTTCTTGTTTCTTCTTTTTGGGCGATCACTCTTAATTGATTTTGGTTTATTCATTTTCTTGTCTGTGCTGGGTTATGTTGTAACTTGTAATTTCACAACAAACCAAATTCCACTTTTTTATTAATTAAATGGGACAATCCAACTTGTGATACAATTATTTGATATTCTAATAGTATATAAATTTCATTTCAACACAAAAACTTAAGTTATTTTATTAAAAGGTTAAATTATATATTTAGGTTAATCAATTGATATTGTAGCTATTTGAACGCAAGGTTGGGTTGTCCCACAGGCCAAATCCTCATCTAAGTATCTGTTTAGTTTTATTATTAATAAAGTTTATTATATTAATTGATTTTCACTAGTTAAACACTTATTCTAAATATATTTTTTAATTTTATGTGAACTGATAGATTAATTTCAAATAAAATTAATTTAGATATCCTTACATCAATGTTAAAAAAGTTGCTACTGCCTCCGTTCTTGCGATTATCGATGATTGTTGCTAATTAGGCGATACCATTCCATTCAAAAAGTCCTTTATATAAACTAATATTATTAATATTTAATATTGGCGTTCTCAAATTATGAAGTTAATATTTGTGTGACGGTCATTCCCATCTTTCATTTTCCTGAAATGAAAAACAAATAATATCCTGGCACTCATTGTGAGTTAATTAACATACTAATTGGGAAAAATACAAAAGAAAAAAATGAAATTGAATTTTTGTTTAAATTTGTAGTAATGTTTTAGAAATAGTTTAACAAGATATTTTTATTACCAAATTTTTTTCACTACCAACTTATTATCAATCTAATCACCATTGGATCAACATTTTCTCTCTTCAGAAATTTTTTAACATTCTCTCTCTTTAATCCAATGATAATTAGATTGATAGTAAATTGGTAATGGAAAATTTTGGTAGTAAGTATATCATCTCTCATAGTTTATACTATTAAATTTATGGGATAGGATATTGTAATAATCAAATAATGTTATTACCAATGTTATTATTATATATTAACTGTTGATTTCCGCAATCGACGGTTATCATTTTTCCAAATCAAACTCATTAATTATTTATTAATTCACAATAAATAATAATCGTTGATTGACGGAAATTAACATTTAAGATATGATAATAACATTATTTGGTTGTTAGAATATGCTATCCCTAAATTTATAGTTAATCCGTTATTGAGCACCCTGATTGATAAGATAGAATTTCGGAAATTACTTGGAAAGTTATTTCTTAAAAAAGAAAAAAAGGTATGGAAAAGGAAAAAGCGAAATGCGTTGTAAATTGGGCATTGGATATCTAAATGGAATCTGAGCCCAACCCAATAAAAACAAAAAGGTAGGCCAAGCGACCATGAAGCGAAGCCCTTATCGGTTTATATCTTTGGCCGTCAATGTCAATGCGCGTGAATGAATCACCCAGTCAATTTTCACTAATTGCTTGCTTGTCACCCATACAAATATCCACGTCTGATAAAGAGAGAAAAAAAAATAAAAAAAATTAGAGACTAACTAAAACACTAAATAAAAAAACAATTGTTGCAAGATAATACCGATAAAGTTTTTTCTTTTGTTGATTAGAAAACAATTTAAAAAAAATTAAAAAATAAAAATAAAAAATAAAAAAAATTGCAGCGCCTGCCCTGGCAGCACACATCTTTCTCCTCCTTTGTACTCAAAAATGGAACCTAACGACAACCAATTCAACTCGTACTTCCACCATCACCAACACCAACAACAACACCAGCAGCTACACCAGCAACAGCAGAACACAGCCACGACCACCAACGTTACTGGCCCGACAACAACAACCTCGTTGCCAACGAATGGTTTGTTGTCGAACACGGATGGGTCCCACATACTGTACCCTCATTCTGTTGCATCTGCGGTGTCGTCGCAGCTGGAACCGGCGAAGAGGAAGAGAGGGAGACCGAGGAAGTACGGCACACCGGAACAAGCTCTCGCTGCGAAGAAAGCTGCTACGTCGTCGTCTCAGTCGTTCTCCGCTAGCCCCAGGGACAAGAAGCCACAATCTTCTTTCTCTTCCTCTCCTTACAGCACTACCACCACTTCCAAGAAATCTCATTCCTTTGCTATAGGTTCGTTTTCTTCTCCACCCCTTTTTTTTCTTCCCTATTTCGAGGGTTTCTATTCTCAATTTTTTTTTTTTGTTTTTGTTTTATGCAACTTCTCAACCACTTGGGTCGCTTGCCTTTCTTCTAAATTTTCAATTTTTAGCCCCTTTTGTGTTTTCTGTTCAATATTTTATGTATATCTCCCAAAAGCATTGTTTTCAAGTTTAGAACTTTTTCTTTTTTTTTCTGTTTATTAATTTAATTGGCGTTGGTCCTTGTTTATCTCTTTGTGCATTTCGTGCTGTGGTGTGAATTTTGTTGCTGAAGGTTATTTTTTGGTATTACTCTCCAATAAATTTTAAGTTCTGCTTAAGACTAGTTGCACACTCCACAACGGGCAGAACACACTCTCCAATGGTTTTATATTTGAGCCACTAGCATAAAGTAAAATTCAGTAAAGTAGTGAGAAATGAATAAAAGTAATAAATCCTATGTTGGCTTCATCCTTAAGCTGACTCTTTATTATTCATTTTGGTTCTGGAGTGTGTGTTTACTTGCACATAAGTGGTTCATTAACAGGAGTTAATATGCCCACTAAATAGTGCTAGTTTCAAATTAGGGAAGGAAAACATGAATAGGAGTTGATGAAAGTTGAATGCCGTGTGACTTTTAATTAAGAACATGATGTCATGTCTTACACAGGATCTGTTTGCTGGTTTAATGCTCACTAATGGAATGGAATATAGTGAAATCCATATGTTAGAAAGCTTCTTTGTTTGCAGTGGCATTTATTAGAATTCAGTTCATCATATGTGTTGAGTCTTAGTTTTTCATTTTCATTTGCACAGTCAGATTGTGCCTTTTCCCATTGGCACGGTGGTTTATTAGACTGAATTGATGAACCTATGTTTTTTTATCACTTGTGGGAAATTCCAGTTATTTAGTTTCAAGATTTGCTGCTTCTTACTACTTTCATCAACAAAGTACACATGCCATCAATGGTGCAAAATCGATGAAAATTCCAAAACTGTTGACATTCACTTGTTTCCCTTAGATATTTTCCCCGATAATTAGAGGGTGCAAGTATAACATTTCTTATAAGTCTGAAATTGTTTCTTAGTTATATAAACTATCATGCTTACTTAACCGTTTCTGTTAGCTTGAGTTTATGTTTCTGATGCCATCTTAGAAATTAACAAAACGAAAGGTTTTAAGTGCGTGATAGATTCCTGAATTTTATTTTGATGCTTCTGCTGCCAATGGGGTGATGCAGGCAATGCAGGACAAGGCTTCACTCCACATGTCATTGCTGTTGCTGCTGGTGAGGTATGCATTATTCACAGTCCTTGAATATTGTTTTGTTGATTTTAAATTTCTGGCTCTGCTTGCAGCAACGGGTGAGTATGGTGACCTGTGTTCACATGCAGACACAATCACAGTCCCAAATGTTTAGCTTATATATATATATATATAGCCATATCTACTAAACCTACTAAACAGCTGGACAGTCCATACTGCAAATAGATACCCACCAAGTCGTGCATATAATTATCTACTATCCTATAAATATAAATTTGCTGGCCTTCTTTAGAATTGGAAAATTTAACTATTGACTCCTATATGCTCCCCACCACACCCCCCCCCCCCCCCCCCCCCCCCCCCAAAAAAAATAAAATAAAATAAATAAATAAATAAATAAAATAAATTGTCATATCAGCACTCGTTAGTCCTATATGGGGGTGTAAGGTTTGGAGACTGATTACTGATATGCTCAGCCATGACTCACGAGACAATTTACTTTTTTCATATTGTTTTCAATAGATTTGATAAATAATGTGACATATTCTCTTGTAATTGAGATGGTGTCTTTGGTTGGTGTGTGTGTTGCTTTTTTTGTGTGTGTGTGTTGGGGGGGATTGTGGAGGTAGCACTCTACTACAATTCAGGAATAATGTCTTTTAGGGGACACTCTAGTCACACCTGGTTTCTTGCCGAAGTTCACCAGGCTGCACCTACCTAAGGGTGCCTAAATGGATCCAGGTGAGGCATGATGGGTGTGCATAACAAATAGTTACAGCTAACCTGTGATGATATGTGAACTGTTAGGGTCAAAGTAATTTCTCTTGATTTATTTTCTGCATCTCCACGCATAACATAATTTTTTTTTATTTTTTTTTTGGTAAAAGACATAATTTATTTCAATGAAATATGCTTTTTTGTATTTTTCTGAATGGTTTAGGATCTTTATTCTCTTCTTTATCTAATAACTAATTTGAATTTTCCTCCATCCATGATGTTTGAATATATTATGTTTGTCATTTGCCCGGTTTTATTTTCAGCTTTCTTCGGTGTATGTGTTGCTTCTATAATTATTTTAGCATGCATTCAATAGGATGTTGGCCAGAAAATTATGTTATTCATGCAACAAAGTAGGCGTGAGATGTGCATTTTGTCTGCATCTGGTTCCATCTCTAATGCCTCTCTTCGTCAGCCAGCAACCTCAGGAGGCAACATTACGTATGAGGTAAATATTAATTACTGTTTTTTGTCATGTCTTTTATGTTATATTCTGATCCCTGTTCTTCAAACGATCTTCAAAAGGAAATGGAACTGTTGAAAATTGCAACTTTGGATCAAAATCTGCTCTATATAAGTACTAAGATAACCAAGTCTCAAAATCTTGTTTATATTATTTTGGATTTTATCATTTTATTTAAGATTTTCTCTTGTCATCAAATAAGGTGATTAAAATTCTCAAATTGGAATTTATCTCTACTAGTAATTAAGAGACCAAGGTTTTATCTTTTCCCCATAAAGGTCTAAAATAGTCCCTTCTGCATCCACATGTTGCTTAAATAAAAACATTTGATAAGAAATATTAATATCAAAAATATTATTTAATAACAAAAACTAATTTTCTCACTCCATATTTTTTATTTTTCTCTCATCCTATATTCTTCCATCTCTTTAATTTTATGCATACATGTGTGTGCGTACCTATGTCTAGTTTGTGTAATCTCAACAGTCCGGGACAAATTTATCTGATGGTCAACGTTGGACATATAAGTTGGAGGTTTAAACAAAATAATTTCATTATCTGTAGATATGTCTTGCACCCACTTATAAGAAAATTGATCTTCACTTTTCCGTCAGAGCACAGATAGTAAGAAGAACCTTTATGAAAACTGTGTCTATATTATATTATGACTGCTCAATTAAAGTTAGTCCCAAGCAGAAGTAATGTCATTTTCCTGTTTTATCACTGAATTCATGAAAACGTGGCAAATTAAATTAGAAACTTTTATCATTTTTTTCCTTTAGAGCGAGTCCTACGAATTTGCATTTTCATATTTGACGCAGTCTTGTGCTCATATTGCAGTTGTCACAGATTAACTTTTTCTTGCTTTGGTGTCAGGGTCGATTTGAGATTATTTCACTAACTGGTTCCTATGTCCGTAACGAACTTGGAGGCCGAACTGGTGGTCTCAGTGTATGCCTATCTAATACTGATGGTCAAATCATAGGTGGTGGAGTTGGTGGGCCCCTTAAAGCGGCTGGTCCAGTTCAGGTAATTTCAGAAAGAACTGTGGATGAACTTGTAGGTGGGAGATATCAGCCGCGTCCTATATCATTTTTTTTTTGTCTAGATCAGTACGAACATTATCAGTGTTGTGAGTTAGCAAACAGGTGCTCCAGAACAAAAGGGGTTGGGGAGAAACTAGAAAGTTTTAGATTAAGAACTTACCTTGATGAGCATTAATCGATCCTGTGATTCTATTTTGGCCTTGTCATAGCAGAACAAAAATGTGATTCAACATTTAATACATAAATATTTTCCTGCAAAGAAAGGGGGGAGTGGAGGTGGGCATCTAGAGCTGTGCTTGGTAAGAGTAAGATTAAGAGGTGTAAATGGCTGAATGAAAATCAGATATTCATGTAGACTTACTTTATATTCATGTATATGGTTAAATTTCACTATTTTATTTTTCTCCTTCCTGTAATCACTCCTACCATGAACCGCCTGATATGAATTACAGCATGAAGTCACTTTGATTAATAGTTAATCCACACAGGTCATCGTTGGTACATTTTTTATTGACAACAAGAAGGATAGTGGTGCTGGTGTAAAAGGTGATGCCTCTGCCAGCAAGTTGCCATCGCCAGTTGGCGAATCACCATCGAGTTTAGGTTTCCGGCAAACAGTTGACTCTTCCAGCGGGAATCCAATCCGGGGCAATGATGAGCATCAAGCTATAGGGGGAAGTCATTTCATGATTCAGCAACTTGGTTTGCATGTGACGCCTCCCCGGTCCACAGACTGGGGGAGTCATCAGGATTCAAGAAATGCTGGCTTTGAGCTAACAGGTATGAATATGAAATCCAGTGGTTTTGGTGAAACCTCTTCTTATCTTATGGTTTAAGAGAGTGACTGAAGTGAGGTTTCTTCTGTGCAGGAAGAACAGGTCATGGGGCACACCAGTCTCCTGAGAATGGGGGCTATGAGCAAATTCCTGATTGAGAATTTGAGATATGGCTTTTTGGTTTGATAGCAACAATGTGTGGTAGACAGATGTATGATATCTCTACATACCAGCAGTTTTTGTCACGTGATCCCGTTTATAGTATGCATCATCCATTAAGGGTCATGGCTTCTGAAAATTATTACTCATTGCTGTCCTTGAAATATTGTTCTGCCTCATTTACTCATGATGTAGTTAAAAATCAGAATTGCTGGCTATTACCTCTTCATTTTTGTTGGTTTTTTTACTATGCCAGGATAAATAAGGTAGATTATGCTTCTTACATTAGCTTCTGGGCTATGTTTTCCTTCCATTTTCAAGGTGCAGTCTTAATATTGTTTAAAGTTCTGTCGAGCATAGATTATTATTGTTCTTCATTTCATAAGCCTTTTTGGAAAATAGTTAGTCTTTTTTATAACCTTCTGGTGGCCAAGTGGTTGATATAGACGGTTAAGGCGATTATGTTTATGAAAGTAAGAGGGCATGTAACTTAAACAATGCTCGTGTGGAGACTTCATATCTTCTTTTACATAGGGATAAACTTAGATAAAGTTATTTACATTAAGTTTTTTTAGGTTTTGGGATACATTTTGTCTATGACAACATCATGTATGGATTATGAAGACTTTAAAAAAAGAAGATGTGTTACTTAATTTTGTATTAAGTCTTTCAGTAGTGTAATTTATCTCAGATTATTAAATTTGGTTATCAATTTTGATTGGGAATTTAGTTAAAAGGATACCTATGGTATAGTTTGAAAAATCACATGACATGGTAAAGTGGGAAATCATTATACAAAGAGGTTATTATACAAGAGGAGAGAGAAAAAAATAGTAAAATAGGTAGTTATAAAATCATAACCATTGATTTAACTTTGTATGGTTGTGATCTTCTCACATGATAATGTCATGTTTTTTTGTCACATTAGAGGATTTATTTCCTAGTTTTTCACAAGTTTTTGAGGTTATTATAAAAAAATTAAAAAAGATATTAAATCTGAAAATAATTAAATTAAGTTACTTAGTTCTTTAAATTAAACTTCAAAAATAAGATATAGAGTAGTTAATAAATTACTCGTTTTTTGAATCTACAAATAAATTGAAATTTATTATTATGTAATATGATATTGTGCGATAAGTATTTTCATAATTTGCATATTGAATTTGACTGCGTATGTACAATATATACGAAATAGCTAAATTTGAAAACTAATGTTAATGTAAAAACTGAGGACAAATCTTTACGGGACTAGTTACATTACATGGCGTCTTCTTCTTCTTTTTTTTCTTTTCTTTTTTCAGAAAGAAGTTACGCTCTCCATCTATTGCTTTTAAAAATTACATATCGCCATTCGAAAATAAATTTAATTTATTATCTGATCGCTGTATGTCCTCTTTTTTAAAGTTTTGCCATTTTTTATAATATTCGACTTAGCATTGGAAAGAGAATGGAAACATCAATGTCTTCTCATATGTTTATATTCTCACCAATTTAATTGTCTCTACTAAAATAGATAGCGTCAGTTGAAACCTTATTTCATATTTATAGTTTTCTGTTACGTTTTTATTTGGGCAATATATAAATCTGATTAATAATATCTGATAAATCAAAAAGATTTACAGCTTATGTTAGTTTTCAACTAAAGCTCAACTAAATAACAAAATTGATTTTCTATATATATATATATATATATATATATATATATATATATATATAGGTAGAATCATTTTACAAACCTTATTTCATATTTATAGTTTTCATTGATTACGTTTATATCTAAGGGCTCAATTTTTATAGTAATGTGAGCCATTGGATACAATCTGATAAATCAAAAAGATTTACAGCTTATGTTAGTTTTCAACTCTTACTAAATAACAAAATTGCCCCATATATATATATATATATATATATATATATATATATATATATATATATATATATATATATATATATATATATAAGAAACACTTGGCTATTTGACCATTTTGCCCTTTTTTTAATTTTAAAATCACCACTTTGCCCTTGTCCTAAACCTATATACCAATCTGTCGTGTTTGACCGTTGACTAAGTCATATATTTGAGTAAATCAAGTATCATGAATTTATATTAGGGTATATAACCCAGATACTTGAGTATTTGATGTTTCACGAAATATACTCGGAGTAAATGGGCATATACTCAAATATATTGCGCAAAAATATTATACTAGAATTTTTCAACGCATAGTTCTCGAAAAGTTATGTGCAATAAAAAAATCACCTGATTCACATACCGAGTCAAAAGTTACGGTTTTTCGAAGTGTTACACTAAAATTTCCAAAAATTTTATAATGCTCATGTACTCGAGTATATTGCGTGGAACAACAAATACTCGAATAGCTGGGTCGTATACTTGAGTAAGTCTTTAAAAAAACTCAGATATTAAACATTTATTTGAGTAAAAATCCATATACTCGAGTATTTGTTGATATATGTATGAGTCTATATTCGAGTATATTTCGCGATCAATGATCAAATAAGAACAAATAGATAAAATGTTTTGACACAAAGGCAAAATAATATTTATTTGGGAAAAATAAAGCTTATGTTGTAGGAGAATTTAAATCTCATGTCATAGATATATCAAATGTGGGACCCACCCTATTAAAAAGATAAAAAAAATAAGTGGCACATCTTTTTATGATGAGTGTAGAGAAAATCAAACCCCTATTTATTTTGGTCAAAAAGGACATAATAGTCAAATAGCTAAACCCTTCTCTTATGTTTTTTTCATTGATAGAAGAGCTGGTGGTGGTAATGTCACCCATAAATGTGGCATTTATACGTGGACGGTGGTGTTGAATGTGGTCGCCGCAATAATTCACTTTTTGAATGAGATATTTAGATGGAATGTCATCATTTTCTTCTTTGTTTTTCTTTTCATTTTTTTTAAATAAAATATAAGGAGAAATTCTCTAAGATGCAAGATAATGATATGTTTTAGTCATATTAGGTGATAAATATCTTTATTTAAATGCTACATAGTGATATTCTCTTGTATCATTATATTATTCATCTATACTAATATATAATATTCAAGCAATTTAATTATTTGATTTTAGTAGAAATTTAAAAAATATGTTGGAATATTTAAAAGAAGTTTAATATATTATTCTTGTGTTTTTCTGATTAATACAAAATACTGTCATAAAAAAGTTACTTTTTTGTAAAGATTTTCTTTTACATCACATGAATAATAATCATTTAAAATCATGAATGTCAATACTAATTTTATATGTCTAAATATACCTAATTTTATACTAATACTAATTTTCTGTCATAAAAGCTTGAATTAATTGTGAAAATAATATATGTCTAAATATAACAAAAGAAATTAAGTTGGGTTCAAAATATAATAATAAAAATTGCTAAACGAATATAAGTAATACGAGAACTTTGCAGATAAAATAATATTTTAAAATTACAAAAAAAATTAGGATTTTTTTTTAGATTTATATTTAAAAATTTTAAATCAAATATATTTTTTTTTACTTTATTTTAAATTGGTTGAATGAAAATAGTTATGTTCAAGTGGTAGTGAAAGGCAGGACTCTATTCATTTTTATTTTTTTTGTTAATTATATTACACTACTATTTTTTAATAATTTATTCTTATATATTACACTACTATTAAAACTTACTCTTCTGAGAATAATTAAATTTTTAATATATTTTCTAATTATGATATGTGTAATTTTAAATCTTGAAATTGAAATTTTATATTCTTCTGAATTAATTATTTATAATTTTACTTAAATTTAAAATATTTATATAGCAAATATACTTGCAACTTGCAAGCAAATAATAAAGGAAAAAATATGTGTCCTTCTAGTTTTGTGAACCGTAGGAGGCTTCCTTCTGGTTGTTTGGTGCAAGTAGGGATGTGCATGGGTTGAACTGAACCGGATTTTTGAAAAAACCGAACTGAATTGGTTTAAATGGTTCAGTTCGAAAGTGGTTCGGTTCGGTCCAAAACATATTCGGTTTGGAAGTGGTTCGGTTCGGTTCGAAAGTGGTTCGGTTCGGTTCGAAACCGGTTCGGAAGTGGTTCAGAACCGGTTCGGGTCGACCCTCTTTTGAAAAAAAATTAAAAAATTATAAAAATTAATTTGGTTTGGTTTAAAAATGGTTCGGTTCGGAAACGGTTCGGTTCTTAAACCGGTTCTAAAAACTGGTTCGGTTCTTAAACCGGTTCTAAAAACCGGTTCGGTTCATGAACCAGTTCTTTAAAAACCGGTTCGGTTCATGAACTAATTTTTTAAAATCGGTTATTTTATGGAGCAGTTCGGTTCGGTTCATGGTTCGACCCACTTTTGTGGTTATTTTGCACATCCCTAGGTGCAAGATATGCCTAATGGTTACTCCAAGGTGACATGGGTGGAACATGCTGAATACGATGAAAGCCAAGTCCACCAGCTGTATAGACCCTTGTTAAGCTCAGGCAATGGCTTCAGTGCCCTACGCTGGGTCGCTACCCTACAACGCCAATGCGAGTGCCTTGCCATCTTAATGTCCTCCGCAGCACCCTCTCGTGACCATTCTGCAATAACGGCACAACGTATGACGAACAACTTTTGTGCAGGGGTTTGTGCATCGACGGTGCACAAATGGAACAAGCTGAACGCCGGGAACGTGGAGGAAGATGTGAGGGTGATGACCCGGAAGAGCGTGAACGTTCCCGGTGAGCCACCGGGGATTGTGCCGAGCGCCGCCACGTCGTTGTGGCTCCCAGTTTCACCCCAAAGTTCTGATAACATGTTAAAGAATCTTGGGATACGTAAATGGTACGACTTATTTCATTTCATTATCACAAAAAGATGAGATTCATATTTCTATTTTTTTTCCACTTTCTCCTTCTTTATCTATCTTTTTTCTCTAATTTAAAATGGTACAACTTTACCTCATTTAAAATAACACATATACACTCTCTCACAAAAAAAAAACACGTATACACAATTTTACATCATTTAAATTCGCACACACTTTTCCTAATAATAAAAGGTTTGTTTTTTCTAAAATTTCTTTAGATAACTTTATCTAATATTCATCAAAATGACGTCATTTTGAGATAAAAATTATGATATTTTTGTAATTTTAACTTATCCTAGGATTATAATAGTCTTTACCATTCTAATTTTTAAATTTTTCAACTCAAACGACATTATTTTAACATTAGATAAAATTGTCGAAAGTAACAAGATATTTTTTCCGAACAATAAAACAGCTTTTCCGGATTTTTTCGGGAAGAACGAGAACACTTGTTTAACTATTACTATAAATATCATGAATAAACTCATTTAAAGGAAAGAAACTAAACTTGGAGAGTAATATAATATTATAAAGCTATCATAACTTATAAAAATTTAATTATTATAGAATAGTTGATGGGTTTGGTAATGAAATTTATTAATTTATTACATGTAAAGGTGTGACAAGTGAGAGAAAGAGAAAGGGAGAGTCCAGGTTCGGTTAATGTGAAGCAGAATGGGTCCCACACCTCTTTCCCTGCTTTGAAGTTTGAAGGCAAAAACAAGACAAAACAAAACGCTTTCTTCCCACTTTCTTCAAACTTTTTATGCCAAATTGATTTTTTCTATTCAAAATAAAAAAATTATTTGATTTCTTCTTCTTCTTAGATTGAATCATTCGCTGTTGGGCTTTGGGGTGAGTTCGTTCACCAACACCAAGAGCTTCAAATCGAAGAAACAAAGCCGTGACTGTAAAGGAAGAAGATTATTGATTGAAACATGGTTTACACTGCATCACTCTCTATCTGATTTCTTCTTATCTTTTCTTCTGCTTTTATTGTACTACTACCCTTGAGCTTCTCCTCTTCTTATTGTATTGGATAATAATTGTAACTGCAAATTAGGGAGATTATTTATTTATTTATTTATTTGTTTAAATTTAATTGTGATTAGAAAGGCCAAACTTGAAAGAACATACTAGTGTAGTAGTTGTGAAGTTGAGTTAGTTTAGATCTAGAGTTTTCAGCAGATAGTGTGATGTGAGGTTGAGTTCTGGGGATTTAAAAGGTGATAACTTTGATGGATGGTTTTGGAAACTAGTAACTTTTTGGTTATGGAATTGGAAAGAGGTTTCTGGCATCTTTTGTTGTTCTTGCTGTTGATTTATTCTCTGTCGCGCTGTGTTTCTGGCATCGATGCTGAATATGCACAGTGCAACTGTGATGAGGAAGGGCTTTGGAGTATACATAGCATCCTCGTTTGCCAAAAAGTCAGCGACTTTTTCATTGCCATTGCATATTTTTCCATACCCATTGAACTACTTTACTTCGTTAGCTGCTCCAATGTTCCATTCAAATTGGTTTTCCTCCAATTTATTGCCTTTATAGTCCTCTGCGGAATGACCCATTTGCTCAATGCCTATACTTACTACGGGCCTCACTCCTTCCACTTGTTGCTCTCCCTCACCGTTGCTAAGTTCTTCACTGCTCTTGTTTCCTGTGCCACTGCAATTACCTTTCCCACCCTCATTCCTCTTCTTCTGAAAATCAAAGTGAGGGAGCTCTACTTGAGGCAGAATGTCTTGGAATTGGGCCAGGAGGTTGGGATCATGAAGAAACAAAAGGAAGCAAGCTGGCATGTTAGGATGCTGACCCGCGAGATTAGGAAGTATCTGGATAAGCACACCATATTGTATACCACCCTTGTTGAGCTTTCCAAGGCATTGGACTTGCATAATTGTGCGGTTTGGATGCCTGATGAGGATAGGCGAGAAATGCATTTAACTCATGAGTTGAAACAAAGATCAGCAAAGAATTTTCACAGCTCTATTCCTTTAAATGATCCGGATGTATTAGAGATAAGAAAGAGCAAGGGGGTGCGGCCTTTGAGGCCTGATTCTGCACTAGGAGCTGCAAGTAGTGGTGGATCTGGGGACTCGGGTGATGTAGCGGCCATTCGCATGCCGATACTTCATGTTTCGAATTTCAAAGGAGGGACACCGGAGTTGGTTGAAACATCTTATGCTATACTGGTTTTGGTTCTTCCGAATTCAAACTCCAGGGTTTGGACCTCCCATGAGATGGACATAGTGGAAGTAGTTGCTGACCAGGTGGCTGTAGCCTTGTCTCATGCGTCCGTTCTCGAAGAGTCTCAGCTAATGAGCCAGAAACTCGCAGAGCAAAACCGGGCATTGCAACAGGCTCAAAAGAATGCAATGATGGCCAGCCAGGCAAGGATCTCATTTCAGAAAGTGATGAGTCATGGAATGCGGAGACCTATGCATTCAATCCTCGGCTTACTTTCAATGTTTCAAGAGGACAATTTAAGGTCTGAACAGAAGATTGTTATTGACACAATGTTGAAAGTTAGCAATGCACTCTCAAGTTTGATTAATGATGTAATGGAGATTTCTGCAAATGACAAAGGAAACTTCCGGTTAGAGATGAAACCTTTCCATCTACATTCCATGATCAGGGAAGCTTCTTGCATTGCCAAGTGTTTGTGTGTATACAAAGGCTTTGGTCTTGAAATTGATGTCCACAAGTCTTTGCCTGATCTGGTCTTGGGTGATGAGGCAAGGTCTTTTCAAGTAATTCTGCATATGATTGGCTATTTATTGAACATATATGACAGAGGGACTCTCATTTTTCGAGTTTTTCTTGAAAGTGATAATGGAGATAAGGATGATAAAAATTTTGGAATATGGAGATCGAGAATGCAAAATGATTATGTGTATGTAAAATTTAATTTTCAGATAGCTGGTATTAGTTCCTACTCAGATGAATCAATTTCAACAAAAAATCAGGTTGGTAGGAGGCACTACAACTATGAAACTAAGGAGGGCCTGAGCTTCAGCATGTGCAAAACGCTGGTGCAGGTACATGCATTGTTGTCTTTCTCAAATTTATGAATCATTTTGTCTTAGTCATAGTAGTTATGTAGATAATTCTTATGTTTAGGTTTTAAGTGTTTATTAATAACAACCCGCCTCCCCCCCCCCCCCACCTCTCTCTCTCTCTCTTCTCTCCTTTGAGAAATTGTATGGTACTGCATTAATTTTATAAATTGTTGATAAATTTGGCTGTAAACTTTAGAATTACATTTTATGCTTAGAGGACGGTTCTTGTTTTGACAAAGTTACTGTTACCCTCAATTATTTGAATAAGTGAATGTTCCGATAGGGAATTGTTTATGATTTTGGAAATGTGAGATGAAACTGTCATAAAAAGTTAGATTGTAGTGGTGTTGTTGTCAGCTTAGATTTAAGAATAAGAAATAAGTGAGAGAAGTAGCCTTCACTTAGAAAGCCATATTTAATCTATGCTGCAACTAATCCTGTGCTGAGTGTTGTTGAGATCAATATGCATTGTAGTATAGTTGCTTGAATGCTTCAACTTGCTTACTGTTGAATTCCTTGTTTACCTTTAGTGGGTAAGGATTCTGGGGACAGAAGTTGAATACCACTTCTGGAATGGTTAAAGACATCCACAGTTACAGTCCAATGTATTTTGGTGTCCATGCATTACAAGTCAGTAAATGATTGTCTGCAATATTGGTAGATTTACATAAATGTCTTGTTAAACTTTTTGGTCATCTCCGTGACATTAGGAAGCCATCTTCTTGTTAAACTTTTTATTAATGACATAGACATGTTGTCCTTTTGGTCTAACAAAATTTTACAGTTGCTTCTTTTCCCCTATAATAGAAGGGTCCTATCGTGTTTATCCAACACTTATGATACATTATCCCCTTTTGGGAGCTTAACATAGGTAGTTGGAATTATGGATTCAAACATCATAGGCATCAGGGAAATAAATAAAGATTGAAATAGCTTCATGCATATTGTTCTGTATACTTGATTGTTTTGCCTAAAACCAAATTTTGTTCTGCCATTGTGTATTAGCTGATTGTGGTTTGGATGAGATAAACATACTGTAATATGTTTAGTTCTTCATGGCGTGGTTGTTTTTTTGCAATTCTGACCGTACAATATGAAATAATATGCAGATGATGCAAGGTAATATCTGGATATCACCGAACTCTCGAGGTTTGGCACAAGGGATGACACTTCTTCTCAAGTTTCAGATAGGACCATCACTTGGAAGATTCATTCATGCTCCTAAAGATTTTTCGAACTCACAGTCACAGTTTAGAGGGCTTAAGGTTGTAGTAGCTGACGATGATGATGTAAACAGGACTGTGACCAAGAAGCTGCTTGAGAAGCTGGGTTGTCAAGTAACTGCTGTTTCATCAGGGTTTGAGTGCCTGGGTGCTATAAGTGCCTCTGGCAACTCATTTAAAATTATCTTGTTGGATCTTCACATGCCTGAAATGGATGGTTTTGAAGTTGCAAGAAGGATTCGGAAATTCCACAGCCGTAATTGGCCCTTGATTATAGCTCTTACAGCAAGTGCAGAAGAAAACTTGAAGGAGAAATGCATACAGGTGGGAATGCATGGATTGATTCAAAAACCTATCCTCCTTCATGAGATGGAAGATGAACTTGGAACGGTCCTGCGACGTACAGGTGAAAAATTGTGAAAACAATTTTAAGTATCTCAAATTTCCTTGGTTCCTCAAAATTCATTACTTCGACATTTTGACAGAGAACCTGGAATTTCTAACATACTAAATATACTAGGTTCATTTTGCTAACCATTTTCCTGTGTAATCCTTTTGCCATATAATGAATTATGGCTTTCTACAAGGTGTATTGAACCGCTTGCCACCATTGAACAGGGAAAGATGAAATATAAATTTCCGAAAATGCATATAATTTCTTGCAGATATTTATGGATAAATGGATCTTTAGAATGTGACAAAACTATGAATTAAAAGTGTTTTTTGAGCATATGTTACACAATTGTGAATGTAGAGTTTTGAAAGTAGTTATTTTTATTGTGTAAAAGTAAAGTCAATAAAGTTGTAGAATTGATCTATGAAGCACCGACACTTCAAAAATCCTGACGTGTAGTGTCCGACACTTCCCGACACTCTCGGACACTCCGACACTCCCCGACACTCCAACACGCATTATAGAAATTCAAAAAAAGGTTCAAATGTTGATTTGTGTTGAGTTTTTAGTTCCAACTATTAGATTCGTTGGATTACGATTATCATTTTATTGAGTTTAATATAAATATTTGGGATATGCTATGTTTCTTTGCAAAATTTATGAATATTATAGGTTTAGATTCATTTTTTTGTTAAATTATTGAATATTAAATATAATATATATTACATAAATTAAAAATATTATTTAATATCAAAACGTGTCCTAACGTGTCGAAATCTAACATTTTTTAGAATTAATGCGTCGGAGTGTCGTGTCGTATCGTGTCACGTGTCCCGTGTCGGTATCGGTGTTACATAGGAATTGATATGATGTTTCAATTTTGCAGGCATGTTATACATGGAATAATGCTGTGCATATATCACTTATTATCTGAATAGCTTTTACTATTTGATTAAAATTGTTCTTACTTTGCTAAATGCATACTGATTTTCTGATATAGCCACGCCACTCTAGTATGAGGTGATGTTTTCTAAGATGTGCACCAAACATTATTTCTCAAGGAAGCGAGAATGCGTGTGAATGTGGAAACCCGTGAATTTTTTGATTTTAAAGTTAAATAGGAAAATGTGAGCTTCAAAAGGGTGAGGCAGACTTGTCAGCAGATGATCTCTTTCTTAAAGACATAAGCTTGTAAATTTACCCCAAAAAAAAAAAAAAAAAAAAAAAAAGAGGCGACATAAGTTTGTAGAGTTATGATTTTTGTACGTGTTTCTCTTTCTTTCACATATTCAACTCTTTTTGACTTACTTTTTTGGGACACTTCTAATGTGCTACGTTAGTAGATCTCTTTTTTTTTTTGGGAGAAGATTCTGAATAACATTCCATACCTCTATTCCTTCCGCAAGCTATCTTATGTAAGAACAAATTTTTGGTGCAGGATTTAGGTGCATTCTATTCAAAAAAAAAAAAATGTGGAACTTAAATGGAAATATAAATTAAAAGCTGAATTGAAAGGAAAAAGTGTTTGTCATTTTAAATGACATAAAGTTATGTCATTTTAAGCGAGATAGATATAAAATAATTTTTATTTATTTAAAGTTTAAATAAAAAAAATTCACTCATTTTCTCTCTCATGATTTTCATTGTGTTTATTTCTCTTAAAATGATATAACTTATACAATTTAAGATGACAAACATGAGACGCTTGTTACAACAGAATCCCAATTTAACAAACTAGTAAAGGGAATAAATGGGTTGCTACTTGCTACTTTGATGTACACATATAAACTCAAAATGGGTTATATAGATTTTGGATTTACTGCCCTTTAATCAACTAATGGTTGGACGACTTTCTCATCCTAAGATTATGTAAATTACAAGTGGAAGCTTATTTAAAATATTATTACTCAAACTCATTGAATTTTTCAAAATGTTCGGGTTTTTAAAGTCGCAAAATATGCAGGAAGTCTACCCTGAGTTAGTTGTCATTTGTCAATAATCTCTGCTGATGTGCTATTTGAATTCGGAAGAAATTCTAGGCTTGTTCTTTAGTCGTTGGTTTCAGCTATATAATATAATCAGGATTATTTAGATAAAAAGAGAGGGGCAGGAAAACAACACAAACTATATTTTGTTAACATGAAGGTTACAGTCATATTCGTGCAAAGTGACCCTGTAGATAAGGCACCGCACTCGTTAAATTAAGAATAAATAAGCAAGGGATTCAAGCATAACTTTGTTAAATGTTGGGTGGATTGAGTGAGGGACGTTAGGTAAACGCTTTTGAGAAGTTGTAACGTTGAATGGGATGAGGGCATTCACACTCACTTACCACCAACGTGGGTGAGGAGATAATTTATTAGGACCATCATTCTTTAGGTGGTCCCTTAGTGTAAATGAGAGGATAAAATTGAAGAAAAAAAAATAACAGGGATAAAAATGGAAAGAAAAAATGAGTGTTGTGAGAGGGAACACCCAATTATTGAGTGGTTTTGGACCATAATAAATATTTCCGTGGGTGAGGCACTAACGTGTTCGGATCATCCAACGTCCACATCTTATTGACTCCCAATCCAGTCATTGGCTATTGAATGATTTGATTTTGGAAAAAATGTTCTGCATCTATTCCTGAAACTATGTCGTTTTCGTATTGAAATCTTAAAAAATTATAAATATAAAAATTATTATAATCCAGAAATAAATTAAAATTACAAAAATCTCATGATTTCCGCCTGAAAATGACGTCGTATTGGGTTTACTGCAAATAATTTATCTGCAATAACCGCAGAAAAAGTGAACCTTTTATAATTATATAAATTAATATGTTTGAATACTTTTAAATTTTGAAAATTAAATGAATTGTATTTTTATTAAAATAAAATTAATTACGACACTCGTTCATATTACAAAATTTATTAAAAATTGAATTGTGTCTAATTTTTGTTAATATTTTTTTTAGTATAAATGATTAAAAAAATTATGTAAGAGTTATAAGGTTTACGTATTAAACAATTTTAAAAAAATTCATTATAACATCATGTACAAAATAATGTGAAAAGAAAATACTTAAAGAAATATATATATGACCAAAATAATAATAATAATAAAAGTTATCCACTCAAAAAAAATTTATCCAAGCGTAGAGGCCAGAGGGGCACCCATTTACTGAAATACATCACACAATTCGGGGCCAGTTTAACTAAATTATCACGTGACAGTATCATTGTCCTCCGTTCAAATTTTTTCATTGTCTAATTTATTTTCTCACTTCACAAAAATATTAATTAACATCATTAATAATATTTAATATCTCATAATTAGGAATGCAAATAATACAATTATTATTATTTTACAAATTGATATTAAATTTGTTGAATCAAATAACAATTAATATCAATAAAATGCCATATTAAAAAAAATTGGCATCATTTTCATAATTCGATGATTGATTTTTTTTATATAGAAAAAATTCAAATATTTAATATCATTTCAGTTATGTAATGCAAAATTAATAATTTTTTAAATTACATAGTTATTTACGAAACACTACAATTTTTTTGCTATGTTTTAATATATTTGAAGTGAGAAAAAAAATGAGAAGCGCATGTTAAAAGAGAGAAAAAAATTGATTACTTAAAGCCCTCGGACTTTATTGAATATTTATTTTTTCGTGTTAATAAGGAAAGAAATGTTGATAATCTAATTATCATTAATAATAATAATAATATTTTTTAAATTTACAAAAATTCGGATAAAAATGAAAATTATTTACCATATCAATTATTATTTGACATAATATAATTTAATGTCAATTCATAAAATAGTAATAATTATGCTATTTATAATTCTAATTATTACATAATAATTTTTATTATGTTAAGGAATGTGGGTGGGAGAAAGAGTTACATTTCAATAAATGGATAAAATAATTTTCACTTCACTTTCCTGAAGTGATTAAGTCCCAAAAATACCCCTTATCCCCAACTCATCTACATTGCCACCGCTGGCCATCTCCCGTACCTGAACAAGTGCAGGTTCTAATGTAGAATTAATAAGCAAACGACACCGTAGATGCCCGGAAAAGCGGCACATTGTTGATTTAGTTGCTCAAATCGTTGCCTCTAAAGTATCTTTGGATACATCAAATGAAGGTATTTTAGTGCATGAGAGCTTAACAATGGAAAGAAAATGATTTTGATTAGATCTCCATACGTCACTTTTGGTAAGGGGTTTAAAATTTTTATTTACCCGCCCTGTATATAATTAATATTAATCTCATAGCTGGCTCAAAGAGTCGAAGTTTATGAAGATAATGAGGAAAACTTATCATCTTGAGGTAATTAGAGTATGTTTTAAAAAAATAACTTGGGGGTACTTTCTAGAGTTCTTATAATCTCATTCTGGTTAATCAAAGGCTTTTTTAAAGAAAAAAAGTTAGCTAAAAATAGTATAAAATATTTTAGTATTTTTTAAGATAAACATTAACTTTTTAATATATATATATATATATATATATATGTGTGTGTCAAAATTATATTTTATTTAAAAAAATATGTAAAAATAGGGACGAATCAAAAAGAGGGACAAGCATTTCACCAAAAAAAAAATAAAAAAGAGAGGGACAAGCATTACCGGCCTAGACTTTAAAAAAAATTATTTAGAAAACAGATCATAGATTTTTTTTGTAATTGTCGAACATATAGCCTACTGGCTTATATTATAATATTTATTTTATTTAAAATAAATAAAATCATTATTTTAATAATTTTGAATAATAAAATAATATTATTTTATTTATTTTTTTAATTATTGAACGTTTAATAGGTTTAAACAGGTTAACAGGCCAAGCCAAGACTTTTATTTTTAAAATACTTGTAATTTGTGACTTACATAGGCTAACAAATCAAGTCGGACTTAAGATTTTTTACACATGTTTTGACCTATTTAAGTAAAAGCCTAACCTAACTAGACTATTTACACCCCTAGATGCTCCTCTCTAAATTTTAATTTTAATTTTATATAAAAATATTAATTTTAATAATCATAGGCTATTAATATTATTATTTTTCCCTCTTTCAAACTTTTTTATAATAATTAATATTTTTTATTACTCTTAAAAATACTAAATTTAAAGAACCATTTAAATTCAAAACATTAAGGTGTTGGGTAAAGATCTTTTTAACTGTTTATATTATTCTCATCCTTATCCTTTCATGTAAGAGTCCTTGGGTTTGAAGAGTACGTATTATACTAGTTTACTTTTTAGTTTATTTTGTGCTTCTTTTTTTTTTTATAACATTTTTGTGCTTATTTTAATTCTATTAGAAAATGAGGGAGGGGAGCGGTGAGGATCATGACCTTGTAGCCATTGAAACTGTAATACAGTATAAAAACCCAAAATATTAAGACGTTCGCTGAAAACTTTTTTAATGATTTATTTTATTCTTTAATCTTAAAATTTTATAATTTTATTTTCAGTTTCTATTATAAAGAATACTGGTTCGCCACCACTTCAAGGAGCTAATCTTTGATGGTACAGCTGTAGGTATAATCATTATCTAAAATAGAAAACGATCAAGACATGCAAGAAAATAAACCAAGAGATAAGAATTTAAATGATATAAAAAAATTTCTTGCTTTGAAAAAAAGGGAATACCGACATGTAGCATTTAAAAATTTTCCCAGTTCAATTAAAGTTTGGAAGTATATTGAATTTGAATATTGATACGTACGACAGAATGGCAGCTTGACTTGACCCGAAGCAAATAAAGCCAAATCAGTAGAGTTGCTACAAAAATGACTCTGATTTTAGACAATTTTACTCCATATGAAGAATGCATCTGTCATTCGCAACTGAACTGAATTACAACTTTTTAGGTGCTCTAGCAAAAGAATATTGCGACTTTTAAAAGCTGCATACCCAGCTTGAGCCGTATAATCCACGGCAAGTTCATGCGGTTATTCAAAGCATTTTAAGCTAGCATAGAGCACTTTTTGACAATCAAAACGGATGAAAAAGCTCTCATCTCAATTTTCAATTGCTGTTCTTATTATATGGGTTATCAACTTTATATTAAATAAACCAAACTCCATTGGCACGGGTGGTAAGTAGCCTAGATCCCTTAACTAGAGGTATCAAGTTCATTTCCTGAGAATGGAAATAAAGGACTTGGGAGAGCCGCCCCCGAAAAGGTCCGACGGTGCTCGATGGGGATTAGTTTTCGATTACGGCCGGAGGATACCTTTGAATTTATTCAAAAAAAAAAACTTTATATTAAATAAAACTCGTTACACTTGTACTCTATCAAGTATTAGTAATTAATAGTTGTGCTATGAATTGATTAAAGTATTATCAATTAATAGTTGGGTTATTCGACTTTTAAATTAAAGATAAAGGTCACTAGGCCTTGTGACTGTTGGCAAAACTCCACAAATAAAAAGAACAGTACGAATAAATAAATTAAATAGGATAAGGGTGTTGGAGAGAGAAGGGTTTAGAGGTGCTTGAAGTATTACACCAAAAGACATCAAAGTTTGGAATGCTCAACAGTGTTATTTCCAGCTTAGAAAACCCTAGATATAATAAAGTTATTGGGCTCCAGCCCACATGGACCCAAATAACCTTACTTTCACCTATTGGACTTATACGTGAACATATATATTATTGGATTATATATTTAATATATCCAAGAAAGGGATGTTGGTAAGTCTATAAATGAAGTCTTTTTTAATTAAAGCATATATAACTACTTTACGATTGGAATGTTGTATGGGAGTCAGCAGCTGAATAATTAGTGTTTCCAAACATTGACATGTGAATCCCATGTGAATTGGGTCCTCCATGTTCGATTGAATTACTCTTGGATCCTTTGAGTGTCAAGAAAACAATACTTTTATATAAATTAAGTTCACTGATCCTGACCCTAAAGTTTTGCGTTGGCACGCACACACACACACAGTAAGAATGTTTAATGAATTTTACAAAATGTTTCAAAAGTTACACTGAACTCTAGTTTGTTTTGAAGAGTTTGCTAGTCATAATACTTGTGACATATATCAATCGCCGTTTAGGTACGTCTGGAAAAAATAGTAATCGACTGTGTTTCCCCATGCATGAAGAGGAAGTACCACATTGTAATTACCTTAGTGAGAATGTTATAAAACTATGACTTTGCTGATATAATAGATTACGAGGGAGGTTATACTTACAATTTTTTTTTTTTACCACCTCTTACAATTATATCTTATCACCGTTGATTTTCGCCAATCAACGTTTATCATTTTCGCAAATTAAATTTATTAATTAACTATTATTTCTCAATAAATGATAATCGTTGATTAACCGAAATCAACGGTGATAAGATATGGTTGTAAGAGGTCGTAAAAAAAAAGTTGTAAGTATAACATTTTCCGTAGATTATATAGAAATAAGCAAAAGATTATAGAAAGAAGCGGATACAGTATCTACGCAGACAATCTATGCTGTCTTCATTACTTTGATGACATTTGAGGTTCTCTCGAAATCGCTATACAATATGATTTAGTATTGAGACTACACCTAATTTTACATCATAACATATATCAACGTGAAGGGATTGTATTCAGGCTAGTGATTTGCATTTAACATTATATACGAGTGTAAAATATCTAAACATTGTAATATATTTTTGCAGTACTTATCGATTACTTTTCTATATAAATTGAATTAAAATTATTATTGTTGGTAGTATAAAAAATCTGTGTTATTAGTTTGAGTGATATCAGTGAAAACGCAAAATTATATGTAATCACATAAAATCAAATTGCAACATGTAGGTCATAAAAAATTGCAGAAAATCAAATACGAGTCTAGTATTAGATATTGTGTTCTTAAGGAAATTTTGCCCAATGGTGTCTAAGTTTCGTGGACACATGTTTCCAAGGATAGAACGTGTCAGTTCTGAAACAACAAACGTTGACCAATTGCAAACAAAAACAGTATGTGGAGATTACTTTTGGTATAATTTTGGAAAGGAGTAAGAAAACATGGTTATTTGGATTCATTGGACATATGTATATATAGGATATGAACGGTCACAAGCCAAAAAGAGGTTTGATTATTCGGAAATGAAGAGGAGAAAATGTTCATAAGTGAAGGGATGTGACTGTTCGCAAGCAAAAAGGCATGACCGTTCACAAACAAAGAGATGCGATTATTCTAGCCGAAGAGACACACTCTTCCAACTTTTTATTCATAACCCATTTATACAACAAAAATCAACATACAGAATCATTTTAAGCTCGTTTACAGGGGGAAATAATACAGCTCTAACGGACATGAAATAAATATATGAATGTATACGGGATATGCTTAAAGCCTTTGTTTTGTAGATAATGTGATACACTTTAACCAGTTAATTTATGATAACGAGTTAAAATATTAATACTCATACAATTAGGTCAAAATTCAGAGAAAGAAGCAAGAGATTAGCTAGATCACAGTCACATATATTGCTATAAGTATATTAATGTGAAGATTAGATGATATAAGTTATTGCTGTAGCTGAAATATACAGATCGAGGAGTCTATGATTAATTAACTTACTGAATAAACTTTTGAGAAAGGATAAGAGAAAGTTCGAATAGGTACATGGATCAACTATAACAAGGGTTTTGTTCCAGCTATCTTGAATTCGAATCCCTCTATGTGTTAAAAACTTGGTATGGTAGGAAGGATTGATGAGTGAATTATTAGCTCAAGTTGATGTATTGAATATTCAATAAGGTGGCCTGCCATGACCTTGAGACCAAGGAGAAAAAGCTTCATGGTTCAACTGTTGCCCATTATAGACCGAAGACGAACCCTCTCGACCTGGCCCATGGGCTTCTTCTTGATCTTCATCCTCAATGGGTAATCTCTCGTATACAGCATTCGAAAACGTAGCCGCCATTATCATAACCATTCCTGATGCCACCAGCGGACCCACCACTCCACCGCCCACAACTTGTCCCTGAGCTCCGCCGATGTAAACGGTTAGCCCGGTCGAGCCGGGTGGGGACGGTCCGGGAAGAAACGAACCGGTCAATGATATTATGTCAAACCGACCGTGAAGTGCCATGACGGCGCCGGGGGACGTCGGCTGTCGGAGAGTGACGTTGGTGACTGTGCCGGTGGCGCTGAGAACGCAGACACCTCTTTGTCGCCTTCTTGCGAATTGAATCAAGCTATCAGCGATGTCAGTTCCGTTAGCTATCTCCATGACATGGCTTCGGAGTGCGTTAGGGCTGTCTCTGGTCACAATCACCGGCGGTTTGGGCTTGTTCTTGGAGCCCGCGGGGCGACCCCTGGGCCTGCGCGTGGTGGCCACCTCTTTGGGGTCGTCGTCGCTGTTTTCTTTCTCCTCTCCTTCTTCATCTTTACCTTCACTACCGTGGTTCGTAGTTGCTAAAGATGCAGCATCGTTCATGGAGAAACCCAGATCCGGTTTTTTGACGGGAGAAGAGTAGTCAACCCCGGCCAGAGTCACAGAGTCGGTCCACCACCGGTTCGCCATATGATTGTTGAAGATGATCGATCGAGTAGACTCGAACACTTGCAATATATTGAAAAAAATAATAAATAAATATAAATTAGAAAAACAACTATATATTATATCAATTAGTAAGCCAATAATAGAGTGTTGGTGTTGGTATATGAGGTACTTGTGGGGAAGGTAATTAAGGGTTCTTCTGAGTTGAATACAATAAAAAAAGAAAAGAAAAGAAAAAAGTGGAAGAAAGGAGGTGGTGTATTGGGAATTAGCTAATTAGGGTTTAGTTTATGGGTGGGATTGTGTGCGGCAGAATAGTTGGGGTGCGCGTCATTGCTCGTGTCTCGACAATTATGATATACGAGAGAGAGAGAGAGGATATGACTACTTACCGGTTCTACCTTGACTGCTTATTATAATATAATACATGCAATATATACAACTTGAGTTTGATGTTTGAACTTTGAACTTTTTTTTTTATTGGCCCTTTTCTTCTTTCTTTTGGCTTTCACTGTGCATCCATTCATATAATAAAGGGTTTTATAATTTTAATGTTGAATGAGAATTGAAATATGTAAAGATAAAAAAATGTGAAACCCATGTGTTAGAAAAAATTACATGTAGAACCTATGTCAGCACGAAAATCGAAAGATGTGTAGAAAAAATTGAATTCTCATATTATATGAGAATTATAAAACACTATAATAAAAGTATAAAACTATATGGAAATTCTCCTTAACAATTATTATTATTTTTAAATTTCAACTCTGATCTTGTGTAAAAAAAAGCGACTCGCACGTAAAGTGTTTTTATAGGTAATATTTGATCATTTTGATGTCATGATATACATATACATATACATATACATGTCATGATATACATATACATATACATATACATATATATATATATATATATTATAATATCCTACCTAATTTAAATTATAGTATTTAATTTGCAAGAGCCGCAAGCCTTTCACTTCGTGTATATGCTTAATAACCTACTGACCAATAATTGTTTTTTGGAAATCAGGCTATTTAATTCATGTTTTACGCAACAACAAACACACTTGATCATAAGGATATAAAGACATGGAGTAAAAGTAATGATGGATTGAGAATATAACTAATAATGCACTACTAGAAAATACTTTTTTTTCGACAGAAAAATTCCGTCGAAAATGATAAAAATTCCGTCGAAAATGACATTTTCGACGGAATTTTTGACGGAAAAGAAGCCGTCGAATAAGTCTTCGTAGGTAATAAATTTTTCGACGGAATTAGAGATTCCGTCGAAAAAATTCGACGGAAATTATTTCCGTCGTTTTTTTTCGACGGAATAATTTCCGTGGAAAATTTCGACGGAAAAATAAGTCCGTCGAAAATTTTCGACGGAAAATGAATGACGTTCCGTCGAAAAATCTTGTATTAATTTTCGACGGAAAATAAATTCTGTCGAAATTTTTCGACGGAAAATGAATGACGTTCCGTCGAAAAATCTTGTATTAATTTTCGACGGAAAATAAATTCTGTCGAAAATTTTCGACGGAAAATGAATGTAATTCCGTTGAAAAATCTTTTAATATTTTTCGACGGAAAATAAATTCCGTCGAAATTTTTCGACGGAAAATGAATGAAATTCCGTCGAAGAATCTTTTAAAATTTTTCGACAGAAAATAAATTCTGTCGAAATTTTTCGACGGAAAATGAATCAAATTCCGTCGAAAAATCTTTTAATAATTTTCGACGGAAAACAAATTCCGTCGAAAATTTTCGACATAAATTCTTTGAATATTTTTATCTCTACAAAATTAATATCAATTTATGTTTCACACCTGATAAACAAATATATGAAAGTAACATATCATAATTATATGATTTTAATATAATTATGATATGTTAAAGAGTAATCAATAGGGACATACATATACAAAAGTCCAACACATATACTAATCAATAGGGACATACATATACAAAAGTCCCTATCATATACTAATCAAAAGAGTACTATGTCTAAAAATATCCAAGACATATGCTAATCAAAAGGGACATATATATACAAAAGTCCCCTGTCATATACAAATCAAAAGAGTCCTATATGTATAAATGTCCAAGATATATACTAATCAAACAGGAACATACATATACAAAAGTCCCTGTCATATACTAATCAAAATAGTCTATGTGCAATAGTCCAAGTCATATACATCCAACAAAGATACAAAAGTCATGCTGGTGGATGACCTGCATGATCGTGGTCATCACCTACGTCCTGAGACGGAATGGTGTTGATCTAGGCAAACTGACTGCGAAAACTTGTGTTCTGATCACCATAAGTGCCACTGAATGGTGTTGATCTAGGCAAACTGACTCCGGGCTCTACTTTAGGATAAATTGGAGGGGCATTAGATGCACCATATCTTGCAGAGTCAGAATTACTAGAATAAGCACTAGTAGGAGGAGGATTCACTTTTGGGTGGTCCGGGGATGACCCAGCCACATTTGCTGTAGTTTGCGCTTCTGTCCTTTTTACTGTTCATAGACGAAATATCCTTTCTGAGCATTCTACATATATATGTTAAGACTCAAAACAGAATCACACTAAGGAAAAGGAAAATGTCAATACCTGCAACTCCTTCTGCATTGACATATCCATGCAAATTTTCTCTAGCTGGCTGAGTCTACTCTTCCTTGCCTCCAACTCTCTGCAACATATTCAACTCAACATGAAATGCTCCAATTTGTTGAAATAACAGTTTGACCATAATCGTTATCACCACTCCCTTTTTTTCTTTCTCTTTTTTGGGCTAAAATATTATTCATCCCTTCTGAAATAAAACTTCAGTTCTCAAAACAACAAGGTTCCAGGATTATGGGTTGTCAATAAAAAATACCACACTAAGATCCATGCAAACATACAACATTGAACACATTAGTCATGATCACATCCCAAACCTTCTTTCTGTATAGAGGGTGGCTGCTTCTGAGGCTTCATAGCAAAGGCCCTATTCTTTAATCTGAATTAATATCCCCAAGCTTTGTTTTCTTTGCCAAAGAAATAAGCTAAACAAACTTTCAGAAGTAATTGTGTTAACCAACCATTCCAATGAACCTATAGGCCGGGATACTAGTGAAAAAAAATGCTAAGACTTATGAGCCAACACATTACTACACAAGAATCCTAATACTGTTAGTTTTCATTGCAATTAAGATGTTTACTAAAACTAAAAAGCTTTAAATTGCATTAAAGAGAACAAAAAATTATTTGTCTACAATGTCCCTTGGGGTACTACACCAAATATGTCTTGGCCGATCTTGTTGTCATCCGTGAAGCTGTTTGTGGCAACTTCAACTATAGCCAAGTCAAATTGCAAGGACTCTACATCTATAAGATCATCCCCAACAACATAACAAAGAAAGACATTATTTATCAGAAACCAAATTACAATAAAGGCAACAAAATTAACCGAAACAATCACTATGACTGAAAAGGAGAGATTACTTTAGTCCTGTCTGAAACTATTATACTTCTTGCTTGCCCTCTTAGGCAGCAACATCCCAGAATGAAAAATGCACGGCAACAACAATTGGGACATGAACAGATAGCATAAGCCTCTCCATCCTGTAAATAAACGGACATGAACACATAAGGATAATGGATTGATAATAGCTTGATAGCCAGTTACAAGAACTGAAATACTAAACCTATATAAAAAAAATCACTTCCTCTAATCGTATTTATCTAGAGTTACTATAAGTATACAAAAATAATTACAAACAAATTAACAAATCATAAATGAGTCAAACCATTGAAGCAGTACAAAAAACTCCTAAACATAAAATGTTATTGAAGAAGAGCTGATATACCTTAACATTAGAAGAAAAATTCTTGACAGTTTTTTGGTAGCCTCCTCTCTGAAGATGAAAATTCATCCATTTCAGCATATCCTTTTCAAGGGACAAAATTAAGAAGCTCTTCAATCTCCTGCGACAACAAAAAAATGCAATCAGTTAACTTAAAATACAATTTGTAAAAATGCAAGAGGAATAAAAAAATAAAGTAAAAAAACACAAATAGCATGTTGATATGTTAAACCATGTTCAGTGACATGGTTTAAAGAAAAGAACAAGGATTATAGAACCTATTTTTTGTCACTGACACAAACTACGTAAATAAAAGACAGTCACATTAATTAATGCAGTGGGTACTTACACAAGCTGCAAACCTGAAGATGTTAAACTATCAGATATGGAACCTTTTAATTGATTGTTGCATAAATCCCTACAAAAAATATATAGAATATAAAATAAATAATAAAGTTATATTTTTTTTTTTGGCAAGACCAGCAAGCATCCCTACACCCTTTAGGTGTGGGACTAGACTATTTTTTAATATAGAAGACATGGATGCATCGTAATATTACAAATGACTTAAGAATTTAAATAGCAAGTATTTTAAACTAAAAAAATTGAGCAAAAAAACATGTAGACTCTGTGTATACCGTATTCGGTAATAGGATGACAAAAGTATATGACAATTAAATGAGTAATAATATTGGAAGGTGATAGTAAATTAAAATAAAATAAAAATCCACTTATCCACTAAGTTTAGTTCTGTAAAGCATTTGGATAACATCAAAAAACAATAGAACTTAGCAAGTAACTGTAACTAACAAAGATAATATCATATCCTACAATTGTATAGGGATTAGAACTGGAGTTCCTATAAAATTAAAGAGAAGTTACGTACGAATAAGTAAAACCAAAATGAAAATGAACAAAGTTAATGTAGGAAAACACATGCTCTAAAATAATATGACTGATTAGAAATAATATGACTGATTAGAGGAGCCATAGGATGATTAGGAAGGTTACTCTAAAATACTTGGAGTAGGAGGGTTAGACATCTGTGTGCAGTATTTTGCATCTTCATTTCCTCATCTCTGATATTGTATCCCATTGATACCGACCCAGAGATAGAGGTTTCTGTCAATAAACTTCCTATATACCAAACCAGTTCTATGAGTATAACTTGTTCCCTCCTGTTTGATGTGGTACAGGTTCCTTCCATGTTCCAAATTAAAACAATATTAAACTCATTTTTGGGATGCTTGCTTGATAAGTTGTTATTAGCTTGTAAATATTAGTTTTCTCCAGTGATGTTCTTTCGTTGGGATACTAATGCACCAACCTGTTGGTGCTTATGATATTAGGAAATTCAACAAGCTATATGCGCATTGCCTCCTCCTTTAGCTGGTCGAACTTTTGCACTTACTGAAGGTTTCTGAAAAGAAGAATGGAGTTTGGTTGATTGTATAAATGACTGATGGAGATTCTCCCACAGAAAATTTATTACCCCAGAGCATAAAAATAGAACTAAATAAATAAATTAAAAAGATAAAAACCACAACGTTGCGATGAAACAGAGAATAGAACATGCGAAGTTGAACTCACTTGCGGCCCTGGACAAGTTGCAAACGAACTGAGTGAGCTTAACAACGGAACCTTTATGCAACCTTCCAGAATGGATCAACTCGTTCTTCTGCGTGGCGAGCATCCCTCGCTGATAAAGCGAGCCATCCGAGAGCACCAACCTGTACCTCTCGCTATGGCTGTGCTGCGACGACTGCACCAGCTTCAAGTCGATAACTTGAAGCACTGGCCTCAAATCCTCCGAAGAGAAATCGTCACTACTCATAGTCGATATGGCCCCTTCCGTGAGATTCACATCAGCCATTATCGCTTCTTCTTTTCCCAAATGTAGGGATCGAGAGGAAGAAACCCTAATTGATTCGAGGGATTTGATAGAATAGATCGAGATTAAGAGTGGAAGTGGAAGGGTTAGAGAGAGAAAGTATGTGGGAGGGAAAGAGTATTTGAAACCCTAGCGAGTGGTGGAAAATCTTAAAAAGACGCCATAATTGGTTCCGTTTGGAGTTTGGAGAGGGAAACGCCAATTTGCGAAAGGTATATTAATTTTGATTTTTTTTTAATTGTTTTCGACGGAATTACCTTTCCGTGGAAAATCTTCGACGGAATCATTTTTCCGTCGAAGATTTCATAAAAATTAATTTCTTTTACATTTGTTTTTTGTAATTGTTTTCGACGGAATTTCTTTTCCGTGGAAAATCTTCGACGGAATCATTTTTCCGTCGAAGATTTCATAAAAATTAATTTCTTTTTGATTTTTTATTTTTGAATTGTTTTCGACGGAATCATTTTCCGTCGAAGATTTCATAAAAATTAATTTTTTTTGATTTTTTTTTAATTGTTTTCGACGGAATCATTTTCCGTCGAAGATTTCATAAAAATTAATTTCTTTTTGATTTTTATTTTTTGAATTGTTTTTGACGGAATTCCCTTTCCGTGGAAAATCTTCGACGGAATCATTTTTCCGTTGAAGATTTCATCAAAATTAATTTTTTTTTTCATTTTTTTTTATTTTTTTCCACGGAATTCTTTTCCGTGGAAAATCTTCGACGGAACCATTTTTCCGTCGAAGATTTCATCAAAATTAATTTCTTTTTGATTTTTTTTCAATTATTTTCGACGGAATTCCATTTCCGTGGAAAATCTTCGACGGAATCATTTTCCGTCGAAGATTTCATAAAAATTAATTTCTTTTTGATTTTTATTTTTTGAATTTTTTTCGACGGAATTCCCTTTCCGTGGAAAATCTTCGACGGAATCATTTTTCCGTCGAAGATTTCATAAAAATTAATTTCTTTTTGATTTTTTTTTCAATTATTTTCGACGGAATTCCATTTCCATGGAAAATCTTCGACGGAATCATTTTTCCGTCGAAGATTTCATAAAAATTAATTTCTTTTTGATTTTTATTTTTTGAATTATTTTCGACGGAATTCCCGTGGAAAATCTTCGACGGAATCATTTTCCGTCGAAGATTTCATCAAAATTAATTTTTTTTTGATTTTTTTTAATTATTTTCGACGGAATTACCTTTCCGTGGAAAATCTTCAACGGAATCATTTTTCCGTCGAAGATTTCATAAATATTAATTTCTTTTTGATTTTTACTTTTTGAATTGTTTTCGACGGAATCACATTCGGTCGAAGATTTCATCAAAATTAATTTCTTTTTGATTTTTTTTTTGAATTATTTTCGACGGAATTCCATTTCCGTGGAAAATCTTCGACGGAGTCATTTTTCCGTCGAAGATTTCATAAAAATTAATTTCTTTTTGATTTTTATTTTTTGAATTATTTTCGACGGAATCCCCTTTCCTTGGAAAATCTTCGACGGAATCATTTTCCGTCGAAGATTTCATCAAAATTAATTTCTTTTTGATTTTTTTTTTGAATTATTTTCGACGGAATTACCTTTCCGTGGAAAATCTTCGACGGAATCATTTTTCCGTCGAAGATTTCATAAAAATTAATTTCTTTTTGATTTTTATTTTTTGAATTGTTTTCGACGGAATTCCCTTTCCGTGGAAAATCTTCGACGGAACCATTTTTCCGTCGAAGATTTCATAAAAATTAATTTCTTTTTGATTTTTTTTTTAAATTATTTTCGACGGAATTCCATTTCCGTGGAAAGTCTTCGACGAAATCATTTTCCGTCGAAGATTTCATCAAAATTAATTTCTTTTTGATTTTTTTTGAATTATTTTCGACGGAATTACCTTTCCGTTGAAAATCTTCGACGGAATCATTTTTCCGTCGAAGATTTCATAAAAATTAATTTCTTTTTGATTTTTATTTTTTGAATTGTTTTCGACGGAATTCCCTTTCCGTGGAAAATCTTCGACGGAACCATTTTTCCGTCGGAGATTTCATAAAAATTAATTTCTTTTTGATTTTTTTTTTAAATTATTTTCGACGGAATTCCATTTCCGTGGAAAGTCTTCGACGGAATCATTTTCCGTCGAAGATTTCATCAAAATTAATTTTTTTTTGATTTTTTTATTGAATTATTTTCGACGAAATTACCTTTCCGTGGAAAATCTTCGACGGAATCATTTTTCCGTCGAAGATTTCATAAAAATTAATTTCTTTTTGATTTTTATTTTTTGAATTGTTTTCGACGGAATTCCCTTTCCGTGGAAAATCTTCGACGGAACCATTTTTCCGTCGAAGATTTCATAAAAATTAATTTCTTTTTGATTTTTTTTTTAAATTATTTTCGACGGAATTCCATTTCCGTGGAAAGTCTTCGACGGAATCATTTTCCGTCGAAGATTTCATCAAAATTAATTTTTTTTGATTTTTTTTTTTGAATTATTTTCGACGAAATTACCTTTCCGTGGAAAATCTTCGACGGAATCATTTTTCCGTCGAAGATTTCATAAAAATTAATTTCTTTTTGATTTTTATTTTTTGAATTGTTTTCGACGGAATTCCCTTTCCGTGGAAAATCTTCGACGGAACCATTTTTCCGTCGAAGATTTCATCATTTTCCGTCGAAGATTTCATAAAAATTAATTTCTTTTTTATTTTTATTTTTTGAATTGTTTTCGACGGAATTCCCTTTCCGTGGAAAATCTTCGACGGAATCATTTTTCCGTCGAAGATTCATAAAAATTAATTTCTTTTTGATTTGTTTTTTGTAATTGTTTTCGACGGAATTCCTTTTCCGTGGAAAATCTTCTACGGAATCACTTTTCTGTCGAAAAATTCATAAATTAATTTCTTTTTGATTATTTTTTTTTTAGATTGTTTTCAACGGAATAATTTTTCTGTGGAAAATCTTTGACGGAATTCCTTTTCCGTGGAAAATCTTCAACGGAATCACAATTCCGTCGAATATTTTTTACGGAACTTCATTTCCGTAAAAAATTATCGACGAATTACATTTTCCGTTGAAATTTCCGTCTTTAATTTTGACGGAATATTTTCCGTCGAAAATTTCCGTCGAAAATTTGCACTTTTCTAGTAGTGATGAATGATGTTTATTTATTCTTTTTAATTTACGAAATTATATATATATACTGACGTCAGTATATGAAAAAAGTATTATATCTATGTTTATATAAAAATTAATTTATATTTTTTTAATTATTTTGTTTATGTCGACAATTATTTCTATTAAGTGAACTTCTTAATTAAATTTATATTTATGTTAACTGATTGAATTATGTCCGGTTTGATTTTTTAATTTCAACACACTTCCAATCAATCAAAGATTCAAAGATCAAAAGAAGATGAAGAACTACAAGTAGCAACAATTTCTCCTCCTCAATTAATATTCTCAAATTAACGGCTAATTAAAAACGGTTCTGGTAACGGTCAATCTCTATTATTTATTTATTTTGATGAATTTTAACCTTATTATAAAAACAATCTCTGGAGAGAAGAAATTTTCTGCTCGCTGGGTCAGTGGCATGGATTATTAAATAATTAATTAACTCACCATCATTTTTATTTTTTTGGTAAGCACTCACCATCTTTTTTATTCGGCAACGTTATTGATACACTTTTTTTATATTATTTTTATTTTAGTTAATAAAATAAGAAAAGTCCACATTGAATACAAACTTTATTCATTCTTTTTAGATAAGAGAAATGTAAAACAAATGTGGGTATTTTAACATACAAATATCATTATTTTAATGAAACGGACCGGTCGAAGTTGTGGGCGAATTATTGCTGGAGCTTCCTTCTACAGGTTCTGTCCTGTATAATGGGCTTTACCCTTGTTTTGTTTTGTGTGTGTGTGTGTGTTTGGGGTGTGGGGGAGAGCCTCGGAGTTTGGTTAACCCTAATACATGAGGCGATTTTCTGCTACCCCCAGTATTAGATTTTTTTTTTTTATAAACTTCTCACCTTATCCTTAGACAAGACCCTCTAGGCTAGCCCCTTGATGGAACAGCGAGTTTTACTATCGAAGGAAGAACGAGACTAATCACTCATTTGAGGAGGGAGGCACATCCTCTGACCCCAAATTTTTTTCAAGAATTTGCTTGAGGCAGGATTTCCACAACTCGAGCAAACCATTGGGTTCGCTAGTACTAGATTCTATGTACGTGGAGTGTCTGTGTGTGTGTTTTTTTTTTTTCTTCCTTTGTGAGAGAGCATAAGTCAGAACTTAGAAGTATTTACGTTAATATAAAGAGGCCAATCAGGTAGAATAGAACCCAGTGTTTATATATGTTGATTAAATTGCTTGCCATTCAATTAATTAGTAGACCGCATCTTCGCACTTGACAAAAAAACAATGAATAAATGTATAGATAACCTTTTTTCTTAAAAGAATACTACTGCATGAACGCGGTGGGCATGGGAATGGCTTGTCATGTATTTAGTAAAATAATTTCGTTTCTGTATGAAACTTCAAGAGTTTAAGGTCATCATAATTAGTTAATTGCTCTGCAGCAAAATCAATAAATTTAATCTCCCATGCCCGTGTTCAGTGCACGGAAAGACTGAATAAAAAATTATCTGGATTTCATTTCTGAGCCTTAATTAGGAGTACGATGGGCTAGGTTATGTAGTATTATTCAAGGATTTTATAATTCGAGAATTGAAATCTTATGTTATAGAGATAAAAAACATATGGGACCCATATGTTAGAAAAAATTATGTGTAGAAGGGTGTGTAGGAAGATTTCAATTCTCATATTAAATGAGAATTATAAAACCCATTATTTAAATATTTACATGTGTTCAATATTATAAAAAACTTTTTTTGGACGAAATTTTTTGTTCACAAACGACAAAAATTCCATCGAAAATGAATTTTTTTTTAACAGAATCATCAACCGTCTAATGAGATCAAAATACTTAAGTAAATGGGTACATGTATCTCTTAAGTGTAATTATTTTATATTTTTCATGCACGCATGATTCATTCACATGAGAAATCACGCAGCATCACACCATTGTGGGTCTATAAGACCGAAAAAAGGTTATGGCATTACATTTTTTCACTTTGGGAGAATTTTCTCTACTCTATAAATACTCCATTATCCCTAAAAAAGAGGATTTTGATCTCCGTTGCTCACCTTACTTAAACTCCGTCAAATTCATTCCTCACCAATCATAACTGAGCTCATTCACCTCCCCCTTTATTTTCAGCTTGTCTAAGGCTTCGTATAAAACACATGAATCCCTTGCTACATTAAAGTCTTTAAATACATCTGCCAGCTAGCAAACCAATAAATTATATTTTAAATAAATTAACAAAGTTACTTCTATGCTACGAAGCACCGACTTCGACACGGCGTTTTCCAAATACGTTCTCTTAGTAGGTCAAACATGGCATGAATAAATATATATATATATATATATATATATATATATATATATATATATTTAACGAGTTAGACCAAGTACAAGTTTAGAGAACTAGCTGAGATCACATCAAGTAATGTAGACAAATAGCGAGTTGAACCTCTTGTTTATCACTTTATTGTTTTTGTTTGTTTCTTTCTTTTTGTTAATTTTTAAAGCAACCGTTTGAAACTTTTTATCTCTCCCTTCTTTTTAAGGAGAGAGAGAGAGAACTGAAGGTTTTGGAATCTTTGCTGACGAGGCCTATGGGACTTTCTTTTCTCACTTGGCCTGCTTGAATGCATATCCAATTTGTATTTATAATCGCTGGCTGAACAACTTGCAAGATAAACAAAGAATAGGGAAGCCCAGGTGCATCGAATCCGATACATAAAAGGAGACCTACACTAAATACTCATTGTCGGATAAACAGTTAGTGGCTTCCTAGAGACCTAGCTAGACAAAATATGCAGGCATGTGCATGTCATTACATGACACTTCTTTTAGGTACTAGTGTGTGTTACAAAATAACAGAACGACTGTGTGTCTAACCAAAAATGGATCGTGATATCCCAAAAAAAGAAAAAAGAAAAAAAATAATCATGATCATTTATAGTAGGGTTTGATATTTGTCATTTCAAATGACATACGTCATTTTATAAGAGAGATAGACACAAAAAATGAAAATCATGGAAGAGAGAAAATGGGCTTTTTAATTTAAATTTTAAATAAAAAAATTCATTTTGTGTCTATATCAGTGTTATTAAACCCGGCCCGGGCATTGACCCGGTCGGGGTACTGGGTCATTGGGTCATTGGTCGGACCGGTTGACCCGGATATATATAGATATGTAAAAATATATTTAAATATGAACATATAAATTCAATTATATTTTTCATATCTAAAATGAATTAAGCAAGGTTCATTAAATAAGCTCAAAAAAATGAAGCATAAATAAATAAAAATGTATACTATTTTTATGTCTATTTAAATTTCAACTCAGAATCCCAGTAAACATACCTCTCAATGACATTGAATTCATATTTTTCAAATTCAGTTACAATAAAAATGACATATGTCATAATCTCTTAATTTATTATTTCGCAAATTAGTTCAACATTAGAAGCTGAAATTGGAGGTCATTGTAGAAAAGTATATTAGCAAATAAAATTACAAAAAAAAAATTAAAATGAGTTCTACATTTTTTTGACAAGATGAAATAATTTTGGTTATTTTTTTTAAATGCATAACCCGACCGGGTCACTGGGTCACCGGTTTTGACCGGGTTTGGCCGGGTTTGACCGGGTCAATGCATGAGCGGTCCAATGCTTAACCCGGACCGGTCTGATGACCGGGTCGACCCGGCCAGGGCGGGCCGGGTTTTACAACACTAGTCTATATATCTCTTTCCTAAAATGACATAATTTTATGTTATTTTAAATGATAAATACTTTTCTCTTTATATTATTCAAAAGTAAAATAAAATTATGACTGTTTTTTTCTCTCTTGTAACATAACACTCTTGTATTAATGAATAACTTGGGAATCATGTCCACATCCCAAAAAGTACACACAAGTGTTTGAGTATGATAATAAACAAACCGTACTTAAAGAAGGATTAAATTTAATTAAAATCTTAAAGATTAGTCAGATAACGTCTTGATTTTTTTAAATGAATCCTAATACCGAAAATGAGTACCCAAACATTTATTTACCACTAATTATTAGTAATAAATTTAAATATTTATTATGAAATTAACAATCAATAAGCATTTGACATCTTGACTTTAATGCAGTTCCCCTAACTGTAACATATAATTCTCTTATTTTTTTATTGGAATTAACAATCAATAAGTATTTGCTTCATAATCATCTATACACCTGTGATTTTTTTTTATCACACATGCTATTGTGCTTTGTAAAAAATATAAAATCATGAGGACATATGTGATAGAAAACATACCCTTTTGCAAATCACATAGGCATATGTGATAAAAAAACTGACAGGCACATAAGTGATTCTGGAGCAAATCATAGGACATGGTTTAACTTTTCCCTATTTTATTAAATATGTTTTTGGTAGTGAGCTAGAAGTGATTAAAAAAGGCCATCTAATTGGGCCGAAGAAGATAGTAATTTTAAGTTTTAAAGAGTTGATCCATTTACTAAGATAGCCCAGCCCAACCCACAAAATATGCAAAACCCTAAACCCCTCTTGCTAGGGTATATTTATGCCATTAGCGAGCCTCTTTCATTTCCATCGCCTACTCCAACCTCAAGATCACGCCAAGGTACTCATTTTTCAATCTCTCCTCAATTTTTAGCTGTTGTAATTTTCTGACACTGCACATTTCGAAGACTCGTATGCGCTCTATTGTAGCCTATGAGTTCAAAGCGTGTGCGAAATCGTGTATCATCCTATATTACAATCATATCCTCTTGATTTGCATATCTTGAGGATTTTATGCAGAATGATGAACATTCTCTAGTTAAACCTGTTATTGTATTGTTGTTATGACATGCTTGGCATTGTTTAGGGTTTAATCTCTTTTAATTTGGATTCTTTTTTCCCTTTGTAAAGGGAACACTGTTTGCAAGTGAAACTTGTTTCCGTGATAATTTTATTTAATACTTGTTGTGCTTATGGACGGTCTTGTGCTGATTAGTTATTCCGTCAGCACATAACATAAACCTAAGCTACATCTAATGTTGCCACCATGAATTCCTTTTTGTGTCTTCCAATGATTTATACGGGAAGAACACTTCTTCATTGTGGCAAATATTGTAATTCCTTCTCATATTTTTAGTACAGAAACTTTTTAGAACTCTATGTTAGGCATTTTGAATTTGAAGCATTTTTGTATTTTCTAATCTAGTTTTTATTTTATTTTATGAAGATATGGCTGTGCCGCCAGCTTTTCAGACATAATCAAATAGTTCTATGGTTGCTGCCATACTTGTTTTATTATTAATACTTCATCGTGATATTTTGCAATGTTTCCTGTTTAGGAACTAGGGGATTTGGTTGTAGCGAGACAAAGTGGTGATCAAGATGTCAAATCCAAAAGTTTTCTTTGATATTTTAATTGGAAAGATGAAAGCTGGGCGAGTAGTAATGGAGTTGTTTGCTGATGTCACCCCAAAAAATGGCTGAAAAATTCAGGGCTCTCTGCACTGGAGAAAAGGGGATTGGAAAATCTGGGAAACCTTTACAATACAAGGGATCCTCATTTCATCGTATCATTCCTGAGTTTTTGTGTCAGGCAGGAGATTTTACGAGAGGAAGAACATATCTACACCAAATTTTGCAATGACATTGATGCGATCCATGGGAAAATTGAATGTTTTGATTTTGAATTAAATCAAAATCGTAGTAGGATCAAATTGTGCGTGAGGACTTTAATGATTGGCTTACCTCTACTGAGAATACGATGAATGGATTTGCTTCGGATTTGAACACCAATTTTGATTTAGTTGAGCAACAATTTAAGGAACTTGCTAAAAAAATAAAAATGAACCAGATGTGGTTGAGGAAGTCAAAAATAGAAAATTATGGATAGCATCAATGTCATTGCGAAATTTGGTGTAGATATGTTCTTCCTCTTGAGCCACCGTGTGACACATTGACGAGAGAACTGAATGGTATTCTTTCCATGGCAAATGCTGGACCTGATACAAATGGTTCTCAGTTCTTCACGTGTACTGGGATGGCTTGCTGGAAAACATGTTGTATTTGGAAAAGTTGTTGATGGATACAGTGTAGTGAAGGAGATGGAGAAGGAAGGTGGGTTCAGGAAGACATTAAAATGGGTAGTGATAGAAGATTGGGGGCAGATAGCAGAGAACTGAAAATTATTGTTGGCAGACCGCAGTGAACTGCATTGAAGCAAGGATTGTTCGTGTGATGTTATGATCTATATTACTGTTGAATGTAAATTATTGCTTAAAAAATTATAATCAGTGATTTATGTATTAGAAGTCAATTTTTGGTGTCCGATATTAATGTATAATATTAAGTGTCAGTTGATTTAAATAATAAAAAGGGCATAATGGTAATTGACAGTAAAGGGGAGTTATTTAAAGTATAACTGCTGATAGGTGCAGTTATTAAAAAGTTATATGGTCAGTTTTCTGATTAAGGGGTCTGACAGAAAAACAAACGTCCATCTGGGTCTGCCTATGAGAGTTGTATCCAATCTCTATCAAAGAAGATACAAGAACAGTGAAGGGTTAAGACTCAGAGAAAGGATTCTACCATCAAAGTTCTTCCGCAATTATGGACAAAGGTATGTTTATGTGAAACTCATGAATTCTGAAGATCTCCTTTCATGTTCTTGAATGACTACTGCTGAACATGAATTACTGATTAAATGCTTACATGTGGTATCAGAGCATGTGTTTAAGAATTTATGTTTTTCCATAAATAATTATGAATAAATTTATGATTCATGAAAAAATTAGGGTTTTGAAAATAAATATATTAAAGTCAGAGTTCCTCGATTTTGATTTGAATGGTTTTTCAATTGGTATGAATTATTGTATAATGGAGAAAGAATATCCATTCTCAGTTTTTTGCATTCACGATTGGTTTTGAATAGATATATGTATTAAAGAATCAATTCTCGGTTTTCGTGATAAAGATTTCCATTTGCATTGCTTCCTCACGATGGCTTTTCAATGTATGGTTCTGAAGCAAATTTGCCTTTCATTGGATAAATCAAATTTCTTGAATTGACTTTGTGAAAGGTTCATGCTCGTGAATTCAATGCATATGTTAATCAAAGGCATATAGTAATAAAAGCTAATCGGTAGTTTTCGTTGAAGTACAATAAGAAGACTATAATAGTTTTAGGTACTGATTGCATCGGTTTTAAAGACACCACTTGTTTGGAATTTCCATAATATATGAAATAATTGTGTGGTGTGGTTGGATTAAAATTAAATGTGAAAATTTAATCCTATTATTGTTTATGAAATATTAAAGTTTTGAAATTAATTATGGTAGATTTGTTAGTCACCAAAGTGACCAAATCTTGAAGAGTTATTTTAATTTCAAATATTATGAATTTTATTTCAATTACCATGACTGTGATGCTATGAATAGTATGATATAATATTCTGGTTGTGGTATATTGAAGTTCATTATTATAGAACAGTTGGGGATCAACCCAAAGGTTGGTTATTTGTTTTATAAAATGAACATGGATGTTGGTATTGTTGGCATATTTCCTCATATTTGGACATCCAAAGATGACAAATATTTATGATAGGGGTATGCATCATTGCCAAATTATGTGAAATTTTTATAGCATTATTATAGTTAATGTTGTATGTTAATGGATCCCCAAAGGTGAACATTGATATGCATTGAAGTTAGTATGTTTGAATCTGTGAAGTATGTTAGTATGTGACATGTATGACTCAAAGCATTAATGTTTTAAATATTATTCCTTGCAGTACCTGTTGCCAAACATTCCATGTTCTCAACTGTTGCAGTTTTTAATGGGCTGAACTTCTCTGAATGGAAAGAGCAAATCCAATTTTACCTTGGGGTAATGGATATGGATTTGGCTCTTAGAGAAGAGGAACCTGGTGCTATTACTCCTGAAAGCACTGAGGATGAAAGGAACCATTTTAAGAACTGGGAAAGATCCAACAGATTAAGTTTGATGTACATGAAAATGAGCATAGCAAGCAACATTAAGTCAGCTCTTCCACAAACTGAAAGTGCCATTGAAATGATGAAACTTGTGGAAGAGCGCTCCCAAACTGCTGATAAGTCTCTTGCTGGGACACTTATGAGTACCCTGACCACCATGAAGTTTGATGGTTCGCGTACTATGCATGAGCATGTTATTGAAATGACAAGCATTGCGGCAAAATTAAAAGCATTGGGAATGGATGTGGATGAGAACTTCCTGGTGCATTTCGTATTGAACTCATTACCGTCTGAGTATGGTCCTTTCCAAATGAACTATAATACCATGAAAGACAAATGGAATGTGCATGAATTGCACAGTATGTTAGTTCAGGAGGAAACCAGACTTAAGAATCAGGGAGCTCATTCCATCAATTATGTAAAGCATCAAGGAGCTGAAAAGAATAAAGGTAAGAAGCATGAGAAGAAAGGAGGAGGAGGAGGATCTCTTAAAGTTGATGAGGCCTCTTCTTCTAAAATCCACAAAAAGGAAAGTAATGCAAAGATGAGGTGCCATTTCTGTAAAAAGGAAGGGCATTTCAAAAGGGATTGCCTGAAACGTAAGGCTTGGTTCGAAAAGAAAGGTAAGCCTAGTGCTTATGTATGTTATGAATCAAACCTGGCTGAAGTTCCTTATAATACTTGGTGGATTGATTCTGGTTGTACTACTCATGTTTCTAATACAATGCAGGGATTCCTTATGACCCAAACCACAAGACCAAATGAAAAGTTTGTCTTTATGGGCAATAGACTGAAAGTTCCGGTGGAAGCTGTTGGGACTTACCGTTTAATTCTCGACAGTGGATATCATTTGGATTTATGTGAAACTCTTTATGTACCTAGTATATCTAGGAATTTAGTTTCAATTTCCAAACTTGATGTTGCTGGATACTCTTTTAAATTTGGTAGTGGTAGTTTCAGTTTGTACAAGCACAATCATTTGATTGGTAATGGTACTTTATGTGATGGATTATATAAATTATGTCTTGATAATCTTTATGCTGAAACACTTATGACTCTGCATCATAATGTTGGTACTAAACGTACCTTAATTAATGAGTGTTCCGCTTACTTGTGGCACAAACGTTTGGGACATATTTCCAAAGAAAGGATGAAAAGATTGGTAAATAATGAAATCCTTCCGGATTTAGACTTTACTGATTTAAATGTTTGTGTGGATTGTATTAAAGGAAAACAAACAAAACACACAAAGAAAGGAGCCACAAGGAGCACACAGCTTCTTGAAATTATACACACTGATGTATGTGGTCCGTTTGATGTTAATGCCTTCAATAAAGAAAAATATTTTATCACTTTCATTGATGATTATTCACGTTATGGTTATGTCTATTTGCTGCATGATAAGTCTCAAGCTGCAAATGCTTTAGAGATTTATATTAATGAAGTTGAAAGACAATTAGACAGAAAGGTGAAGATTGTCAGGTCTGATAGGGGTGGTGAATATTATGGAAGGTATGATGAAAGTGGACAACATCCGGACCCATTTGCTAAATTTCTGGAAAAGCGTGGTATTTGTGCTCAATACACAATGCCCGGTACACCGCAACAGAATGGTGTATCTGAAAGGCGTAATAGGACCTTACTGGATATGGTTAGGAGTATGTTAAGTAATTCTTCTTTACCCATTTCATTGTGGACTTATGCTCTAAAAACTGCCATGTATGTATTGAATAGGGTTCCTAGTAAGTCAGTTCCAAAAACTCATTTTGAACTTTGGACTGGAAGGAAACCTAGTATAAGACACCTGCATGTTTGGGGTTGTCAGGCAGAGATTAGATATTACAATCCACAAGAAAAGAAACTGGATGCAAGGACAATCAGTGGTTATTTCATTGGTTATCCAGAAAAATCGAAAGGGTATAGATTTTACTGTCCTTATCATACTACAAGGATTATTGAATCTGGAAATGCAAGGTTTATTGAGAATGGTGAAGTTAGTGGGAGTGAAACACCACGTAAAGTGGATATTCATGAAGTGAGAATACAAGTTCCATTGACTTGTAGCTCTAGTAAAGTTATTGTTCCTTATGCTATTGAACCAATCAATAATAATGAAAGACAAGTTAATGATCCCACTACTCATGAAGAAATCATTGTTAATGAACCGAATGAACCCATAGTAGAAGAACCACAACAGATAGCATTAAGAAGATCTCAAAGAGAAAAGAGACCTGCTATTTCTAATGATTATGTGGTATATCTACAAGAGTCTGATTTTGACATGGGTATTCAGGATGATCCAGTAACGTTTTCACAAGCCATGAATGGAGAAAATGGTGATAAATGGTTAGATGCTATGAAAAATGAGTTGAAAGTATCATGTTAGGAAGAAGAGTCAATAGAGTGGTACATGGAAGGGACTATGCCGACTTGATAGCATACAACCGCCATGACTCATGTTGATTTTATTTCTAATAATGAATTATGATGAGGTCAATGTATGAAACCTTAGCCTAGTAAATGCGCATTATAATGAATGTTGATTAAATCATGAAGGGACACCTCATAACATGAGCCAAGTGGGAGAATGTAAAACTATATGTGTCTCATGTTTAATATTAAGTGTCAGTTGATTTAAATAATAAAAAGGGCATAATGGTAATTGACAGTAAAGGGGAGTTATTTAAAGTGTAACTGCTGATAGGTGCAGTTATTAAAAAGTTATATGGTCAGTTTTCTGATTAAGGGGTCTGACAGAAAAACAAACGTCCATCTGGGTCTGCCCATGAGAGTTGTATCCAATCCCTATCAAAGAAGATACAAGAACAGTGAAGGGTTAAGACTCAGAGAAAGGATTCTACCATCAAAGTTCTTCCGCAATTATGGACAAAGGTATGTTTATGTGAAACTCATGAATTCTGAAGATCTCCTTTCATGTTCTTGAATGACTACTGCTGAACATGAATTACTGATTAAATGCTTACATTCTCCACTCCTTTGTAATAAGGAGTGCGATCCCGAATTCCTGAAGCCGTTACCCTCATATGCTCTTTGGGTTGGGAAAATGTTGATGTTGTTCGAACTTCTAAGACTGGTGCGTTCTTTTGTTAATACATCGCTACCTGCTTTGTTCCCTGAAAATATCTTGTAAATAATGTTGTGAGAATAATAAAATTTCTCTATAATGTGAGATGGGTGGAAATGGGTACCTCTTGAAGTAAATATAGGACGCGGAAAGCAATCTGATCAATGATCATCTTTGTTTGCGGTGCGGAAATGGTATTTCCTAGGAACATAGTAACAGTGAATATTGTTTCATTGTTCCCACACAAATTTACCTAAATATCACGCTCTTGAACTAGTGAACTATGCATGATAATGTGTCAGGAACTGGTGGTGTCAGAGTTCACTTAATGTGTCAGGAAGCTGGTGGTGTCAGAGTTCGCTTAAGTTCGCCTACCATGGCGAACTTTATTTTTTAATTAAGTTCGCCCACCATGTAGGCGAGCTCTATTTTTTTTTTTTTAATTTGATATTTGTTATCCACTAAAAATGTGACATGTCGGCAATCCGAGTTCGCCTCTGTCAGAAGCAAACTCGCGCCCGTGGCAAATTGGGAAATAAGATTATTTACGTGGCATTTAGATAAAAAAGTTGGTTAACATTGACATTTTGGTTAGTTATCATATTTCCGAGGTGGGCAGATTCTATCAATGTGGGCCGCGTGGAGTGATGGGCCTTGTCTGGACGGCTATGATCTTGGTCACGCGGGTCCCACAGTAGGCACCGTCCTAGGTCCCTTGTTTGCTCTCGCTTGTCCCTTATACCCAAACATCACTTTCAAATCGTGCTTGGCAAAAGTAACTATGAAACCTTAAAAATTGGTAAAGACCATGACCTTAACTGTAAAAGCACATGATTTTTTGGACAGTTACGGGCAGTTCAATAATTATGTCCACTACTGCTAATAAACTGCTTTGTTAAATAATTTGATTTCATTAAATTACTCATAAGCATAATTCTCTTTTGTTTTACGTTATGTTCTTTAATTGAGAGAAGTGTCAAATTCTTAATACTGTAATACTTCTCTTTCATTCATTTTTTTCCTCATAATCAGATGTGTATTTATACACAAACTGTACATTCAAAATCCTAACAAACTAGATAAAATAAATGAAACAAACTTCTGATTCTAAAGGAAACAAACTTCTGATTCTATCTATTTTGAATTTCAAATTGCTACATTCCAACACTCCCCCTCAAGTTGGTGCATGGATGTCAATCATGCCTAACTTGCTAATTGCTTCTTCAAACACTTCCAGAAATTGCTGGTCAGTACATCTGCCAATTGTTCTCCAAGCTGGAGCGTATACATCATAAGCAACAAGCTTGAACAAGAAAGACTAAGAAACATAAAATAAACGAGCGGGGGTTATAACAACTCTACAACTCACCCTAAAGAAAAATAAAAAATATAATAAACTAAAATAAAATATTATCTATATCTCTACTACTCCCTCCCCTAAGATGAAGAGAGACTTCATCTTAGGAAGAATGAAAAATAAAATGAAGCTTCATGGAATACAAGTCGGAGAAATCGGTAGCACAGCAAATCAACTGTAATGATCATCATTCTGAAGAGTTGGTAAAGAGAATGTGCTGGAATGAACACCAACTAAGGAAGGAAGGGCTGGCATGGACATCAGCCACCAAATATAAATGGTGCCGGGATGGACATCGACAAAATCAAATGTTCTGAAATGAACATCGGTAACACGAACCATGCTCCCCCTGAATAGGAAGCCAAAATTAAAGCCAAACAATGGCAAACGAAATACAAGTCAAATCAGACTTGAATAACACCACAAACATATGTGGGAATAAAATAAAATTGACCAAATACAAACCATAAAAGAAAATCAAAATAAAAATAATAAATCACCGAAGAAGATGAAATCACGGCCGGAAGAAACAAGATTTGGAAGTGGTTCGGTTCGGAAGTGGTTCGGTTCGATTAGAAACAAGATTTGGAAGGAGAAAAGAGACGCGACAGTAAAAGTAGCCATTATAGAAAGAGAAAGCGGGAAAATAGAGAGATTCTAGAGAGTGAGAGAGAGTGAAGAAGCAGAGAGAGAAAATTCAACAATTCAGAATGTGAAGGTGGAGAGTTTGAATTCAACAATTCAGAAAATTCAACAATTCAAAAATTCAACAATTCAGAAAATTCAACAATTCAGAAAATTCAACAATTCAAAAATTCAACAATTCAGAAAATTCAACAATTCAGAAAATTCAACCATTCAACAATTCAAAAATTCAACAATTCAATTTGGGATCTTTGCGTAGAATAATGTTTTGGGGAACATGAAGAGGTTTGGAGTTTTCAGAAGCAGAGTTGGCCATTGAAGAAGAAAATGAACAATACGAATACAGTCAAAAAATGGTGTATAAAAAAATTATGACGATTCGGGGCTTCACAGTAGCAGCAAGTAAGTAAGAAAAAGAGAAGAAAATCCGGAAAATTCAAAAGAGTGAACCGGAGGAAGGAAGGGGAAAAGGTACAGATGCAAAGGAGATCTGGATGATCAATAGATTTTAAAAAAATGATGGCAGCGGATACTCCATTCATGGAGGGTGAAAATTTTGCTCTGATACCATGTCAAATTCTTAATACTGTAATACTTCTCTTTCATTCATTTTTTTCCTCATAATCAGATGTGTATTTATACACAAACTGTACATTCAAAATCCTAACAAACTAGATAAAATAAATGAAACAAACTTCTAATTCTAAAGGAAACAAACTTCTGATTCTATCTATTTTGAATTTCAAATTGCTACATTCCAACAGGAAATATGGATGAGCAGGAAGAGAATTTCAGACATGGGGGACAGGTTTGGAGTGATGAAAGTTTTGATGACATTTCGCGAGTGAAGAGAAAAAGATTTTGATTTCTCCCCAATCTAATATACAATGATAAAAGTTTTCTGCTGAAGAATGATGGAGGAGGATGGAATTTATGTTTGCAGCTTATTACCTGAAGAATTAGATTAGATCATATAATAATAGTCATCTTTAAATGGTCTTCCCTTAATGCTTAGCTTTAGCTTAAGCCAATTGAAATGGCGGAAATGAAGTAATGGATGTAAAAGCATGATTGTAGAGGAAGGATTTATGAAATGAAGGTTGCTGCAAAAAAAAAAAAAAAAAAAAAAATCGTAAAGAACCTTGGGATACACCACCCCAAAAGCTAGCTCAAAGGGTGGGAGTGCCCAAGGCCTTATAAAGGCCTCATTAGTTGTTCATCCAACCAATGTGGGACTACATATCTCAACACGCCCCCTCACACGAGAGCCCATTGGGCTTAAAGAGTGGATAATGCAACAGGCCCAGCCACCTGTGCTAAGAAAGTCCAAAGAGAAAGTGGGGGGACGGCGAGGCTCTGATACCACGTAAAGAACCTTGGGATACACCACCCCAAAAGCTAGCTCAAAGGGTGGGAGTGCCCAAGGCCTTATAAAGGCCTCATTAGTTGTTCATCCAACCAATGTGGGACTACATATCTCAACAAGAAGGTTTTGTTACGCGTAAAAAGCATAAAATTTACTGATGGACTCATCCTCCTAATTTATTTCTTTGTCTACGAGAATTATAGAATAATTAAAAGCTCCTCCATTTGTATTTGTAAACATTTCATTAATGCATAAACTACAACTTTAGAAAGATCTCATCTAAATATTCTTTCGCAATGGCATAAAGGGAAGAATAAACAAAGGGAAAACATTTACAACTGGACATGCATGATGCATGCTTATATGTCTTTTAATTTCTGTCAGTGACATGGGGTGTGTCTGCCAATGAAGAGATTCTTGTAAAGTGATCACTCTCTCTCAAGTATTCAAGACTCTTACATCACTATATATACCTGTCACCTTGATCAGCTCCTCACCTCACTCGCAAGCACTATCTCTACCCTCTTATCACACCTTTCTTTCGGCCCCGTTATAATTACTCTTTGCATTGTCTGAATGGCCAGTATTGAGGTAACTCCAAGATACAGTTTCTCGAATTTGTTGTAAACTCTGGTTTCATACATTATACTACGCGTTTTATAAGATTTATGTTGTAAGAAAAGTGATTCTGTTATGTTATAGAGATTCATTTTGTGTGCCAGAGTTTTTTTTTTGCAGCGGGCCCCACAAAATGTTGTGTGTGTAGGAAAATTTTTGTGGTCATGTTAAATTATAGATAATAAACACTTATACTATTAGTCTGTGTAGTTTATTCATAAATGGCCGGGGTCTGGGATTGAACATCTTTGTGACCGAATATCATAAATATTTTTACTTTTCTTATTTTATTTGTTGGGATGTTCATTCAACATCTTTAGAGCTATAATTAGAATATATATCTAAATTGAAATTGGATCTTGCAGGTTGCACAAGAAACAACCACATTGAACGACAATGAAGCAACCAAAACAATCCCAGAACAACAACCAGCCACTGAGGTTCCAACCTCAGAACCAATAGCAACCGAACAACCAAAGGAAGTAAAAGCCGAAGAACTGAAAGAAGCAACAATAACAACAACCGAAGTCCCGGTTACAGTGGAGACCAAGGAAGTGGTGACAGAGGAGCCAGCACCTGAGAAAACAGAGGAAAAGTCCGAAGAAGTTATTGAAAATCCAACAACTGAAGAGACAAAAACTATTGAAAAAGAATCAGAAGCAGAAGCAGCAGTGGAGGATGAGAAGCCATATGAGGAGAACAAAGCGGCAAAGGAAGCCACCACTGTCGAAAACACTGAAGCTTAATTAATCATGTGGTGAACTAAGTCAAAGCAACAAGTTTCTATGTCTTTGATTGATTGCATTATGTCTCCAAGCATGTCATTGTTGAAAAGCTTCTCTCTCTATTTCTATTGTTTATCAGTTTATCAATTACTACTATTATTATATGGATTTTATATTTCTCATTCAAATTTTCCTACACACTTCTCGATTTTCGTGATGACATGGGTCCTACATCTAATTTTTTCTAACACATGGGTCCCACATGTTTTTTATCTCTACAACATAAGATTTCAATTCTCATTTATCATTAGAAATATAAAACCCTTATTATATACCTACGTGGAAGCACTTTGGTTCCACATCAATACCCATGGCAACTAGTTGATACTATAGATTTCTTGGTTTATTAGCTGGGAAGGCATGGGCAATACAGATGTTAGCATCTTTCATTTGTGATCAATAAAAGAATAATACCTAAAGTATATTGTGTTTGCCTACAGTAAAAAAAAATGCCTCTTTTATGTACAAACACGATTAACTTTTCACGGTTTCCACATTTCCTAAGAATATTATTGGCTTATTTTCCACCAATAATGTTAACAAGTTTCTTCCACATAAATCAGAGTCTTAAGTTCCATGTATGATGTAAGGGAAAATGTTTATAGTTTTAAATGACACAACTTATATCATTTCACTCTCATAAAGAGATAGGATCCACACATTTTTTTTGTTAATTGTCTCTTCTTCTTTATCTATCTCGTTCTCCCTCTTAAAATGACACAATTTTACATCCTTTAAAATGATACACACTGATGTAAATACTTACAAAGCTACGACAGTTTGTTAAAAATCATTACTTTACCTTACCAAAAATTAGATTTTTCTCTTATTTATTCTTTCCCCTCAATTTTTTTGAGTTTCCAACTAGTTTGGAATAAAGTGATGTTAATCTTCACCTTGCCCGGACAAACCAGCTTCCAATTATCTAATATAATACTATTACATAGTGCCGCATTAAAGCTTGTAAATGATACATTTTTGTGGTTTAACAAATAACAGAGCATGTTGGATAAACAAACTGACTTGGGTATGAAACAGATGATTACTCGCCAATGGAAGGAATATTGAAGATTAAAACAGGATTCTTCTAACTGAGAAAATAAGCTGATTCATTTTTCATCCTTCAAGTTAATGGGTTTTTGTACGAGGGAGAGTGTTAAAAATATATAATATAAAATATTAAATCATTCATTTATCTTCATTTAATAACTTAAACTATTGAATTGACTTGAATTATTAGGTTGAATCGATTGTTTACATATAATTTGTTTTTTCTGGAAATTAAATAAGTAATAGGTGTTGTTCTTTACACTCTGTTAAGAATAAGAGGGTCAGAGTTACCCTATATTGAAGTTCTTTCTTGGAGGCTTAATTTGGGGGCCCAAATCCTCTAGTGGCCGTTTGGTACGCAGTATTCTTCGGGATTATTGAGAAATTGAATTTTTCTAAATTTTAAATTTCCGGATATTGTTATAAACTGGATATAAAAATCATATTTTTGAAAATCGAGATTCTCGGATATTAAGATATCAACGAAGTGATTTTATGGTTTTGTTGTGGTACTGCAGCTTGTCTTATCCAAGAGCAAATTTAAGAGCGCGAAGCACTGCATCTTATCAAACCCCGAGAATATTATTGGCCTGCTTCTTCTTGACTCATCCTCAACCATTTATGGAACCCATAAAATAGTTGTTATGGGATGACAATTTCCCTCGTTGCAAAGAAACATTAAAGAGCGATTATGTTGTGTCGCTCAAGTGGTAGGGGTGAGAACTTTTAACATGACTTGAATATGATACCAAAAAATCATGTTTAAATTGATGTATTTTCAAATTTGTAATAACAAAAATTGATACAAAAAGATTTGTGTTGTGTTATGTAAATAGGAAATTGACATGCATTAATATTTTTACAAGTTATTTGGGTCATGTCATGTCATGTCAGCTCATATAATAAGTGAAATATTTTAAAATTATTAGGTTATTCGTGTCATATCGACCTATCTAATAAGTAATATATTTTGAGTTCACATATTATTTATGTTATATCGTATCAACTTATAAAATAAGCTAACAATATTTATATCGAAGGTTTTAATCTGTTTTCAAATTCATATCGTACGTTATTGAGTATATTTATATTCATATAAATTTGTATTGTTAGCCCAAATTGTCACATGCAGGTAGACGGTTGTTTCAAAATGCTTTGATTGTGTTTGTCAAGGGTTGATAATTTGTTTGTCAAAACCTATTCCATGATTCTACCAATGAGCAATAATTCAATTCTTTCTACCTATTATCCTAATAAAATAAAGGTTTTATTAAACTGTTAAAGGAGATAAGTTATATCATGTCATAGAAACAAATTTGTGAGCTCCATCAACTAAAAAAAAGAAAAGATAACACAATTATCGAAAGGTGTATAGGAGGAAAAACTTAACTCATGTAACATGAGAATAATTTTTCCCTAAAATAAATTCAGCTCAAGTATTTAGTGTATTTTTCATCAACTTCTGTTTGTTTTGGTCTTGCCAACTGAACACATGTATACAATTTGATGGGGTTCAATGAGTTACTTGTTGGAATTTTTTGTAATTATTATAAGCTTTAATCTATTGTGATTTTCTTATTTTTTTTATAAAAACGGGCTAGGCATGATTCATATAGAAGTGCAGTATAAAGCCAACTTAACCGAGTGATTCTTTTATTTAGATTTGGATATCTGTAAATTGATTAGTGTGGGTAACGGTATAAGCCTAACTCATAGACTCATGAGGGAGGAGGACTAGGGTTAATAAGTTTAGTTAGGTCCCCTCTGCATTAATTCACAATGTTTGACAACCGTTAATCTACAACTTGCCCCATTGATAATTGTGATTAGGGAGTAGTGTGAACGGTAGAGGAAGACCCTGATCTTTCTAACCTTGCGAGAGCATCAGATAAGCAAGAAGCAATAAAACCTTCAAGAAATTTAAAATCATATAAGCCTAACTCTTTTGGTGATCTAAATTCATATAATTTTGAAATATCTTACATTCCTTTCATATGTCTGTCAAATGAATCTTATGCTTGACTACGAGCAATAGTTTACATAAATAATGCTTATTTTATTTTTTTGCGTTTTGAATACGTGGTGTTTGGTTGTCATGTTTTGAAGAAGACTACAAAGTTGTCCACTTTATTAAAGAATATAGTATTAAATTCTAAGAAATGACTTAAATAGTAAATAAAAGTTAAGTAATTGGTGAGATCTTACAAAATACATATGAAGCGGAAGTGTAATAGTATTTCGATCAATATATATAATTAAATAATACTAAGGCTAGCTTATAGGATTAAAACCTTAATGCTCCACCATCACCATATTCCTCGCATCTTTTGACCATAAATTAAGACAGTGCAAAGTTCGAACTTCTGGAAGCCTCCGGTGGTGGTTTGACCAACAGGGACCCGACGGCATATCATATTTATATTTTTGGGATACAATTAGCATTACATCTTATGCCCTATCCATTGATTTGACTATAACAAGGAAAGGTTGACCAACTTTTTCGAGAAGCTGAAGCGAGCAACGCTATCTCAAGGAATTATGAACCTTTAATTTTAATGGAAAAAATAAATAAAGAGAGAATGAATGAAAGAAATACTAATGATTGGTATTATTTATTTGGAGAAAATTAATGTAAAACTAATCCAAATCTTCAGCAACAGTGAGAAATAAGATTTTAAGACCGGAAATATTAGATTAAAAAATTATTTATTAAGAGATAAGACTAATAATAATTTATGCCGGTCTAAAAGCAGAAATTTTATACTAAATTTTAGTTACTTATATCTAATAGCTTACATATATAATAAATTAGAGTTATTAAATATAAATAAAATTAATAACTTAATTTGAAAGTATAATTTATATTGGTGTAAAATGATCATAATTTATTTGTTATTGTTAAAGAAAATATTTTATTAATTTTAATCAAATGAAAATATAATAACTTATTTTAATTCATCATTTTAATTAAAAAATTGTTTTTCTAAGCACTTAATAACAATAACATTAAGTAAACTTTTTTATGACTTCATTGATCTTGTTATTTTGACGAATTTGAATAATATTCAACCACGAATTTCAAGATGATTTATACCCATGTACGTTTGCTTGTGTTTTTTTAAATAAGCTATATATAATTTAAAAACATATTTAAAAAAATTTATAATTAATAATTTGGTAAAAAATTGAAATATTTAAGAAAACAGTTTAATGCTTTTCTAAAAGTTAAAATTAAATACTAATTTTTATAAAAAAAACTCTAAAAAATTATATCATACAAATATTTTTTTTCAAAATTTATCCAAATATACTCACAACTCTTATATTATCTAAATCTATAATATTTAATTATTCACTTCCAAATTAGTTGATCATTTTACATTAAGTGCAGCACATTTAGGAGTATTAAAAAAATATAATTTCTCAACGAATTCCTTTGGTCTGAATGTAGTGCCGTCGTATCTCAACGGGTTTCACTTTCGAGTTTCAACTTTCAACGTAACTTTCTTTTCTTGCTATCCAAAAAAAAAAAGCCATTCAACGTAACGTAACTAGGAAATGTTCGAAAACTCCACTTACTCTTGAATTAATTATGTTTCTTCTATACTAGAATTAATTATGTTTTCTCTTTATTTCTCATGCACGTGTGGTTGCAAACACAGGAAGACATAAACGTAAAAAAGAATGGGAAAAATATTTCTGCAGTTACTGCAAATAAGTTATCTGCATTTATTCCCAAAACGATGTCGTTTTGGTATTGAAATCTTAAAAAATTATAAATATAAAGACTATTATAACCCTGAAATAAATTAAAATTATAAAAACACCATGATTTCCGTCCCAAAATGACGTCGAATTAGCCTTACTGCAGATAACTTATCTGCAGTAACTGCAGAAAAAGTGAACCCAAAAAGAATATAATAAACTATTTCTCACTCAGCTTGCGTATAACGGGACAGTGACCATTTTGCCATGTTTCACCAAATTATTTACCAACTGCCACGTGAACAATAAAAATTCTCGGAATGCCACGCGGCATAATTCGCTACTCTGTGCAGCGAAATATGTTGTGTCAAGCTGCACAATCAGTAAAAATGACACGTGTCAAGCTGGCAGCTAAATAACCATAATTCGCTACACAGTGTAGCGAATTACTGTCAGCTTGACACGTGTCATTTTTGCTGACTGTGCAGCCTGACACAGCATATTTCGCTACACCGTGGAGCGAATTATTTGCAAACATAATTCGCTGCACAGTGTAGCGAATTATGTCACGTGGCATTTCGGGAATTTTTACCGTTCACGTGATAGCATGGTAAATTATTTGGTGAAGCGTGGCAAAATGGTTACTCTATAACTGTATTATTTGTATGGGGTAAAAGTTTGTAAGGGTAAAAGTTTGTTCTTTTGAAATATGTAATTTATGTACTTTTAATAATTTATAACTATGTATTAAGAGTAGTATATAGTTACAACATCAAAATTATATATTTTTTTTACTTTTTACGTCAGCAAATAGTGTCTGAAAAGAAAAAAAATACAATTTTAATATTATAATTATGTACTATCTTTAATACATAGTTATAAATTATTAAAAGTACATAAGTTACCTACTTTAAAAATGACAAATCATTTCCTCTATTTGTATATCCAATTCTTTCTTATTTCATACTGATTAACCATAATTTAATTATTAATATATTAGCAAGATGTACGTATAAACTAGCTAACAAGTTAATAATCTATTATCGGTGAGCTAATAATAGATTATTAGTAGAACCGATGGAAAATAATATAAAATTTTGGTGAGTGGAAAACATTTTTTAATTATAAATGTAAGGGGTTTACTTATCTCATGTTACATGAAATAGGCATCTTATAAAAGTAAATATTACTTATAAAAGCATTCTCACCAAATGAAAAGACAATTGTGGGATCAAAGGTGTGATTTAAAAGGTAGTCACGCAATAATGTGATACAGATTAGAAGCAAATCGTTTATCAGTGATAGGTGGGGAGCGTCCCAGCACCTATATAAATATTACCAATTAATTCTCAACATGACATACTAGAGAAAAAAAGTAAGGAAAAAAAAACTATTAAACCCTTATTTGAAGATATACATAAACATGACTAGGTACTTCCTCCTTGCTGTGTTCTTTTCCTGGGGCTTTGGCTCCTCGTTTTAATTATTGTTTTAGGGAAATATGAAATGAGCATACCTTCTTTTCTCCTTTTAAATGTTCCGTAGTCTACAATCTTCTGGAAGCCGGTTTTTTCAATAAGATTCATGGGGCAATTCAATAATATACTTCAGCTGTTATTGGTTGTTACTTTTTAATTTGTGTATTATAAACTGAAGAGTATAAACAGTGTATTACGTTGTTTTTGTTCTTTAGTAACATCACCAGTGAGAGGCAGAAGTTCATTAAGATCATGAAGTAGACTCTGAGCTTTCCCCAAATATTCAGTCATAGGACAATTGAAGTCCCGAGTAGCAAAGGTAGTCATCAATTTCTGACACACACCATAGAGTCTCTAGGTATCATTGGTGTACAGTGCTTTTGCCTGACTCCAAATAGCTTCACAAGTAACAGCAGGTCGAAAAATCTGCTTGATAGACGGACGAAGAGTAGTTTTAATGAGACTACACAACTGAGCATCAATCATTTTCCACCGAGTGCGCTCCGTTTCGCCACGGATTCAGCCTTAGTGGTGAGATGGGATGTATAATTCTGCCCATCCAACCAAAGTCGCAGATCGGAAGACCAAGTGTCATAGATGGACCCATCCAATTTATCCACACTCAACGGAGCAAGGATATAATTGGAAAAAATAGTAGACTCTGACTTTTGTCCCGCCGGAGTCCCAAAAACAGAAACATGGGAGACATGAGGAGTGTCCATAATTTAAAAAAAAAATCAGAAAGAACAGATCACAGAACTAACCGGTAGAAGAGGAATATGAGCGTCAACACAAAAAGATGTCGAACCAGAAAAATAAGACCGGATCCAGAATCATCTCAGCAAGACGAAAAAATCGCAACCAACCATGGCCGGAACGGAGTCTGCACGCGCCTCCACAATAGCCCGGAAACTGACAACGAGATAGTTCCGGGAAAAAAAAATTGTAAACTACGATGAACAATGGGTTCACCGAAAAAAAATAATTCAAACGTTCCTTAGGCTCTTGATACCATGTTGAATATCGAAAGAGAAGAGAGGAACATTTGAAAATAATACTGTGTGTATCAACTACACAGTGGAGTCTATTATATAACTAAAAAGAAAGAAAACACGATGTGAGACTTCTATACTACTATTCTAAACTATCATTTACAACATCTATGTTGGGTTGAATTACCTAAATTGTGTGTTTGTGATGTTTCCCGAGTAGAAATTGCCAGAGAAATATAAAAAAATAATTGAAGATCCATCGTTCATCACTTTCGGCTGTTGGATGAGATGATTGCATATATATCATATTATTAGAGGCAATATGATAACGAGGTTCAGTTCTAACTGCTTTCCTTTATAGTGAAATGAAATAAGCACACGGTAAAGCAAAAAAAAAAAAAATTAGATTTATATAATATCCATCCTTCTAGGCTAAATGATTCTTGCACGAGGAGTATATGTCAGAGAAATATAAAAAAATATCATAAAATACCCGTCACATAGACTGAAAACAAAATACTCTGTTCTGAATGCTCGAGCATTCATAATTAAGCTCGCGATTTTCATAGATATTTGCACATTCTTTTTTTTTTTTGTAAAATTTGTTGGATTATATAAATTTGTTAGTATGACTTTGTAGGCCCGCATCTTCCTTTTGTTTCAAAGTGAATATGCATTAAGATAAACAAATAACAATGACGGGCTCTATTAACCGTGATTACAAGATGAGCACCTTGAAGAAGATGGAAGATAGTCCCGATGCATTAGAGGGTGAATCGCCTTTGTCCAAGCCTTCATCCTAGGATACAGGAATGCCTCATGTATGATGACTACACAGTTTATTTATTCTCTCTCTCTCTTGCCAATAAATATTCAAAGCATAAAGAGAATTGGGATTTGAACTTGGATCTTGTACTGCTGTGTGTGAGATAGTTAGAGGCTTAGAGCATTATTGATGTGTGTGTTAGGAGTTCCACATTGATTGCCTAGGCAACTAGTGTGCGATTTATAAGGTCTTGAGCACTCCCACCCTTTGAGCTAGCTTTTTGGCGGTGATCCCATGGGTTCCTATCATTTGGTGCTCTCGTTGAGAGTCGAACACCGGAAAAGGCTACCTGATAGGTGGGTGAAGCCCGCCCAAAAGGGAGGAGGGCTACCACCGGGTCAGAGTGAAAGTCCACCTTAAAGGGTGGCAATGTTAGGAGTCTCACATTGATTGTGTAGGAGTCCCACGAGTTTGTATCGGTGTGCTAAGTTTATTGATTGTCTTGTCGAAGCATGACACATAAACATTCTTCATTATTACATCTATTTTTATTTATTTTTTTGGTAAACATCTTCATTATTACATCTATAATCGAATAATATACATTCCTAGATTCCTTAGAGGAAAATGTTTGATAGCACGGGAGATAGCAGCTATTGGTTGTGATAATTTTTTTTATCCTTCTACTAAAAACATTTTAAAAAGTTAGTTATTCAAACTCTGGCCACCCTGACTCTAACTTGGCCATGTAGCAGTAATCGAATGGAAAAAAGACAACCAACATCGTACCACTCTCAATCTAGATTACCACTCCAAAAAGTAAAGACAATTGGAAAGCAGCCATTAGCTTAAAAGCTTCCAAAATGAGGTAGCACACAAGTTTGATGTCAAGCAACGTTGAATGAACCCCACCTGAACCTGGCCGCCAAGCCCTCAAGTTCTTTGACTCACGTGCATTACTCACCTCATTTATTTAATTTGGGTCCCATTAACCACCACATCCTTCGGATTTTAGTGCACTTACAAGTGGCAAAACATTCATGAAAGGAAAACATTTTCTCATGTTGCATGAGAATTCAATTCTCATATTGGCTCAGCGGTAAGCTTGCTTGCCGTGGTGTGTCGGGTTCGAATCAGTCTCTCTGCAAAAAGCAGGGGTAAGACTGCCTAGAGTATTCCCTTCCCCAGACACTCACGAAGTGGGTATTTGAACTGGGTCGGCCCTTTTTTTTCGGCCCTTTATTCTTTTTTTAATAAACGTAAGGCCCACCACTAGTTGAGTCACAACATGAGAATCAGGCAACATGAGAAAATCAAATCCCTTGATGAAATCTTACCTTCCTACCCTTCTCTTCAGTCTTCACTATATAGTGTTTACAACTTTGAATCATTGTTTTCCCTTCCCTCCTTAGCCTCGGCTATATAATAAGCACACCTACCGTAGCTCTAGGCATTCCAACAATTTCCAAACCCTCACAAATTCCACCGTTTTTAATTAGTACCTAAGAATGGATTATTCCACATTCTTTGTTCCAAACTTTGAGTGTCCTTCTGAGTGTTGTTCACACACATTATCTCATAACCAATCCCTTCCCTTCAATGAAAATGACTCGCAAGAAATGCTTCTTTACGAAGTTCTAGCACAGGCTGGTGAAGCAACAGCAGCAACCAATTCAAGAGTTGAAGCAGAGGTAGTAGCTTCTTCTTACAGAGGAGTTCGAAGGAGGCCATGGGGGAAGTACGCTGCAGAGATAAGAGACTCTACGAGGAACGGTGTGAGGGTTTGGTTAGGAACCTTTGACACTGCTGAGGCTGCTGCTTTGGCTTACGACCAGGCTGCATTAGCAATGCGTGGCTCTATGGCTGTTTTGAATTTCCCTGCTGAGATGGTTCATCAATCTCTTCAAAACATGGACTATGATTTTCAAGAAGGGTGCTCTCCTGTTTTGGAATTAAAGAAGAGACACTCCATGAAGAGGAAATCGGAGAGTAAGAAGATGAAAAAGAAGCATGAAGAAGAAAATATGGTCGTGTTGGAGGATTTAGGGGCAGAGTATTTGGAAGAGCTTCTTACTTTGTCCCAAGATGCTTGATTGCTTCTTTCTTTTTTTGGTCAACTCTTGCTTTTACTCCTTTTTACTTCGTTCCACCACTTTATTCTTTTTCTCATTTTTTTTGTTTTTAGGGATAAGTTATGCTCCACGTCTTCAACCGGTGTTTATGCAAAGAGGGAAAAATAAATCTTATGTTATAGGAGAACTCAAATCTCATGTCATAGATACATCAAGTGTGAGACTCACTTTTAAAAAAACAAAAAAAAAAAAACAAAAAAATGAGTGACACACCTTTTTACGGTAAGTGAAGAGTTTATTTTATCATGCAACGTAATAAAAACAAACCCGTTATCTAAAATAACTTCTTAAGTCTTTTCAAACTTAGATGATTTGGTTAATTATAATATTAAAAATATAAAGGAAGTAATAATAATAAATCGACATAAGTAATGTAGCACAAATTCAATTATACATAGCTAGAGATTTTTCTTGCCGTGCGTAAGAATTTCTTATTATGTAATTAATATAAATGGCAAGTGGGCTACTACTACAGTTACAGTTTGTTTTTTCCGTTATTGCTCGATGTATTTTGTGTATAGATGGATTTGTTTCATTTGATTAAGATAGTGAATCATATGTACTTAAGAATGTCTGGTTTACGTGGAACTTACGGATCATTTTCAGCAAAATAAGACAAAAGATTGTTCAACGAAGTCTTGTTGGCAATTTATTGATCAATATAATTATATTCAATCAAGAAAATTTTTAGGCTCGTTACGTTGTACCGTAATATGTCATGAGACCCATGCGTGGGTCTCGGTATAGTACAAATTTTAACGGTTCCATACATGTACTTTTGGGAACGTATGGTTTTATGCGGGTTTTTCATCTAATACGATTACGTATTACCTACACAGAAACATTATAAATTATAGGTCCTACGGATGGTGTTACGTCAAAATCACAAAAAAAAAAAAAATCTATTCTTGCATTGCTTCTATTTATTTTTGGGAACATGTTTCTTGTATTAGATAATTTTGCCTATGAATCTCATTAAATTTTTTGTGTGTATAAAATAAAATTATCTCATACAAAATAATATATATATATATATATATATATATTGGAAATGATCCGTTTATAATTTTTTTTTACAAATTACATTATCTTTATCCTGGGAAAACATAGTGTAACCAACAAAACCCAGCACAATTAGTAGATAACTGGGTTCCTTAAGCATGTTGACAGGGGTTCGATGCCTGACCATGTGTATGGAAAAGGCTTTGTTGGGAGAGGTTTACCCACTTAATGTGATCTCCCGCCTCGAAAGGATTAGTCTTCAGCTGTCGGCGGGAGGATACTTTGGGGAAAAAAAAAACATAGTATAACTAGTGTTCTTATGTGAGGAGATAATGTAATTTGTAAGAGTTTGTAAAAAAAATTTATAAATATAAGCTACCCCTATATATATATATATATATATATATGGATAAATAAATCTCATGTTGTAGGAATAGTCATCTCTCATGTCAGTGAGAGCTCGATTTCCGTGTTAATATTTTTTTTCATTTTCCTTTTTTATTTAAACTAATGGACCCACTTGATTGTGTGTAGGAGAAAAACTACTCTCATGTTACATGAGAAAATGCAACCCCATATATATATATATATATATATATATATATATATATATATATATATTCCTTTATTTTTTGGTACATTAAAGAAAGGCGAAAAGAAAAAGCCTAGCAAACCAAGTAGCAGGTTGAGACTTAAACCAACCATTTACATTTATCGTCAATCCTAATGTCAAGACTCCAAATGTCAGAACAACTGCTGAGTGGGCATTGCTCTCTTTAGTCAGACTCATCTGAAATCCAATTTCTACGGAAGCCTTTGTTTAAGCTTTAAAATTCAGTATCATTACTAATGACACACAAAAGTTGTCTAACTAGAATGCTGGTTCAAATTGGGGTGTGTATTGAGTCCCTTTAGCCATGAATTAAATAAAAATCAGAGCAGTAAAATGCTACGATCAACAAACTCCTGTGTGAAGAACTGTTTCACAGAAACACCCAACGGATTCGATGCTAATATGTAGCTAGTTCTGGAGAACATTATTTTTGTCAAGCGAGTGGTAACTATATATAGCGCAAGCTAACGGTGGACTCAGATGGTAATATGTATTTTTCAAACAACATAACAAATCAGGCAACGCATTACACACACAGACACAGCATTAACTCAGAATTTAGATTAACAAATCAGGTAATATGTATTCTCATTTCTAAGTATGCAGCAGGAGGGGAGGCCTGTGAATGTGATAGCTTTTCGATTACAGTAGCCTGTTTCAGGTTTTCACTCAATACAACTGATATTATAATGGGATTTATACTTCTCCCTTCTCATATGTTAGAGATACATTAAAGGGTGGAGCCCACTTCAAATTATTTCTCTCACTTCTTCCCTCCTTCTCTCTCCTAATTATTGTGTCAACCGCAAAATAACAATTTCTCCACCAATGGGAGAAGTTATTATCCCTATTCAGGGCGGATTTAGGGGGTTAGGATGTGCCACCGCCCCCAAATTTTAAGAATTTTTTTTAATATATATATATATATATATATATATATATAAAATAAAAGTTGATAATATTATTAAATTATTTATTTTAAAATTTGTATAATATAAAATTACTCGTCGTGACATCATTGGATATCATATTATACTCAATCTTTTTTATTTCTAGTGTTATTCCTCTATCAATTTTAACAAATCTTTTTTATTCCGATTGCTATTCCTCTATCAATTTTAACAAACCCTCGTGGCCTCATCTGTATCCCCATGAAAAAAATTCTCTCTCAATTTTAATAAATCTTCTCAACTCAGGTCTTTCACTATCTCTATTTTTTTATGAAATTAACAGTGCTACTATTATTTGATTGTTTTGTTTCAAAATCCGTTCATATCATCCCCGTGTTTTGAATGTTTTATTTCAACTCATTATTTTCCATTGATTAACATTTTTTTATACCGACCTTCGGTGCATTAATGTTTAGATAAATAAACTCATCTATATGAATCTTTTTTAATTTATTGGTTCATACGTGTTTTGACTTTTTTTTTTTAATTTATTTGTGCAGCACAATTTATTCTTTCAATTTTAAAAGTAATCCTCAATGAAACATTAAATCATTAAACACGTAGAGTAAGAGTCAACTGAAGTGATCTTGATTAGCTTACCACCCTTTTGCTCTCTTTTCATTTGCATAATTGTGTTTCTCTCTATGTAGTGGAAAATATGTTTGCTCTAACTTAAAAGAATCACTTTTTGGCACAATTTGGTTGTAGTTTTTTATTTTATTTTCTAAAAAATATGTAGTTAAAACCATTGTTTAAGCTAAGGCACTATTTTTTTTAATTATTATTTTAAACTATTTTTTATGTCTGTTGGACCGAACAATAGTATATTTTTTTTAATCTTTCAAATGTTGTTAAATATTAATATTTTGGTAAAAAATTACCTAATGAGTTGCTACGAGGTCAATAGATAAAAAAATACTAATATTATGCAAGACAAAAAATTAATTTTCATCCCCCCTCTCCTCTGATCCCGGCTCCGCCAATATTATAATTCTATTCTTATACTTTTCGTTTTTCATTCATTTCATCTATTATTAAATATCCAAATATAGCCTTACTAAAATATCTATCTTAAATACCACTTTAATAGTGGATACCCTAGATCCTAATAATTCTGGTAAAGTAAACAAAAATTAAAATTAAATAGGGTAATCTAATGAAAGGGAAAAGCACTATGATTTGACAGATAAAAATAAAATTAAAAGAAAATAAAAAAAACTAAAGGAAAAGACAAGAAGTAAGAACTAAAGAGAAACTTCCACCACATATTTTGATGCAAAGCTTTTGTCTGGAAGGAGAGGTTTGCATTCAATTATTTCACTGATAATTCTAAAACAGTTGCTAGATATTTTTGTTGAAACTTTAAGTGGACCCTCTACTCCATAAATACACTTAGTTTTATCATATATTTTTTTCAAGTATATGATCACAAATATAATTATATATATAGGCATAAGATATGTTATTTTATATACTTTTTTTTCATATATATACCTTATATATCATTCTCCAATATTCTTAAATCAGAATCTTAATAGAAAAAATAAATGATAAAGATTAATTGAAATTATGATCTAATAATATTGAAAAATGGTAAGAAAGGTAAGTATGGAAAAAGATGAGTAGAATAATTTATATATATATATATATATATATATATATATATATATATATATATATATATATATGTTAGGATCATTTGACACCTCATCTGAGAGTTGTTAGATCAAAAAAGATCAACGACTCTGATTTGCAAGCATGTGACACCATTGATCTTTTTTGATCTAACGGCTCTCAGATGAGGTGTCAAAGGATCCTATTTATATATATATAAGAAATTAATAAAAATAGTAGAAAAAAATTATATAGTAATGTCGAACTGGGCTCAAGTAAGTAGACTAAAAAAATTCATAATTGAACCAAACTTATCAAAATTGAATTTTAAGAACATTAAAAAAACAAATAAAATCAATTATTTCGGGTTTTGTTTAGTTGAATTTGATTTTTCCCAAACTACTTATACAGTGATTCATTTCTTTTTTCTTTTTTTGGTGAAAAGTGATTCATTTCTTTTAGCTTTGAGCTCAAGCTCCATTTTTTTAATAAAAGTTGATTAATTCGGGTAGATTTTGATTATCATTTATGAAATCAAACCAATTCAACTAAAATAAACGCATACAGTTGCATATGTATTTTTTATGATTTTTATACTAATTAATGATTATGTTTTAATTTGTTCTTGTTTTATACAATTTTTTAGACTAGTTCGCTGTTGCTCTAGCCTTTAGTCATGGAAAAAATATAGTAAAATTGTTTATGATTTGTTTAAGTTAGGCTAAAAAACTGATTGACCTGTACCAAATTTAAGTAGGGTTTTATAAGAGTTATGTTGTAGGAAAAATGATTCTGTTATATTATAGAGATTCATTTTGTGTGTCAGAATCTTTTTTTTGCTGCGGGCCCCACAAAATGTTATGTGTGTAGGAAATTTTTCGTGGTCATGTTAAATGATAGATGATAAACTCTTAAAGTAATTGAGATCAGTTTGGCCCCACCTCAATTCTTTAATCAAAACTAATTTAACTAATTCAGTTAGCGTTTAAATTTTTTTGAATGATTTCGAACCATAAACATTCCCGATATTAACGAAACTAATTGAGATTAGTTTGGTTCACCTCAATTCTTCAATCAAAACAAATTTAACTAATTTGGTTAGCTTTTTGTTTTTTAATTGAATGAATTTGAACCATAAACATTCCTGATATAACTGCATGACTAGTCTAGTTTGCCAAGCAAACTAGTTTAGGTTTAGGTTTAATAAATGTATAAACAACAATATTAAACGTTTAAAATGTAGTAAAATTTTGATTTGTATATACAGGTAACTTATTTAACTCTTCAATTTATTAATTTTCAATTATAAACACTATTTATTTAGGGAAAAGTTATACTTATTACATTTTTTTTTACTACCAAATATTAACCGTCGATTTTTGTTAATCTAACGTTATAATTTATTAGATAACACTTATTAATTAATTATTAATTTTCAATAAATTATAACCGTTAGATTGACGGAAATCAACGGTTAAGATTTGGTAGTAAGAAATAATAAGAAAAAAAAATTAACAAGTATAATCTCCCCATTTAAAATGAGGTATCAAGCAGATTAGACTTTGTTAATTACTGTTCATCGAATTTGTGAGATGAATTAATATAACAGTGAGGATATTCTCACTACAAAAAATTCTTACTACTAACTTACTACCCATCACATTATCATTGGATCAAAGAGAGAGAATGTTAAGAAGTTTTTGAAGAAAGAGAAAATGTTAATCTAATGGTGATTTGTATATGTAAATTTAAAATATAATAAACAATTATCAATTTTATGGTTTATTGAATTATGAAAAATAAAAATAAAAAATCGATGCCTTTTCAAAAGGTTCATCTTTTTTTAAAATTAATAAAAAAAAAATGAAACGATATCTGTCTGGCTGTCATGTAAGTCATCCTTTGGCCTAGTCGGTTTTGTGAAGAAAGTAATGAAAGAAACGAACAAACCATTTCTCGAAAGGAATGAGTAAAACTAAACCTGATCCTGAAACGACACCCCTCTGCGACCGAAACGACAGTTACTGGGAACATTTCATCTTCTTCTTATGGTGAGTTTCAGCGAGGCATGAAATTGGCTCACTCCTCCTACAGTTTGAGCCTTTGCATCTTCATCTGAGAGAGAGAGAGAGAGAGTCGTTGACTTTGGGTAGAAGAAGAAGAAGGAATGGAGCAATCAGTTTTGGATGACATAATCAATCGTCTGCTTGAAGTTCGCACCCGTCCGGGGAAGCAGGTTCAGCTATCGGAGTCAGAGATCCGCCAACTCTGCGTAGTTTCTAGAGAGATTTTCTTACAACAACCTAATTTATTGGACCTCGAAGCACCCATCAAGATTTGTGGTAAACTTTTTTTTCCTTTGCTTTTAACCTATCTTAAGATCTGTAGCATCTTATTTCCTCAAAATCAAACCTAGACCGCTTTTATTACTTCTAAGGTTTCGCTTTCGACATGATCTGAGTTCTTTTTGTGGCTTTATTTTTTTTTTTTTTTTATGATCCCGTTTTCTCTTCCCTCCTATAATACTACAAAATTGGCTTAAGCATTATACTATAATCTCCTTCCAAATTTGCAGCCAAAATTGTACTGTACTCTTCATCGTGTTTTAATGATTATCTGGTTTCCTTTTGTTTGTTTACTGATGAGTGTGTTCTGGACTGGATTCGGAGTGAAGTGTTTCTCTTTGTGGAATATAAATTTTTTTGTTGAAGTTTGTCTTTTGTCTTTCCTTGTCCTCGACGAATATATGTATAGCAGTGAGTAATCATATTATGTGAGCTTTGAGGATTTGCATTATTTGTTTTACGGATTTGATGTTGCGTGTGATTGTATTGGGTAAAAAGAAATACATAAAGAGTGCCCGGAAAGTAGCTCTCAATTAACATCACTCGTCTTGTGGTTAACTTAAAATTTATATCATGTTGGTTTAGTTAACTTAAAAGTGAAATATGAAGCCTCGTAAGGTAAACTGTTTTGTTTTTTAATTTTTATTATTCCCTCTCTTCTAATGCTTTCAAATTAAATTCATATGCATTAATGTATTTATTCCCAGGAGTCTTCAATTTTTGCTTCTGATTCTGACATCATTAGTTTGTAAAGTTATTTCCTAGAACTGTTGTATTTTTTCTTTTTGGTGTTCTGGTTTCATGTTGGAAAGCCTGAAAAGGTTTACATACTAAGATCTTGGCATCTCTGATTAGTGGCGGTATAATTGTTTTTGACATAAAGTCCGATGCATCTCTGTCAAATCTGGCATATGATCCATATAGAGGGCTCCACATAGTGAGATATGACTTTGTTTTTGTTATGTAATCCATGTATTGTATTTCCTCGTATTGTTTGTAGTTGTACTGTATAATACTCTATATTGTACGGAGAAGAAAAATATCTTGTTTGTGGAATGATTTCTAAATATCCTTATATTGATGTTTCAGGTGACGTACATGGTCAATATTCTGATCTTTTAAGGCTTTTTGAGTATGGTGGATTTCCTCCTGACGCCAACTACTTGTTTTTGGGGGATTATGTGGATCGAGGGAAGCAGAGTTTAGAAACAATTTGCCTTCTCCTTGCTTATAAAATAAAATATCCCGAGAACTTTTTCCTGTTAAGGGGAAACCATGAATGTGCTTCTATAAACCGGATATATGGATTTTATGATGAGTGCAAGAGAAGGTTTAATGTAAGGTTGTGGAAAACATTTACAGACGCTTTCAATTGCCTGCCAGTAGCAGCCCTTGTTGATGAAAAGATTTTGTGTATGCATGGGGGACTTTCTCCTGACTTACATAATTTGGATCAGATTAGAAATATACCGCGCCCCTCTGATGTTCCCGACGCAGGTTTGCTTTGTGATATCCTTTGGTCTGACCCAAGCAAAGATGTTCAAGGATGGGGAATGAATGACAGGGGAGTTTCATATACATTTGGTGCTGATAAGGTCTCAGAGTTTCTTCAGAAACATGATCTTGATCTTATTTGTCGTGCTCATCAGGTTAAATTCCTTCCTTAATGTCTTACCAGGTCTTCAGGATTGAGTTTGTATACCCATTTCTATGACTATAATGTGTTTGAAATATATTTCCAGCAATCCTAATGTATCTGTCTGCATAATTTCAATTACTTTATTCTATTTGAACTGGGGATTACTTTTCGCCATGTAAATGTGACGCAATTTTATGCATGGAGCCCAAACATTTTCAAATCCCATGCATTGTCTTTGGCATCGATGCTTCATTCTGTACATTGTTTTGTTGTTGGACTGGAGGATAGTAGGTCTTGATCAACTATACTAGTAAATGTAAATTGTTTTTGTTTTTAATATGTTTTGACCAGGTTGTGGAGGATGGATACGAGTTTTTTGCTAACCGACAGCTCGTAACAATATTTTCAGCACCTAATTATTGTGGGGAGTTTGACAATGCTGGTGCTATGATGAGTGTTGATGAGACATTAATGTGCTCTTTCCAAATATTAAAGCCAGCTGATAAAAAAACAAAGCACAATTTCGGAAGTACAACCACTGCTAAGCCTGGAAACTCTCCAGCAGGTGTAAAGGTAGGGATATAATTTAATATTTGCTGCCAAGACATGCACAACATCAGTAGTAATACTTGCTGTTGCAATTCATACACAACATCAGTAGGTACATATCTTTATGCATGTGACTTGTGAGAGATAAATCTTTTGATATAAGATCCATCACATAAATGTAAATATTTGCGAATGTCAATATTTATTGTGAATTGGCATTTTTATGCACACTCCTGGTTTTTGCAACTGGCTGAGAATGATCTATGACTGTGTTATGGAGGAATTAAATTACAATTATATTAGTGTATGTCATGCATCCTAAAATCTGATTTATTGCTTGCTTATTCCTTCAAAAAGTAATATTTGAAATAGGCACTCGATATGATTATATAAAACTGGGAGAGGAGTTTGTTGTGCTTGAGATTAGATGACTAGCTGGTTGGTAAAGACATTCACAATTTTCTACGTTATATCGGAATAATTTTTTTTTCCTCATATTCGATTTGGTAGTTTTGTGGGATTTCCATAGGTTCAGCGATTTGTGACATTATTAGTATAATTGGAATGATCTTAGGGGGCGTTTGATAGAAGATAAATTTTTTTTACCCGGGAATTACGATTTCTAGGACTATGGTGGAAAAATGAGTTTCCCGGAAATAGTACCAAAAAGTTGTTTGGTAGGTCAAAATATTTCGACTTCTGATGCAGAGAGATTACGAGGGTTATTTTTGTCAATTTTTTTGTGTATTAAATTTTCCCTTGCCATGGGAATCCTAGAATACCACCCGTGGGTGGTATTTTTGGATGGTATTTTCAGAAAGTTTTATACACAAAACAAAATCCCGGAAAAATCAGATTCCCAGAAAAAAAATTAGAAATCTCGTACCAAACGTGGGTAAATAGGATTACTGTACCACCCTGAATCGTAAAAAAAACCCTTCTACCAAAGCACCTTATTTCATGTGCTAATCATGCTAGGAAACATTTGAGGAATTGAACTTGGCAGTGTAAAAGCTTTCATGTGCTAATCCTGCTAGGAAACATTTGAGGAATTGAACTTAGCAGTGTAAAAGATACACAGTAATGAAGCTTTTCAACTAAAGCATGCATCAATGCAACCAAAGCCATCAGATGTATAAATTGTTTCATGTGGTTCCCACCACAATCAGTTACATAATGGTTGCTGTTGCATTCATGTTGCTTTGGGCGTGGAAAATTTATGCTAAATCGCTGAATCATACCATGCACGCAGATTATACCTGCAGTGCAGGGATTCGAATCTCATTGGATGCACTTATGACCAGGGAATGCTATAAGATGTGTAAGTGGGGATTAGTCCTACTCACCAAGGGTTTGGAGACTCCTCGTGGGAGACCAAAAAAGTAGCTAAACTATAGCAATGTCCTAATATATAACTGCGATTACACCACATCACTTAGCATTACTAGTATCCATGTTTTCTATTTTTCATCGTTCACACTTAATGCATTTAGCAATATATTCTAAAATTTTCTCCCTTTCCCTGTGCCTTGCAGTCCTTCCTGGGTGCGAAAGTATGAAATTAATATTGGGGAAAAGGTTGCTGCCACTATTCAGCCTGGTCTTGAACTCCTACTGGTTGCAAGAAAAGGAAAGCCCAGTTCCATTTCGTCTACTATGATATTTCGGAACTGTAAAATCAAAGGGAAACACCATCATGAACTATGTAAACCATTGTTTTTTATTGGTACAAATTTGCATTTCGAGATGGAGAGCCATAAATCTCCTTGTCTTCGTTGTACGCGAATAGTTTGTATATTTTCTGAATTGTAAGCTCCTCAAGAGTAGATGGATACATCCGGACCTGTTGCTGGGAACCATTTAAAAATGCTTACGATTGGCATATGGATGGCAGATGAGGTGGTAAAACAGAATATGGTTGAATCTCTTATTTTCTCGTTTTGGTTATCATTTTTTCTTTTAGTGAGGAATCTTGCTTTAATTTGGGATCTCCTACGATTTTACTTGATTTCCTCCAGAAACTTGATTCGAGGCATTGGACGGAAACAACAAAGCTTTTCACCTGGCAGTAGTTTTGTCATTTGTGATATTGCTTTGTAATAGGATCTCTTGATTTGTCGTTCTCAAGATGTTTTCGCTGTAGAACTTAGGGGCTGAGGGGCTGAAGGAGTAATTAGACCACACAGTAACTGAAGAAAAATGGGCTTTGACGCTGACTAAAGTTTATTGTTCCCATGGCTTAGGCGCAGTTTTTTATCCAGCTTCTGCGTACTTTTAAGTTAATCTTTGTTACCACTAGCAGGGGTGTGTGGTTCTTGCATGTTAACATTCGGTAATGCTGCCCACTGGTTATTCCACTATATATCATTAACTATGTGTTTGTCATTTTTAACTTAGGTGGTTCCACTGCGAAGCATATGAAGACACTGTCCATGATTTGTTCTTGCTGTTTTTGTCTCGAGCTAGTTATTTGATCTAACAATTTCTACTTAGTATAAATCAGGGATTGTTATTTGCGAGGATTAAATATAAAACAGAAATGCGGAATACGATGGAATGAAATTCGTAGAACGCTCATGAATTAGTGGTACGAGGGAGCTATCTTTGCGTTTCATGAAGAGGTTATCTTTTATTTTCAAAACTTCTTCGCATTTAACTATAAAACAAAAGAACGGCGGAGTAATAGTTTGTGAAAATCATTTCGTGTTAAATAGCATCTTCAAATATAATCGGTCCCAAGAGAAGAAAAAAGC